>PPJH02000006.1:0-336454 GCA_003705705.2 Blastobotrys raffinosifermentans
TTTTTTTTTTTTTTTTTTTTTTTTTCCTCTTTCTCAACCTCCCCCTACTTTACCCAGAGTAACAGAAAAGAGGAAAACTCCCCCAGTATCTGTGAGGGAGTACCCAAAAGAGCCTTTGTTGTTGGATCGATCTTAGGTTTGCCATTGTCGGATCGCGATTTTTAAAAGTCCGCCCTTTGGTCCGCGCCAGTCCCGTATAATCCCGTGACGGCCAACAGGGGTGAAAACACCGTCGCCAAACAAGGTTGAGCAAACTCTAACCCGACAGCGTAAAAGAAAAACACTGATACTTTAATCCCCCTTTACATTCTAGTTTCGACCCGCTAACTAAAACTGCATCATGAGCCGGGCGCCAAACGTCCAGGCGGTCCAAAAGTCCCTGTCCTCGTTTAGCATAGCGGATGCGTACAAGCGACAGTGCCCCCCCAATGGCCGGTCAACGCCTGTTACAACTCACCAGGTGGTAGCCATGTACGCTTACCAGTCTGACAAGCCCCATTCGCTGTCTCTACAGGCTGGCGATGTCATCACGGTGGTGTCAAAGCTGCCCTCTGGGTGGTGGGAAGGAGTCAACGCCCGCAATCAACGAGGATGGTTTCCATCAAACTTTACTCGTGCCGTTGCTTCTACTTCTGCTGCGTCTATTACGTCTACTACGTCTGCTACATCTGCTACATCTGCTACATCAGTTGGGTCTGGTACTGCTGCTGGTGCTGGTGCAACTGGTGGTAATGCCACTACAGAATCTAGGTCCAGATCTCACTCCCAAGCTAGTTCTCACCATAGTCAGACCCAGCAGGCTCCAGTTAGCTCTCAGGCGTCCCAGGTGTCCCGTACTTCTCAGGAGTCGCAGCCGTCGCAAGCATCGCAACCATCACAGGGGCTACAATCGACTCCTCCTCAGTCACAGTCTTCTCAGCCACAGTCGCCATTTTCAAGGAGATCGGATGCTCTCGACCCCTTTGCCAGCCCGCTGCATCCTGGGCTGTCGCCAGCAATCAACAATGGTATAATGACATTTGAAATCTCTGAAACTGAACACAGTGACGATACTCCTCGCATGCCTACTAGGGAGTTTGACATTGACTCCTTGTCGGGATCGGGGGTGTCTATGCGCGACGATGCCGCCTCCTTGTCCCGCAATGGGTCTACAGCTTCGTGCGTTTCCCATGACCGCCAGTCTTCTCACGGTACCTTTACCAGTGCTACTGCTCAGCCCACTCGGGCTGGAACCCATTTCCTTAACAATTACGCCATTTACGACACTACCGACGAGTCTTACCGACACCGTCCTTCGCATTGGATAGCCCAGATTGACGAGAATGGAAAGCTGTGCTACGTCAACTCGGAGCGCCGCCATGTTACGTCCAGTCTCCCTTTTGAGCCCGTGGACGTTACAGATAAGACAGTGCCTACTACAGTGACAGTGGCCCAGGAAATCGTCGACCAACCAGACGTCCTGCCTGCCACTGACATTTCGGACTCTGACGTCTGTACCCGGCAAAAGAGTTCGGTGGCTTCAATTGACTCCCGTACCTCTTCCTTTTCTAACACTATTAATATTCACGGTCTCGAAACCCAGACTTGGACTTCGCTGTTGGCTTTGCTGCGCACCAGAGTCAACACCCTTGTCGAGACCTTTAACAAGTGGGACGAGCCTAGTCTCGTGTCCAAATACAACGATGTCGCTCACATTGTTCAGTCTATTCATATCATCGCCGGTATTCCAATAGGCGCCCTGCCGGCCATTAGCGAGACGGACATTTCGACCGTGTTCCGAAATTCAATGACTAACCTGTCAAAGATTGGCTTATTATGCGACATTTTCTCCATCAAGCGTCGTCCTTCGCTCTCCAGCACTGCTTCTATCTCTACTTCCGACTCTGAACAGGGCCAGTTTGTAGTGGAAAAGTTTGCCGAGATGACAAACGCTTTGGTGGCAGACACTGAGAGCTTTGTGGCCCAGTACAAAAAGTTGGCTGCCAGTGCTGCGCCTGACAATTCAGAAACCTCTGGCAATGGAGATGACGATTTGTTTGAATTACCGCCTCCTAGTTCGCTATATCGTGTCCGCAAGTACAAGGGTGGCTCTTGGGTGGACACCCTAGTAATGAACAATGGACTGCCGGCCGACGATACAACTAGCAGACAAGGATCTGTATCAGCTGGATCTGTATCATCCTGCGGTGGCTTGGGTATTTCTGCCCCAACTCCAGTCACTCGACAAACTCTGTTCCAGTTGGAATCTTATGATGCGTCTGTTCCTGTGGATCAAGGATCCATGTCGACTATGCGCGACTATGCTTCGTCCACAAAGGCCTACGTAGATCGCATTCTCAACTACCTTAATGGTCCTCCACAGCAGGCACCGTGGACAATTGACACTGTCAAGGATCGCAAGAAGTTTATTGCCTCTAACCTTCATGGACTCAATAGTCGACTCATCACTCTTTTCCACCTCCTGGAGTCTCTGGACTTGTCCATCTACTATGGTGGGCAGCGTCGCCAGATGATCCGACGGTCTTCCAAGTTGTTCCCTGCAAAGGAAGCGTTTGCTGCTTTGAATCTGCTGTATAATTTCATGGACGCAAAGCAGGGTGTGTTCACGGGAGTCATGAAAGCCCACGAAGGGTTCCGACGCACTGACGCTTCCAACGCTGACTTTATCGCTGCATTGTCCATGCAGTTTGATCAGGCCAAGATTGAAGAATTGTACGCTAACTTTGAAAAGTCCATTGAGGACACCATCAAGAATGACATGACGGCCCTTGGCGAGTCCATCTCCTCAGTAATTGGGGTTACATCTAACCTTGCCGAGGAGCAAAAGGCGTTTGCTGCCCGCCCTGTTCAATGGGAGACTGATCAGTTTGGCCGACGGGGATCCGGCATGGGAAGCGGATCTACTGGCACCGGTCGCCAGCAGTCGGTAGCAACTGAGGGCAACTCATCAGTGTCCACCGGAAGAGAAGACCAGCCATGGTTCTTGCAGCTGGAGCACGGAGATGAGATGGTCTACGATCGTCGGGGAGCTCCTCGGGGTGGTACCATTCGCGCGTTGGTAGAACAGCTTACTCTGCATGACAAGCTGCTGCCCGATTTTAACACTGCAATGCTGCTAACGTTCCGATCATTTACGGACGCCAGCGAACTGTTTGACTTGCTGGTTGACAGATTCTCCATCCAGCCTCCTGAGGGTTTGACTGCCGAAGAGTTCCAGCAATGGACTGAAAAGAAGCAGGTTCCTATTCGAATTCGGGTGGTGAATATTCTCAAGCAGTGGCTCGAGACGTACTGGCTGGAAGATGACATTATTGAAGACATTGGCAGCATTAGCGGACCAAGCTCTTCGACCAGAACTGTGGGCTCGTCTTTCCTATCAATGTCCAGTTCTACTACCAATTCGTCTCAGTCAAGAAACATTCTTCTTGACTCGATGCTCAAGTTTGCCAACCAGCTCAACGCGCAAAAGTTTCCTGGAGCTAGCACTCTTATCAACCTAATTGAACAGCGAATGCGCAACAAGGAACCTTCGTTCAAACGCATGATCAAGACAAACCCTGCTCCCAAGCCTGCTCCAGTGCTCCCCAAGAGCCTGAAAAAGTTCCGACTGTTTGATATCGACCCATTGGAATTAGCTCGGCAGCTATCTCTGCGAGAGTTTAAACTGTTTGTGGTGATTACTGCTCAGGAGTGCCTTAACCGATGCGTCAGTCGAAAGGTATCTCTGCCCAGCGGACATTCTAATCAGATTGGACGCTTTATTCGCAACTCTAACCAGCTGACAAGCTGGGTTAGTTGGTCGATTCTATCATTCCCCGATGCAAAGAAGCGTGCTCAGGCCATCAAGTACTTTGTCGACACTGCCATCCACTGTCGGGCCATGAACAACTTTTCGTCCATGACGGCGGTCATTTCTGGTCTGCATTCTAGTACCATTCATCGCATGAAAAAGACCTGGGAGCTAGTGTCGCCCAAGACCCGGTCCAAGCTCGACAGTATGAACCAGCTTATGACCTCGTCGCGCAACTTTAACGAATACAGAGATCTGTTGTCATCTGTTCAATTGCCAGCGGTGCCATTCTTTGGAGTTTATCTGACTGACTTGACGTTTACCGAGGATGGCAATCCAGACTTTTTGCAGAACGATTTCCGAGTCATTAATTTTGCAAAGCGAGCCAAGGCTGCTTCTACAATTGAGAACATTCGTCAGTTCCAGAGAATGCCTTACAATTTCGAGGAGATTGAAGAGATCCAGACCTTTATGGAGGACGGATTTGAAAACTCTCCTCCTATTGAGGAACAATACGACACCAGTTTAAGCATTGAGCCCCGAGACAAGGGAGGCTCTACAGACAAGGGCGAAAAGGTTGCAAAGCTCTTGGAGGAGAACGGAATTCTATGACCTGAACGATACTAGACGACCCAAAAATCTATTTATTCCGTCTGTAATGATTAATGACATTAACTATGACATTTCGCGTGGGCGTTTACACAGTATATGTCCCAGTAAACCAGTAAACCAGTAAACCAGTAAACCAGTAAACCCAGTAAACCCAGTAAACCCAGTAAACTCAGTAAACTTTAGATTAGACGACAGATTGACTATTCCAGTGAGATTTGTCCAATAATTATGAGATACGTCCAATAATTATTCAATTCGTGATATGCTACTGCTACAATAACCTTCTAACCAAGTACCTACTACACTTGTGCAAAAGTACCTACTACACTTGTACAGAAGTACCTACACCTGTGCAAAAGTACCTGCTACACTGCGCAAAAGTACACCTGTGCAAATACAACTTATACGGCCAGTCCTCGGTCAACTTGGTCCTGACGTTCCTCCCAGACGGTCTTTCCTGAACATGAGCATACAGTCTTGTCGTTCTGCCAGACTCCAGCTGAGCGAGCAATCACACCCACCAAGCTGTTGTCAGCAATCTTAGACGCATGGTCAGATACAATGAGTCCTCGGCCAATAATCTCGGTAATGGAGATTGGTCGCTTGACAAACGTCTGTCCACTACCGTCTTCTCCTACTTCTACCATGCCTAGCTCCTGGTACAGGGCACCACAAGTCTTTGCTCCCTCAAAGATGTTACCTCCTACTCTTACTGACGGGTAGTATGTACCCTTGGGAAGCCCATTGAGGGTGATGTCGAACAGAGCCTGAGTGGGCGACACTGCAACGATTCGAGCCAGACCCTTGACAGGGGCTTTCTGGTCCTCAGGAGCGTGAGACTCTAGAATAGCTACTGCCGCCGAATTGGGGAGACCAGTTCCTCGTACAATCGCGTCCCTTCCAATGGCCTGAATGGCCGTCACCACTGCCGAGGGCGGCGCTGACCCGGTCACTGATACCAGCTGCTTGCCCAGATCGCACTCCACATTGTCCACTCTCTCCAGCGTCTTGAGAGCGGTCGTCACAGAGTTGCAGCAGTCCGAGCAGTGCATCGGCACTGCAAATACCGCAGTAAACGAATCCGTACTGTCCGCCGTCATCAATTCAAATTGCAACCGTAATAACCAAAAAGATGGAGATGAAGATGGTTCGAGAATCTCCCGTCATCAACTTGATTATCAATCGGTCCACCTCGGGGTGCGGAGTAGGTGACCGTCTAGTTTATTTACTTGATGCACAGTTAATTAACTGGCGCCGATGGTGATGCTGGCACAACAGGGCTGCCAAACCTCTAGGACCGTGCTACATGTTCTCTAGAATCTCGCAAATCGGAAAGAACATTTCTGGGGAGCTCGAGAGCGTGGTCAATAACGCTCGGGCCTCTGGGGAGTCCCGGGAGCAGGGTGCGCCGGTTGACAATGCGAAGATTGTGTCGAGAAATGCCCATTTGCTCAAGAACAACACTCCAGACGCATCTACGTTGGAGGTGGAGGACACCAAGGACGCAAAGGATGCTACGGATGATAATGAGAAATCGAAGGAGGCTAAGGAAGGAGATGGTTCGGGAGGATCTCAACGTGAAGGCTCTGAGGATAAAGCTTCTACCCCAACAAATGCTGCTGGCGAGACGGAGCTGCCACGGGAGATTGTTGCAAAGCTCAAAAAGTTCAACAAGTACGAAGCAAAGTATCCTGAATTGTTAAAGGCGTATCGAATGGAAAAGAAGAAGAATGAGGTGGTCAAGATCTTTGAAAAGGTCCTGCAAGAGTATACGCCCTGTACTTCAATTGGCGAGTCTGAAGCGTTAGTAGAGTATTTGCAGAGCTTGACCCTCAAGAATGAAATGCTTAACGAGGAACTGCGAAAGTCTGCTAAAGAAAAGACAGATAGTGAAAATTCTCTCAAGAAGCAGATCAAGGATCTCACCGAACAGAGTAACAAACAACTAGAAGATGCAAAGGAGGACCTTAAAAAGGCCAACGAGGAAATAGAGCGACTACAGGATTCTGGCAGTTCGGAAGCTACGCAAAAGGAGCCAGCATCTCAGGAAACTTCTCAAGAGACTGCTTCTAAAGACACTTCTCAAGAGACTGCTTCTAAAGACACTTCTCAGGACGACAATTCTGATCGTACAAAGCTAAAGGAGGAATTGACTGAGGTTAAGCAAGAGCTTGAATCCACCAAGGAAAAGCTCACCAAGTCTGAACAGGAGCTGGAATCCGTCAAGCAAAAGCTTTCTAAATCTGAAGAAGACCTAGGATCTACTAAAGAGAAGCTCACTAAATCTGAACAAGAGCGATCGTCTGCCGAAGACAAGGTTGCTAAATCTGAACAAGAACTAGAATCTACCAAGGAAAAGCTTACAAAGCTGGAAGAAGAAGTTGGATCTACCAATGAGAAGCTTTCCAAGTCCGAAGAAGATCGAAAGTCTGCTGAGGACAAGGCCGAAATGTCAGAAAAAGAGCTCGGTTCCACCAAGGAGAAGCTTGAAAAGACTGTGCAGGAGCTACAGTCCACCAAGGAAAAGCTTGAAAAGTCCCAGGAAGAGCTGACCAAAGCCATGGAGGCCCAAGAGAGTGAGCGCCAGGCTAGCCCTGAGCCTGTGACTGAGCCTGCTGCAGAGACAGCTCCCTCTACTACATCTGCATCAAAGAAAAAGAAGAATAAAAAGAAAAAGAAGGGTGGTGCATCTGGCACTCCCAGTACCCCTGCTGCTGCCCCTGCTGGTGGTGACACAAGCAAGAAGGAAGTTACAGAGGAAAAAACACCTACTGAGTCTGACTCTTCGGCTGCAAAGTTACAGGAACTGCAAAGTAACCTTCGAAAAAAGGATGAGGAAATTGATTCCCTTCAAGATATGCTTAAATCCGTGGGTTCTGAATTAGTAGAGGCCAAGGACGCCCTGAAACAAAACTCTTCGTCGTCATCTGAGCTCACAGAGCTGCAAGAAAAGTATAGCAAATTGCAGGTCGAGTACAAGGACATTTGCCAAAAGGCCGAAGAGTACAAGAAGGAAGTTGAAAAGTACAAGTCTCAAGTAGAAGAAAACGACAAGGTCAAGGCCAACCTTGAGACCGAGTTGCAGGAAACGACTAAAAAGTCGGAGGAGATGCAGAAAGAGATTGGTAGTCTCACTGAAAAGCACAAGGAGGAGCTCGCTGAAATTACCAAGGAGCGAGATGACCTCAAGTCTAACCTTGCTACCGAACAGGAAAAGACAACCACCCAAGCTTCCGACAATGAAAAGGCCAAAAAGACACTCGAAGAGTCCCTTAAGAAGGAGCAGGATAAGAGCTCCAAGCTGCAGACTGAAATTGCTGATATTAAAAGCAAGCTCAGCTCTAAAGAGACTGCCGATAAAAAGACTCAGTCTGAGCTGGATGCTTTAAACAAAAAGGCAGAGGAATCCCGTCAGCGGGAAGAAAAGCTTACCAAGGAGATTGACTCGCTGAAAAAGTCAATCTCTGACAAGGAGGCGTCGTTAAAGTCTGAAAAGCAAAAGGCCCAATCTGCCGAGTCTCAGGTATCCAAGCTTGAGACTCGCATAAGCACTTTGCGACAGACTGTCCAGCGGCTGGAGGAAAGCAAGAAGGAAGCTGACAGACTTCAAAAGGAACTTAGCGTGATCAATGCCATGAAGACCTCGTGGGATTCAGAGAGGAACCGACTAACCAATGAACTGGGAAGGGCCAAGGGCACCCTGGAGACTGCACTTAATGACAAGAAGCAAGCTACTGCCTTGGCTGAATCGATGAAGAAGCAGACCGAAGAGCTCAACATGCGCATGAATGAGACTTCAAGCCGTTGCGAAACTTTGGAAGAGGAGCTTGCCGATGCCCATAGACATCTTCAGGAACGCATTAGAGAGACCACGACAATGAGACGGTTGCTCAATGAATCTGAGGGCAACCAAGATAGCAAACTCAAGGAAGCCAGCGACGCGATCAAAGCACTAACCGAGGAGAGGGATAGACTAGAGGCGGACGCTAACACTCTGAGCAAACGAAGGCAACACGAGCGTGATGAATTCAAGACTCGCATTGGAGACTTGGAGAAAGAAATTGAATACCTTCAGCAGGAAAAGACTAGGCTGATCAGGGACTCTACTGAGCTTCGTGAATCGCGTAGATTAGGAGATGATAGAGTTAAGCTCATGACTACGGAACTGGATGAATCGAGGACGCTCATTAGCCAACTAAGACAGTCTCTGGAGTCTGCAGAGACAAAGCTGCGCGATTCAGAAAAGTCTTCGCATGTTCTCAAGCAAGTTGCCCAAGAGGCTCAGCAGAGACTGGAGCGATTACAGAAGAACCAGCGCACTCTTACTGATGATCTTCAAGCTCTACGGGCAGACAGGACCCGACTGGAAACTGAATTGCATTCATCGCAGACGTCCGCTTCTTCGACCAGGTCTTCTATTGACAGTCATGGAGCAAATAACTCTGCATCTTCAACTACTCCTGCCAACATTCCCTACATTAAAAACGTTCTCCTTGGATTCTTGGAGCATAGGGACCAGCGTCAGCAGCTGATGCCAGTGGTTTCTACGTTACTGGAATTCAAAGATAACGACGAGCAACGATTCTGGACCGCTTTACAAGCGAAATAACGACATGTTACAACTTGTATGTAATATAGATCACCGTTCATAGTCAATGACCATTCCATACTGTTAGACTATTGTCGGTACTAGAAACACACGAGTAGGTAGAGACACATTTATATGGTTGGAAAGCAGTCCCAGATATAAGTTGATATTCTATATATGATAATAAGCTAGAATCGCCAGGGCAGTGACCAAAAGTTTTGCTGGTGGAGTACTAGTCAACCCTGTGCCCTCGGCAAACGTTTGTAAGGACGGTTTACGGGATTTTTGCTGAAGGTCACCTTCCTGGCCGGAATCCTATTGGATTGCGCGAGGGTTATGATACAGCTCCTGGTACCATCTACCATTGACGCAATCGGCAACAGTAAGTTGACGGTTTCCCAGAATCTTTGACACTTTGATTCCCACGTTCACGGTCTTAATTGTAGAGTCGTGCTCAAGTATAAGACCCTTTGGGGATTCGCTCTGCCAGCGACGAACGTCGTCAAACACCTGGGTGTCAGTTTTGGTATCGTCATTCACTTTCCAATCGTAGGTATCCCGGTCCCAGTATACTGCAATGAGTCCAAATTGACGAGTGATGGCCCGCACACGGTCGTCAATTGCTCCATATGGTGGACGGAAGTACTTTGGCACTATCCCTGAGGTTGCATTCATTGCCCAGATAGACCATTGAATTTGAGCAACAATGTCTTCATTGCGCAGGTTGGGAAGATCTGCGTGAGACCAAGTATGGGAAGCGAGCAAATGGCCCAGCTCGTGAGCCCGCCGGAAGATCTCAGGAAACCGTACCACATTGATTCCCTGAGTAAAAAAAGTGGTTTTCCCTGGCAATTCATTGAGCAACTTTGGAGTCGATGGACTGGGTCCATCATCAAAAGTCTGGCTCATGACAGGGCATGTAAAGATCTCCTCGCTGGCCACACAGCGGTAGCATTCAAAGGAGCACATTTCTCGAGTGACCTTGGAGCAATCTCCCAAAGGACGGGTGGGAATGTCGGGCACAGCAGTGAGATTGATGTTTGGCATTGGGATGTAGGGAGGAATCTCAGAAGGCCACTGGGTAAGCCCGGTCAACCTACTGAGCCATGTTGGGAATGGTTGGAGGACCTGCGCTTGGACCCTATTAGGCGGTGGCCCAGTGACATCCATTCCAGTTGCTGCTACAGCAATTGAAGCTAGGCAAAGTAGTCGGAACATTGCTGAACTTCCTGGAACAGACGATTATGTATTTAAAGGGCATGTCCAGATTATGGACCTAAATGAATTATGGACCCAAAAGGTACTCAACGGTACCCAACGATACCCAACGGGAACTGAAGGGAACCAGAGAGAGCTAGCGGGACAAAATGGCTGGACACGTTTTATGGTACATCTGTCTACGGAAAGGGCCAGTGTAATTAGCTTGCATGAGTGATGACGATCAGATGCCATCGGGATAAGATTGATTAGATTGTCGGATTAATTTCCGACGACGAAGTTATTTAAGAGGCCGAAAATTTCAGTTTAGGCCGTACTGATGAGACCGTTAGCGGGGCCACAAGATGCCTCTAAAACAGGCCTAGAGGGCCTTCCGGACATTATCCTTGGGGCAGGAGTGTTCAATACTCAGTATCATGATAACCCCGAGAGTCTTCCGGCAGCTCAAGTGATTAGACGGGCATTTGAATTAGGGATCAGGGCCATTGACACCTCGGCATACTATGGACCCTCGGAGGAAATTGTAGGCAAGGCACTAAAGGAGCTTGAAAAGGACTATCCTCGAGAGTCGTACTACATTTGCACCAAAGCAGGCCGTAATGGGGTGAACCAATTTGATTACTCGGCCAGTGATATCCGAAGATCAGTGCAGAGGTCGCTGCAAAGACTCAACACAACCTATTTGGACGTTTTGTACATTCACGATGTGGAGTTTGTGGACACTGCAGGATGCTTGGAGGCTATTGGTGAAGCATTCAAGCTCAAGCAAGAAGGAGTGGTACGATTTGTAGGCATTTCTGGGTATCCAGTCTCATTTTTGGCATACTTGGCCAACAAGGTCAAGCAAACATACGGACCGCTTGATATTGTATTAAGCTATTGCAATTACTGTTTGCAAAACACCATTCTTGACAAGTGTTTGGGCGAATTTGAGAAAGCCGGGGTCAGCAAAGTTCTGAATGCATCACCATTGTCAATGTCACTGCTAAGGTCGCAGCCGACGCACTCATTCCACCCTGCTCCAGAGGTGCTAAAGGAGCGAGTAGCCCAAGCTGCCAAAGTAACTGGCTCAAAGGGCGAGGAATTGGCTGATGTTGCCAGCAGGTTTGTGTTCAAGCACTGGCAAGGGTGTACAGTGTTTGGACTTCAGTCAGTGCCCGAGGTAGAGGCTGCGGTTCAGGACTACTGGATGGTTAAGGATGGACAGTGGAACGACCAGCTAGTTGATGAGGTTCGAAGTGTACTGGGAGACTGTATTGACATGGTCTGGGACTCTGGCATTGAACACGCCGACCAGAATGACCAAAATGACCAAAATAAATAGTATATGTGATAGAAATAGAGTAAAGTTTGGTATTTTAATGCTCCAGTGTGTCTCCGTGTTTTTTTGAAGATGATTGTTCGAAAGTGTTTGTATGAATGTTCGTTTGGACGATGCTTTTGGTTTTATTTTTTGGTGCCAGCTCAGGGGAGCTTGGTTTTTGCAACTCAGGCAGTTGCATACAGGTCAGTGCTTTCAGTGCTTTCTTAATCGTTCTATCTCGGCGTCCTTTTCTGCCAGTCGCAAGCTGAGGTCGGCCAGCTTCTTTTTGAGCGACTCGTTTTCTCTTCGCAAACTGGAGTATTCGTCTCCGGACTGAGAGCTAAAGCTAGCTCGGGAGATGGACCCCCGTTTAGAACCGCCTCCTGGGCGGTTTGGAGTTGACTCGAGGTCCGAAACTGATTTTTGAGAAGGGTTGCGAGACAGCGAAGACCCCGACTGGGAACGGGACCTTGACCGGGATTGGTCTCGTTCGGTTTTGAGAGTGGCTATCTCCCGCTGCAGGCGATTGACAATAGCCTCCTGCTCGCGCTCCATGGCATCGTATACATCTCCGGATGTCATGGGAGTTGGCAGCTTTGGTGGACCAAACTCAGTAGTTGAATTTACAGGAGACGACCCTTTTGCGTAGATGGAGATGCGAGCCGCCGAAGCAGAAGACGACTCGGAGGACAGGCGACGGCGACCTCTGGATTCGTACTCGACGGATCCGGTAGACGAGGTACGGGAATGAGCCCTTGGGATTGAGATTGCCTCTGACATGATAGTGGCGGTGAAGAGGTCAAGGGAGTCAGGGGGTTATCAGTACGGCGATAAGGAATGTCCGGTGGATGGCCGCCCCATGCGACACACCACGGGGGCACGAGGGGACATTAGGGACCACGAAGAAGTACGAGTGACGCGGAGGACACGGGTACACGAAGAAGTACGACGAAGTACTAGGAAGTACTGTGAAGTATGGAAAATTTCACTGACGACCCAGTGACATGAGAAATGATGCTATGTATCCATTGGTCTACTTGTGTATATAAATAGCTGTTAGTGCTTAAAATCCAGTCACGTTGTGAGGAACGTACAACTCCTCCAGGTACTTCATCTCGTCGTCGTCGAGCTTGACCTTGAGAGCAGTGCAGGCGTCCTCAATTCGCTCGGGCTTGGACAGACCCAGGATAGGAGCAGCGCCCTTGGCAATGACCCAGGCAATGGAGACAGCCGACATGGACACTCCCTTCTTCTTTGCAATCTCCTCTACTCGCTTGACAATGCCGGCGTCCTGCTCGGGGACCTTTGCCTGAGTGGACTCTGAGCGCAGAGTCTCCTGGCCCAGGGGTCTGGCCAGCAGACCGGCGGCAATTGGAGACCAGGGGATGAGTCCCACCCCGTTCTCGTTGCAGAAGGGGATCATCTCCCGCTCCTCCTCACGGTAGATGAGGTTGTAGTAGTTCTGCATGGAGATGAACTTAGTCCAACCTCGCTTCTCAGCAATGAATTGCAGCTGGGCAAATTCGGTAGCGCGCATGGACGAGGCACCCAGGTATCGGACCTTGCCGCTCTTGACAACGTCGTGCAGAGCCTCCATGATCTCCTCCTTGGGGGTGCTCTTGTCCAGACGGTGGATCTGGTATACATCAATGTAGGTTCCCAGACGGCGGGTCGAGTCCTCTACGGCGTCCAGAATGTGCTTGCGGGACAGACCCTCTCGGTTGACCCAGATGTAGTCGTTCTCGGGCTTTCGCCACTTTCGGCGCCACTCCCACTGTCCCTCGTTGACGGGGAAGTACACCTTGGACAGAATGACAATGGTGCCTCGGTGGATGTTGTACTTCTTGAGGAACTTGCCCACCAGGGTCTCCGAGTAACCATTGGAGTACACATCAGCGGTATCGAAGGTTCGGATACCGGCGTCATAGGCCTTCTTCATGAGGTCGAGCACGTAGTCTTCGTCCTCGAGCACCCAGGGAGCCCAGGCAGACTTTCCGTACGACATTGCGCCCAGAATGATCTTTGAGATCTTGAGGCCCGAGTTGCCGAGAGACTTGTATTCCATATCCATCTTGACTTGTTTTTGTTCAGTTGTCTTTTGTTTGTTGGACTGTGGGAAGACAATTGGGAGGACAATTGGGCCTATTTATACTTCAGAACTGTCGTCGGGCAGCGGTACAGGGGACCAATTCTTGGACAGTCCGTGACATCATACCTTACATCATGTTTCTGTGTGTGCGGGGCACAGGTTATCAGTTGTGATAAGAGGGCCATCTAGGCAGATACGCCATACAGGTGGAGCATTATCCCAGAGCACCGCAAGCACCTCAAGGGAGTGTACAGACAGGCCAGAGGAGGCCACTGAGCTCAGCACGCTACGAATGCTTCACGGTAGACCGTGGTTCTGGCCACCATCTCTATAATTACATCCCCTCTCCTTGAGCTCCCTCGGTTATGCAGTGCCCCATGGAGCTTTTGTCCTATTTTGTCAACATGTATCATTATCAATGCTTTTGCACAAAAGCGGAAACATGACGACAATCTTGTCCAAGTTAATCCGGATGCCAACGCGCACAGTTACACCATTTCATGGGCACTGTTGCGGTTGACAGGTGCAAGCAGCAAGGCGTCACTACAAGGTTGCTGTTGCCAATTGCTTTTGGCTTTTGGCTGGTCCAAGCACTGTTTGGTGCTGTCGCTGGTGTCGCTTTCAATTACTGTTTCCCCCTATGAGGATCTTACATGTCGCCCGAGGGTGCTCTTGCCAAGTAAGGAAGCTGTACCATTATATCATAAGGCATGGTAAATAATAGGTTACAGACCAGTGTCACTTCGACAAGAATTCCCGCTGCGACCGGTCCGAACGATGGTTTACTTGAGCGACAGGCGTCTGAGAATGTGTGCTACTCGTTTGCTAGTTGCTCATCGTCATCTATGACGTTGTCTGGCAACAAAATATGGGCCGGATGGGCCCTAGCGACCCGATGGTCCCTTTGGTCTAGTTGGTCCCCTTTGGTTACATCAGTCTCCATTTGGTCCCTATAGCCTACCCCTCTATAGTTCCGTCCAACTCCGATGTTGGTCCGATCCTGTAGAACGACATAACCCCTCCTATGCCCAGGTTTACGTGATGAGGTGCCGCAAGTGGAAAAGCGGGTGCGACCGAGCGCCGCCACTGCCATACAAGATGAACATGGTGCGAGACCTGTCAAAAAAAGCTCATCACAGCTTCTTCTCCGTTCCCTGCACACTTTATCTCTTATCTGTGCCTGATTATCTGCCTATCCCCCAGCCGTTATCCCCCATTGCCTGCCACGATAACACAAACTCACGATAACGGCCGCTGGGGGCCCCTGGGACCCCCGCTGGGACCCCTACTGGGCACTAGTGCGGTGGGTGACCGAGGCACCAGTGGGGCCGTGCTTCCCGGTGCCAAACTTGGCAACGATCGTTCATACCATCCGTGAAACTGTGCCAGCTGTAAGCAGTTGGATTGAATGTGAACTTACACGTGGAAGTACGTGGAGGACGGACAGGGATTCGGCAATTGTTCCCGACAGCGTAGCTGCGTAGCGCTGCGTAGCAGCGCGGAGCGGCAGTACCACAGTAGCGGGTGCAGTAGTACTAGTGTTAGTAGCACTATTAGTAGTAGTAGTAGAATTAGTAGTAGTAGTAGAATTAGTAGTAGCAGTAGCAGTAGTAGCAGTAGCAGTAGTAACAGTAGTAGCAGTAGTAGCACTATTAGTAGGGGTACCAATGGCACTAGCACTAGTACTAGCAGTAATACAGTAGTAGCAGTGGTATTAGTAGGACTAGCAGTGGTACAAGCAGCAGCACTATTAGTAGCAGTGGTAGGACTAATAAGGTGTATTGGTCTACTTAATTGTGTGAGAGATCTATGCTGTTTGGGCATACTCCTTGATTACGCTGACGGGCTCGGTGTACTCTCCAATCGGTCGATACTCCACATCGTCAAGGTCAAACGCCTGGGGCCCTCCAACCTCTAATCCCTTTGGCGTGCTGGTCCATCGGTCGCTTGGAGAAATGGCCAGCACAAACACCACCAATCCATAGCGATAATCCGGGGTTCCAACCGCCTCTCCAGTATCGGCGTCGATAACCGAGATGAGGTCTGGAACACAGCAAACAATCTTAGGGTCCTTGTCATCTCGTCCCTGGCGGAGCTTGGCCAGAATATTCTCATTCTTAAATGGAATCAGCATCTGCTGGCCATTGTCCGACTCAATCACAACTTCTCCGTATACATGGCCCTTGAAAAGGTACTTGTCCACTGACACAATCTTGCCTGAAAACAGCTGCTTGGCCGACCGGTCTCCTCCTACCGCATCAATAATTCGCCGAGGCAGCATGTTAATCTCACTCTTCTGTCTAGCAATCATCACCGCCCGGCCAATTCGCCATGCCTGTGAGACGGTGTTCTTGACAGTGGTGTTCTTGACCTGGTCTACCGTCATGGGCGGATTGACCACTCCTACACTGGCTCCGAGCTCCGAGAGCGACGCTCGAATAATCTTCTCCGAGTGAATATCGGACTTTGTCTGCGCAATCAGCACCGTGTTGCCGTTGCCATCACTCATAGTGCAAGGAGCAAAGTATGGCTTGCCCTCGTTGAAAACCACTGGCAGGGTCTGCCAATGCGTGGGGTATGCTCGGCCCATCAGGTCGCAGTCCACTGTCGGCACGTTCCACTGCTTGTCGCTGGCACAGAAAATGCCCTGTAGTCCATTTCCTCCGCCAATCTCCAGTGGATATACTGCCTCTGGCCGTTTGCCAATGAATTGCGCTAGCAGTTCGTTGGCTTCCCACAGCTCATTTCCTGCTAGTCGCTCTGCAGTGACCGTGGGAGACCCTGCGTACCCCACAGATACAATGCTGCCCTTCTCGTCGGTAATGTACTTGGGCAAGTCGTCCATGTCAATGATTCGGATCGTCGCCCCCTGTCGCAGCATGTTCCTCACTTCGAGGTAGTGCGAGTATGGATGGCCCCCTCCTCCGCATCCAAGAATGTATACGCCGATGGACAAGAAGTCCAAATCCACCTGCGACAGAATCCATTCTCGGTTCTCATTGATAAAGGGTTTGTAAGTCGAATAGTCAATAGTCTCCTCAGTCTTGACAAACTCTTGCTTGTCGAATGTCGACCGCTTGGTCACACTTCCCCCGCTCTTGGCGGTGCCATTGGTGCCATTGGTGCCATTCTCTTCGACATTGGTAGTATCCACCGCAAATGCTGTCTTCATCTGGCTATAGTCGACATCTCCCACCGCTTTGACATAGAATGAAAAGGTATTGGGGACGTAGGGCACTGCGTCCACTCGCACGTCTACTACAGAGACCGAGCTCTTGATGGCGCCCTTTGCAATGACGGCCCCCATGGCCTGGTTCTTGAGCTCTTCAGAAATAGCCTCTCGCGACCCTACTCCTGGCATGACAACTTGAATTGAGTGGGCCTCTGCTGATAGCTTGCCCATGGCGGCGCCAATGGCATTGGCAACTCCAAAGTATGGAGGTCGGAACACTTTAGATGCTCCATTCAGCTCATCAGGCACGATAAACGATCCTCCGCCAACCAACAATACTGGCAGAGGGTCCGGAGAGGTCTTCATGCGGTCAATCACGCTCTCAACTTTCTTCTTAAGGGCAGCATCAAACGAGGTCTTGACTGCGCTACCAAACTTTTCTTTGACCAACTGAGGCTTTCCGATGTTGTGAAGTGCATCCACAAATGTGCTAGGCTCGTCGACTGCCTTCGCAATCGTCACATCAGTGGCAGTGACGGTGTCTCCTCCAAACACCAGAGCTGCTTTGGCAATGTTATTGCCGACAGAGTCCGGGCCAATGCTAACTTCGCTGTTGTTAATTCGTACAATTGATCCTCCTCCCAGACCAATGCTTTCAACGTGGGGCATAGAGAAGTTCATTCGAACTCCTCCCACGATGGAGTACGATGACGATTGTCGAGGAAATCCGGACGGTAGAAGCAAGCCTACGTCTGTCGTAGTGCCTCCAACATCGACTACCATGATCGACTTGCCATGAGTCTCCTTCTCCTTCGAGCACAGGAACGCTGCTCCACGCATTGAGTTTGTAGCTCCTGAAGAAAATGTGCGGATAGGTGTATTCATGGCCTCCGCTGCAGTGATGATAGTACCATCGTTCTGACTCAGCACCACTGGGCATTTCAGTCCCTGGCGCTGAATGGCCATTGTAAACGAGGTGATAATCTTCTGTGCAAATGCCATGATGGCTGCGTTGAGGATAGTGGCATTCTCTCTCTCCAGGTATCCAATTCCTGATACTTCATGCGACATTACAAGCTGCACTCCGGGGATTTCCCGCTTCACGATTTCAGCAACCTTCTGCTCATGGACTGGAGTCATTGGCGAGAACACACCAGTAACCGCGACCGCCTGAAGTCCAAGCTTCTTGATCTCAGCTACATGCTGTAGCACCTCCTGCTCGTCCACCGGCTGAATTTCCTGGCCGTCAACGTGGTGCCCTCCGTTCAAGAACCCCTGGTACCCATCTAAAATGGCTTTGAGGCCCTCAGGAAAGTCCGAGAATGGTGGCATAGCTTTGGAATAAGGACCACACAATCTCAACACTGCAACCTTCTCCAGACGTCCTTGGTCCTGCTCAATCACCGCGTTGATGAAATGAGTAGTACCAATGGCAACTGCCGCTACATCGGATCGATTCACAGTATGAGTGTTCTCATCAAGAAGCTTGGCAATTGCTGCCTCGATTCCTTCTGATACATCATTAGTGGTAACACTCTTATTCCATGCTAGTACTCCTCGATGCTCCTGGTCAAACTCGTTGGGGTCCAGGAGCACAGAGTCGGTGTTTGTTCCTCCAACATCGACTCCGATTAGAACTTGTCTATTCTGAACTGTCATTGCCTATGATTTACAAATGCTGGCTCTACACTATTTATATGGGGCCCTTGCTGCTCACAATGAGGAGTCGAGCGGGGGCCGCCGTTAGCTGAGTTCGGAATTTTCCTTATCTCCTCCATTGTCGCAATTTTGCGATCTCTTCTCCGCAACGGCGATCTACACAATCTCGAGTCCTGATCGCAATTATTACTACTTCGGGACTTTTTTACGATCAGATCTGTACCCCTCCAAATTGCCAAAATGTCCCTGACCAACCCTCCAAGTATCCTGGGTTATCAAAACTAACACAACATTCTGTTATGGCTGACATCAATAAGATGAGCGGGACTATTTATTCTGATACTTCAGATAAGAAAATGGTTTGTTGATGCCCTTTTGTTGAAAACTTATCAATTATGACTCTTGTCGTCCATCAGCTGCGCATGGTTTGGCGGCTATTTAACGGCGTCCATGCATATCCCTGTGGCCCCAGCACCGGAATGGTCCCTATACGATCGCCCAGTGAGAAGATCGGAAAAGATATGACACCAGACACCTCAAAGATTGCGGGGTCAAGCCAATTGCCTAAATATGTCTCCAACTGATAAGACATTTTATTATATATAGTGTGTGTTCGCTGCACTGTTGGTCATACAATGAAGAGTCGCATCTTGAAATGGCTCGAGGTCGCTCCCGAGAGCGGGCCAAACTCGGTCAGCATGCTCAAAAACAAGGATATCGTACCAATGCCTCCTAGTCGTAGATTATGGGGTGTTGTATCCTATATTGGTTATTGGGGAACATCCAATTTCTGCGTGAACTCATGGACTGGAGCTTCGTCTCTGTTGTCTCTTGGCCTTAATGTCCCACAGACCATGGGTGTAATTGTTGTTGGTAATACCATCATTACTGCTTTGGCATTAATTAATGCATGGCCAGGGTCCAAATGGCATATCGGGTACACAATTTCCCAGCGAGTGATTTTTGGCATTTACGGTTCCAGTATTGGAATTATTGTCCGTGTTATTCTATCTATTGTATGGTTCGGTTCCCAGTCCTGGCTGGGTGGACTGTGTGTCACTGCAATTTTGTCATCCTGGAGCAAGAATTTTCTAACCATGAAGAACACTTTTCCTGATAGCGTCCACATGTCGAGTCGGGACCTTATTGGATTTGTTCTTTTCCAGCTTATACTAATCCCTTGCTTGTGCTTTCGCCCTGAATTGTGGTCAAAGCCGATCATTGTTACCTCTATTCTTACTTTCTTTGGCATGCTAGGAACTTGCATTTGGGCCTGTACTGCAAATGGTGGTGCAGGACCGTTGATGGATTCTGGTGTCGGTGTCAAGGGCTCAGCTCTCGCCTGGGCTTGGATTAACGGCATCACTAGCTGGTATGGCTCTCAATCCGCAGGAATTACTAACCAGTCAGACTTTACCCGTTTCTCAAAGAGCAAGTTCTCGGCAGTTCCAGGAAGTATCTTTGCTCTCATGGTTAACGGTACCATTGTTCCATTATTTGGAGTATTATCAGCATCGGCCACTCTTGGAAAATATGGCACCCAGTACTGGAACCCTCTTGACATTGTAATGCGATGGTTAGAGGATGATTACTCGGCAAAGGCTAGGGCTGGAGCATTTTTTGCTGCCTTGACCTTCTTGGGTTCTCAGCTTTCGCTTAACGTTATTGGCAATGGGTTTGCCGGAGGTATGGATATGGCTGGACTGTTTCCAAGATACATTAACATTCGACGAGGAGCTATTATCACTGCTTTACTATCATGGGTAGTGCAGCCATGGGACTTTTACAATACATCCTCTACATTTGTCACAGTCATGGGATCATTTTCAGTGTTTATGGCCCCAATGATTGGTATTATTATTTCAGACTTTTTCCTGGTCCGATCTCGCAAGCTGGTACTGTCTCACTTGTACACAGCGGATCCAGATGGAACATACTACTACCTGAAAGGATTTAATTTGCGAGGAATAATTACCTGGGTGGTTGTGTTTACTCCAGCAATTCCTGGTCTGATCACCAGTGCTAACCCCAATATTAAAATCGGTGGGGGTATTTACAAATACTACCAGGGCAACTGTCTGTTTGGCTTTTTTGAAGCATTTACCTTGTACTATATTCTATGCAGGATTTGGCCCGTGAAGAATGCGGGCCAACAAGACACAGTGGACTACTTTGGTACATTTACTGCCGCGGAAGCGGAGAAGATGAACATGGTGCCTTATGATCAGTATCAAGGTGAAGAAGAAGACTCCATTGATGGAAAGGATAACGATGTCGTTACACAGGTTCACCCAGTAGATGTGTAGTAGTTTTTGGTTCTAATATAATTATATCTCACAATGCAAAACGGTGTGTGTTAGTTAGAGTACCACGGAGTCAAAGTCCGCTTCGCTAGGATCCACGTCAAAATCAACTGCTTCCCAGCATCGACGCAGTCGATCCAAAGAGACACGAGCTACATGAATGCCCCGAGAAACAATTTCCTGCAAATAGTCTTCTATAGCAGCTCGATGTTCGATTTCGACCGCACAGAGACCTGCCATATATAGGGGCCAATGGATGCCAATACCCAGACACTCTCTAAACGGCATTCTGTCTGCCAGGGCAATGGACTGGAGCATAAGAGGTTTTAGCGAATAACAATTGCGCTTGAGAATTTTCAAGAATATGTATAACCTCAGGCCTTTACAGTATAATTGGTGGCTCATGTTAAAAAAGTCCGTCCACTTTTGGTCGTATTCGTCTTCAGAGAATTGGTACCGCATTTGGTCGACTTGGTCCAATTCCGTAAGCAGTTGTTGAGCGACACTTTCAACCTCTTCGGGACAAATAGAATCACGCTGAATGTCGAATACAAGTAAAACGGTCCGAGTAAAGAGATCGTCTAGATCCATGCCAAACCCCCTGCCGAGATTGAATCCATTCACCACGGCTCCAGGAATCAATTTTGCAAACTCCTTTGAATCTAAAAGTTGCGACAAGTCTTCTCTATCTGTCATGATACCTCCCTGTGTCGAAGATAGCCAAGCTGCAGTCTCCGAAGATGCAAACCACACCCGTGAAGCGCAGTATAAGGTCTCTACTGCTTTCAGTTCTGGATCATGTTCAGCTTCAGCGGTGGGTATTTGTCTATCCTTGTATCTCTGCAAAAGCCCTGACGCACCCTTGAGATGCGCACGCCAAATGGTCGAATACGATGTAGACCGCTCACTGAATAACAGCAATATAGCAAATAGAGTGCACACATCCTCTCCAAACGTATTACCCTGTGCAATGAGCTTCACAAGATGACCATACGATACATCCATAAACTTTGCCTTTACCTTATTCCACCGAGAATCCTTGCATTGGGTCTCTAGAGCATTGGACGTGACTGTATAGATAACATTGTCCAGGACACTGTACTTTGACCCCAGAACCCGGACTGTATCCATTAACTCGTTGTGATCGCTTCGAATGAAAGGAAAGTTGAACAGAAAGTTGGACTGCAGAAAGAACTCCTTGAGGAATCCAAACAATTCCTCTTGCGACAAGGTCAATGGGCACACTCTCTTGCAAGCCTTCAGCCAGTCACTATAAGGACCGTACCACCATAACTCGCCATTTGGTCTATCCACAGAGCTGTCGCTAAGTTTATCATTCGTCTCATCTTCACTAACTTCCAGCTTCTCCAGCTTGACCTTTGGCGTGGACTGTCCATATATCTGGAAGTTAAGGTACTGGCATTTGATGCCTCTCTTTATACACATGGAGCAAGAAGGGCGTTTTTCATCGCACTTTTGTCGCATCTGCTTGCACTTGCGACATCCGCTGTGGGAGTACGGTCCTCTACGGATTCGACTCATTCTTACAAGCGAACTAGTCACCTAGATGGGTCCGCGTGTGCATTCACAGCTCTGGACATGTCGGAAGAGGGGTTCCGCGGCTAACTGATAAGAACAATCTATGGTGTCTATCAAGAACAGAGATGAAATTTAGTCGTAAATTCATAAACAAGAAACGTCAGTACATGAAAATCAGCAGTTAATAAGTCAGAATAATAGTTAGAAGACGTCCTTTTCCCAGTTGAAGGACATTCGTACTTTGCCGGGACTGAGGACGTTTGATGGGAGGGGGGTCCTCTGAGGGCTGAATTTGTCAGGGCTTTGATCAAGGGTATTGTTGGATTGCAGCTTTCTCATGGCATTTTCTCGCCATTGCAGGTAATTGTCTTCCAGATCGTCTTCGCTGCTGCAGCTGTCATCAAAAGTCTGCCAGTTTTCTGACGCAGAAGGCGCCGAATTCACAGACACGGTTCGTTCTCCATTGCCAACCTTTATTGGTCTAGTTGGAGACCGGTTTAGCTTTGTGGGCGATGCTGATATTGCACCAGGACGTCCACGATCATTGGCACGTCCATGTTCGTTGACTGGAATCCGTTCTCTGACCGCATTGGCACTAATACTGCGCAGATGCCCAGTGCGGGGAGTTGGAGCTGGCATTTTGGAATTGTTAGTATCGAATCTGCTCTTGGGCCTGTTTTCAATGCCGGTAGGCTTCATTCTGCCCATGACAGTATTTCTGCCGCCATTAGCGCCTGCCCCTGCTCCGGCTCCTACTCCTGGACCGGGTCTCTTGATGCCAGAAGGAGGTCCTAAGTTCCTAGAGCCGGGTTGATGCTTTGTAGCTGAGGCAGTTGAAGAGGTTGTTGAAGAGGATGTTGTCGAGGGGGCACCAGCTCTACGACGGCCGGGCCTGAGAGAATCAATCTTTTCTTTGATGATGAGACCAAAGTCCTCTCCGTTTACCATAAATGGACGTCCATTGGTGGTAGTCCACTGGCGCAGGCCCTTGTCAAGCTCTTCTAGAACCTTTGGTCGTCGTCTAGCAATGCGCTTGCGCATTTGTTCTTCACGAAGCAGTCGCGTAGGGTCTCTTTTCTGGCCAGGACCGCGAGCCAGAAGTCTTGACGAGTCATGCATTGATGCTTCCAACTCTTGCGCTTCTTGTTCCAGCTGATAGTAATCATCAATTAGAGCTAGAATTGGCTTTCTCTCTTCAACGATCTTAGTCAACCGTTCAATTTCTCGCTCGTGGGCATCTAAAGAGGCATCAGTGTACGCTTCGGTAAATGCAGGGATAAATTCCATTCGCTCGTTGTCTGAATAGTACAACTTGTCCCACAACTGTTCCAACTGTACTCGAGCGTCCTGAATGAAAACACCAATGTTCTGGCGCTTCTTTTCCCGCAATCGTTCCAGCTCTCGTTCGTATGCTTCCAACACCTCTGGGGCCAGCCCGCGGTGGGTTTGTTCAAACGTCTTTACCGAATCAGGGTCCTCATTAAGCTTGTCCCATAAGTGGACCATTTCGGCCTTGTACTTGGTCAGCTTTTCTTCTCTGGATTGCTTTTCATTCAAAAGGTCCTGGTATCGTTGCCTAAGGTCATCAACGTCCTGCGTTCGAGTACCCAGTCGCTCGGGGCTGTTGCGATAGTTGTCCAAAATTGTGCGATCAATGTCCGTCTGGGGAGTGCACAAGATTACCCAGAGGTCGACAATCTTAGTCCCATAGTCAGCCACTTGAGAGACCCGAGTCTGGTATTCCTGCTCCCATCGAGCGATCTCTTGTTCTAGCTCAGAAATACGTCTGTTAGAAAGATTGAGGTTCTGAGGGTTAGCATCACGAGCGGGCATAAGCTCGCTCGGCACAACTAGCCCGTCTACTTTAAACGAAAGGTCTTCTAGAGCGACCAAAATTTGATTGACCCTTGTCAATCGTTCCGAAAAGACAGTGTCGATTGTCTGCAGAGCCTTCTTGAGCTCCTCATACCGAGTTCGATAGGGAGGGGACATGTGTCCCGCAGCAGATGTTTGAAGAGCCTGCTTGATGTCAGGATCAGATGATTCCAACAAGTCTGGAATAGCATTCACCATAGACTGGAGATTCTCTTGAGACTCCTGGCATTTGTACAGCAATTCATCCCGTTCCTGAGAAACTTTGTCTACATGGGCTTCCAGGGCCTGTTCAATGACCGAGAACACATCCCGCTCCCGACTGTCCTTTTCCTGGGTAGACAAGCCAATCTCATCAAACAAATCTTGTAGCCGAGTATTAATCGATTCTAGCTGACAGGAAATGTACGACTCCCGCCTGTTAGCAGGTAGCATTGCGCCTGCCTCTTAGCAATTAGCGATAACTGTTGGTACCAGTCTTCGTTTGACCGGTTTGAAGATAAAGTAAACAAACCCGCCGCACCCACACACGTGACTCTGTGCGGCGCCCCAATCTTATCTGAGATAAATCTATAGCGTTGCAACGGCTTTCTGGTTGAGACGGCCAAAGGGGTATAGTCGTGACAGTGATGTCGTCTGCCAATTATATAGTCAGTTAGTAGTATGACTTCTATTAGTTGAGCGCTACAGTCTACACCTGTAGTTGGTTGGCAGTTTGGTGAAACGGTAGGGACGCCGCAAGCCGCGTGAGCCCCAGGAGCCCCATGAGCCCCACAGACCCATCCGCCTCGAGTCATGCCCCATTTCAAACCCTGGAGAGACAGATTCTATCTGTACCACAACCATTCACCATAACCATTGACATGCCAAAGTTTGTATCTGAAGACCTGTCAAAGATTGCATTCGATTCCCCTGGCACTGGGTTGGGCAGTGGAGAGATTGCTGAAATCGCAGACTCGCTAGCCAAAGTGTTTTCGGATGAGTCGTCCAAGGTTGTTAACGAAGAATTTGATCTCCTGTCCACTATCAGATACGACCCCAAGTTGCCCGAAAATGAGCAATTCTTCCTATTAGACTACCATATATTCCGACTTAACCTTGCCATCCAGTTTTTTCAGTGGGACGTTGAAATCACTACTGAGGTGCTCTTGGATCATCTCAAGGAAGCAGTCAAGGCCGATCCTACCATTCCCTACAAGCTTCGAGTGCTGCTATCATCGGATCGTTCTCTAAAAGTTGAAGCGTATAAAGTTCCTGAAAGAAGCGACCTATTTTCCGGCCTCGTACCTCAAACTCCTCCCACGAATGAGTATTACAAGGTATACGTAGACCCTGGACCTACTCCAATTGGACCATTCACCTCCTTCAAGACTACTCACCGAGATGTGTACACTCAAGCGCGCAATCGCATGCAGCTATTTATCGAATGCGACGACGACAAAAACGACGGCCGGCCCTGTGAAATCCTCCTACACAACCCTCGGGGCGATGTCACCGAGGGCTCCATCACCAACATTGCTCTGTGGAGAGACGGCACTTGGGTCACTCCTCCCCTAGTATCGGGGTGCTTGTTTGGAGTGACCCGGCAGTACCTACTGGCAACCGGAAAGGTGCAAGAAAAGGAAACGATTGCTATAGACACCGTTCAAGACGGAGAGCGGGTTTTAGTATTCAATGGTATCATTGGGGTCTGCCTGGGCCAAATCATTCGCAAATCATAATTCATTGGTTGCCATTGGCTCCCCTGGTTCCCCTGGTTCCCCTCGGTTCGCTTTGTACCTGAACCGAACCGGCGTCGCGGAAAATGGTATAACCGCCGCACAAGGGCAGTTCGCGTTCGTATAAACGCGTCCCCACAGACGTGGACGGCACTCCAGGAGGTCCTAAAGCTATAATTGCTCGATTCGCTGCTTCGGTTACTGACAATCACTTTACAGAGGAATTTTTCTAGGGGCCAGAGTTTGCCGGTTGATCATTACATCACTGCAGGACCAGGTTTTTCCCCACCTTTAATTTTTTTTCTTATTGTTATTATTTTTTTTGCCTGTACCCCCCTCGTGCTGCACTGATAGTGCATACGCGCGTTGTCAGAACAGGTAGATACGTTTACTAGGATTTGGCAGGACCAGGATTGTTGCTGGCACTGTGACGTTTGCTACCGTATTACGCGTTTGCTGTGGTTAGTATTGGCCCGTAGACCAGATTAGTTGTGGTCCCGCAGCTGTTTTGACGCGAGGGGTGTGGATCTTTGTGTGCTGGAAACAGCATTATTGTACTGCATAATCCCATCTGGTGCAGCGCATTGTTTGTTGCGTAATAGTGGGTGCGCGACGGGAGTCATCGGCTTAATTCATTCTTTAGTCTTCCAGTTAACGCGATCATGAGGGAAGACGACGTGCCTTCGTCGCCCGTCAACCCGCCGTCTAAAGATGACGCGCAAAAGTTCGCCCAGCTTTCGTCGTCGCTTAAAACGCGCTTGTCGTTTGCGTTTTTAAAAGTACAGAATGGGTGGACTGATCAATCGATAGATGAGTTAGAATCGGACTGGCCACCGCCAAAGGTCAATCCGCCAAAGGCTGCGTTTCCTGATACTCCTCAGCATCGTCGCACAAACTCAGACTCTAGAGCAGTACGTCCAACGCCTCGCCTGCGGCCTATGAGGTCAAAGCCTACCCTGACTGCTTCACAATCATTAGACCAGATTGCGCTGTCTCCGCCTTCGACTTCGCCCGCAAAGGTTACAAAGAGCACGCCAGAAAAACGAAGGCCCTTGTCAGTAAACGTTCCCAATGAACCACATAGTCCTACACCTGGAGGTTCTGGTCCATCAGGGCCGTCTGGTTCTGCAGGGTCCTCAGGGCCCTCGGGGCCATTAGGTGGGCCATTGGGTGGTTCAGCATACTCAGGACCATCTGGACCCTCAGGACCCTCTGGGTCAGGCTCCTCAGGTTCTTCTACTTATGGAGACCGAGAAAATCAGCTCCCGCCTCTAAAAGCGCCTCTAACTCCGCCTCTGCAACCACGGTTAGGACTGAGGTCTAGTGAGGAGGAAGACGCGGTGGACACTCTAATGTTTTTGTCTAGCCCGCGCGGGAGCCAGGCTACTCATTTTGAACGGGAGCGGTAATGGCGCATGGTGGATTTGAGTACACACTCTCTGGCAGAGCTGGTACTTTTGGATTGAATAGACGCACTAACTATTTATTACAGTGATCCGCCATGCTGGTCATGTAGCAATTACCTATCCCTATTGTATTAATTGTTTTTCACGACATTGTCTATCTCTCTATATGTAGTCGGTCATGTAGCAAAAGCTTTCCCTGTCTCTATCGTAGTAATTGTCTGTCCCTATTGCATTAATTGTCTCATGACATTGTCTCTATAGTCTCTATAGTTATTTGGTTAGTAGATCCTGCTCCTTGTCGGTGTAGCCTAGAATGTACAGGATATCGGCCAAGCTGCCGCTGTTGATTTTAGCAGGGGCCTTCTGCTGCACAATGGGCTTTGCGTTGAATGCAATCCCGTATCCAGCAACCGCCATCATCTCCAGGTCATTGCTTCCGTCTCCAACCGCGACCACTCGGTCCAATTCTACACCCTCCTTGGCAGCAATTTCTTGCAGCAGACGAGCCTTTGCCGAGCTGTTGACAATTGGACCAACCGTCTCTCCAGTGAGCACCTGCTTGTCGGCATCAACGGCCAGGTTGTTGGCGTACGCATAGTCCAGCCCCAATTGGTCCTTGACCCAATTGGCCAGAGGAATAAATCCTCCTGACAACACTGCCAGCTTGACTCCCTGACGCTTGAGAGCTCTGCACAGCTCCTTGGCTCCCGGAGTAAACTCAATTTGACCCTTGAGCTTTTCAAACACATCACTGGGAATGCCCTTGAGCAAACCCACCCGCTGCTGGAGCGACTGGTTGAAATCAATCTCTCCATTCATAGCTGCCTCTGTGATTTTAGACACCTCTGCCTCGACATTGGCGTAGGCCGCAATCAGATCAATTACCTCCTGGCGAATCAGTGTAGAGTCCATATCAAACACCACCAGGCCCTTGTTCTTGCGGTTCTCCGTCGCCTCCTGCACTGTCACATCGACACCTGACTGAGCGCTAAACTCTAGAGCCTTCTCCTTGAGCTCTTTGACCGATTCCTTAACGTCCTTATCGGTCTGAAGAGTGTAGTCCACCACTCGGGAGTCCTCTGACAAGGGCGTGGTATGAGCAATCGCGTACCCGTGTTTGGCAAGAAACTCGGTCCATCGAGTCACAAATTCACCGGGAATGGCACCCTGGGCCTGTCGTATTAACGTAGCCACCAGCATTTCTGTTGTAAACGACAAATTTCACGGTTCCTCTTTCCTCGAGGCCTTGAGTCATCGATGAGTCAGCAGCCATGCCATTTGTTAGTCAGAATGCCCGCTATATGTTAGTCATCAGCTCTGCGGTAGGCTAGTCAGCACTCGCGCCTCGCCAGTTCAACTATATTTTCGCTGCTACTAACAAACGTCTACATTGAATTATTATTTAGCCAGTGGCACACGGGTTGGACAACAATGGTGGATAGCCAAGTACTACAGGCCATAAGGCCATGGGTTGAACACAAGCTGTCGCCTATATCTGAGCATGAGCCCAAGGTGCTGACGGACTATGTGATTGCGCTGCTGAGCCATGATATGCCTCTGGAAGAGCTGGAGAAAGAGTGCAACACGCAACTGCAAGACTTTTTGCACGAGCACACTGGTCCATTTGTTGGCGAGCTGATGCAGGAGCTGCGAAATGTCCTGAATGGTGGTAGTACCAAGCCAGAGGAGTACAGACCCGAGCAGGCACAAGTCGGAGGTCAGGAGCACTTTCGAAATAACTTTCGAGACCGAGATATGAACCAAGGGCCTCAGGGAGGACAAGGGAGCGCGTTCCAGCATCCAGACCAACCCCCGGCTCCTGCTGGAGTATGGAGTAACGGTGTATTTATTCCTAGCGAGGCCATGCCTCTGCCAAATAACCAGGGATTCATTCCTCCGTTTGATATGAATCAGCCTCCTCAGTTTTTCAATAATATGGGCTTCCAGGGTCCTCCGCGAGGAGGAGGAGGTGGACGAGGCCGAGGACGCGGTGGTGCTAGACGAGGTGGCTACCGCCAGTATGGCCGAGGAGGAGCTGGAGGAGCTGGAGGTAGCGCATTGGATGCAGGCATTGCGACCAGCCGCGACGACGACACTAATAGTAAGCGTAAGCTAGTTGTAGACAAGATCCCCGAGGACCGGCTCAACGAGTCGGATATCCGCAACTATTTTGGCCAATTTGGTACCATTACTGAGCTGACGGTCAATCCTGAGCATAAATCGGCCATTCTGGAGTTTGAGAGCCACGATCAGGCGCGTGCTGCGTGGCAGAGCCCTCAGGTGATCTTTGACAACCGATTTGTCAAGGTTTACTGGCACAAGGAGCGACGAACTGATGGTACCGATAGCCCATACCGACGCAATGGACCCCATGGACCCCATGGCCAACAGAATCCTGAACCCCCTATTGATCTGGAAGAATTCAAAAAGCGCCAGGAGGAGAAGCAAAAGGAGTTTGAGCAGAAGAAGGCTCTTCGGGAGCAGCATGAAGCTAAAATGAGGGAACTCCTCGAGACTAAGGCGAAGATCTTAGAGCAGCGTCGACAAAAGCAAGAGCAGTTGCTGCAGATTGCTCAGAGTCAAGGCAATGCCGCTGATGTTGAGGAAAAGAAGGCTTCCACCGAAGCTCTCCAGCAGCAACTGGATGCGCTGCGAGCGGAGGCTGCCAGTTTGGGGGTAGACCAGTCTCAGTATGCTCCCGGTTCTGGCGCTGGTTCTGGAGCGCCTGCACTTCGAGGTCGCGATGGATTCCGGGGACGAGGAAGAGGCCGTGGACGAGGTGGAAACCCCGCTGCTGCGTTTGGCCGAGCGACCTTGGACCTCCGTCCTCGTGGAGTATTGGTATGGCCCATTCCTCAGGGACAAGAAGAGGCCTTCCGATCCTACGTTCTATCTCGAAGCGAGTATGAAGACATTCAGCGAACTGATGCAAAGCCTGATGGTGCTGTCATTGTCTTCAAAGACCGACGCACTGCCGAGCAGTTTTACAATTCTTCTAACGACATTCCCGAGGTGGGCAATATTGAGAAGGCGTGGCAGCGGGTTGAAAGCAATAACGATGTAATGGATACTGCGTAGCTATGAATGTAATGTTATGATCATACAATAATGTACAATAGTCATCTTGTCAATTCTTGGTTGTTAGGATTCTAAATATCGAAATTGATAGGAAGTATTCATGGTTGCCTGTAGAAGATATTTAACATCCATAGGCTGGAAATACAGCCAGGGGGACCAGTTGAATTGTACTCGCTACATTACAGCTAATTTAATCAATACTAGTTTCATCATTCCATTGTTCTATCTATTTCTCTATTGTTCCATCTCGTTATCCTTCAATACTAGTATCATTCATTCATTCTTTCAAGATGCTGAAAGCTAGTTCCCATTCACAGCGACCGCTCTCCTACCACCAGAAAACTTCCCACAATCCCCCAAACGATTATACACTACTTCCACGCTATATCCTCAATATTCCAGCCCAATTGTGTCTAAATTGCCCAAGTTGTCCGGATTCCAGTAGAAGATCCAAGATTTGAAATCAGCTCCGGAGTCCTGCACGTGACCGGTCCACGTGCCAGTCATTATATCATGCTTATCAACCATAGACCTATCTTGACTGCTGACAATGTCGTCGAGGGCAACTCGTTCAGTGCCCAAGCGAAGCTACGCAGAGGCAGGCTTCAACGATTATTACGATTCGTCGTCAGATTCCGATAATACCTCCTATGGCGAGGAGAGCGACGAGGACAATGCTGCACCCGTGTCGGTGCCCACGGTCAAGCTGCGATTAGGCGAACATCATCATGACCACGGCCATGGCGGAACACAGCAAGATGGTGGTGCCAGCAGTAACAATAATAACAATAACAACGTCTCGGCTGTAACATCAGTGGCTAGAATTCCCGAGGCAGACTCGTTTGCGCCCGATGCTGTCACTCCCATGTTTGGCAAAGCAGACTTTTCGTACCTCAAACTAAAAGCAGACCACGAATCTCGCCCCCTTTGGATTAACCCTGAAGATGGCCGAATTATTCTCGAGAGCTTTTCTCCCTTGGCTGAGCAGGCCCAGGACTTTTTGGTTACTATAGCAGAGCCCATCAGTCGGCCTAGTTTCATTCATGAGTACAGAATTACAATGTACTCTTTGTATGCTGCAGTGTCTGTGGGATTGGAGACAAACGATATCATCTCGGTACTGTCGCGACTGTCAAAGGTCCCTGTACCCATGTCCATTATCAACTTTATCCACTCATGCACAGTGTCGTACGGAAAAGTCAAGCTGGTTCTAAAGCACAATCGGTACTTTGTAGAGTCTGTGTCGGTGGAGATTTTGCAGATGCTTTTGCGGGACCCGGTTATTTCGCAGCTGCGAATCACATCTAAAGAGCTGGTTACTGAAAAGGCTCCTACACAGGGTAGTTTGGTCATTCCTGGCACCAAGCAGCCCCAAAATGCTAATAGTAATGGTGCAAGTAGCGACCAGCAGCAGCAGCAACAGCAACCACAAGACCAGCAACAGCAGCAAGGTGGACAGGAAACTAACAATGCCAATGGCGAAGACAATACAGAGGCCGGAAACTTGTACTCGTCTATTGTGGACGAACGCGAGGAGGACGAGGATGATGCTGTGCACTCGTTTGAAATTGCTGTAGACTCTGTGGAAGCGGTCAAGAAGCGGTGTCAAGAGATTGACTATCCAGTGTTAGAAGAGTACGATTTCCGTAACGATCAGCGAAATCCTGACCTGGATATTGACCTCAAACCTTCCACACAGATTCGCCCTTACCAGGAAAAGAGTTTGTCAAAAATGTTTGGTAACGGTCGAGCACGATCAGGAATTATTGTGCTGCCTTGTGGTGCCGGAAAAACCTTGGTAGGAATCACCGCCGCCTGCACTATTCGTAAATCAGTCATTGTGCTGTGCACTTCTTCAGTGTCAGTAATGCAATGGCGCCAGCAGTTCTTACAGTGGTCCACCATCCAGCCAGAGAATGTGGCAGTGTTCACTTCAGAATCTAAAGAAAAGTTTTCTGGAGACGCTGGATTAGTGGTGTCCACATACTCCATGGTTGCAAACACTCGTAACCGATCGCATGATTCTCAGAAGATGATGGACTTTTTGACGTCCCGGGAATGGGGTTTCATCATTCTTGACGAGGTCCACGTTGTACCCGCTGCCATGTTCCGAAGGGTAGTGACTACCATTGCTGCTCACGCAAAGCTCGGACTCACTGCCACCCTTGTGCGAGAGGACGATAAAATTCAGGATCTTAACTTTTTGATTGGACCAAAGCTTTATGAGGCCAATTGGATGGATCTGGCTCAAAAGGGCCATATTGCCAATGTGCAGTGCGCAGAGGTATGGTGTCCAATGACTTCGGAGTTTTACCAGGAGTATCTCATGGCAAACTCTCGTAAACGATTGCTTTTGTATATCATGAACCCCACAAAGTTCCAGGCGTGTCAGTTCTTGCTGGAGTATCATGAGAAGCGCGGAGACAAGATTATTGTTTTCTCGGACAATGTCTATGCTCTCAAGGCGTATGCACTCAAGCTCGGGAAGCCATTTATTTATGGAGACACTCCTCAGCAGGAACGTATGACCATTCTCAAGAACTTCCAGTTTAATGACCAAGTCAACACCATTTTCCTTTCCAAGGTGGGAGATACTTCCATTGACCTGCCCGAAGCAACCTGCCTGATTCAAATTTCGTCCCACTATGGATCTCGTCGTCAGGAGGCACAGCGTCTGGGCCGAATCCTTCGAGCAAAGAGACGAAACGACGAAGGATTCAACGCATTTTTCTATTCACTGGTATCCAAGGACACTCAGGAAATGTACTATTCCACCAAGCGACAGGCATTCTTGGTGGACCAGGGTTACGCATTCAAGGTGATTACCCATTTGCATGGCATGGACCAGCTCCCCAACCTCGCCTACTCATCATTGGCCGAGCGACGAGAGCTGCTGCAAATGGTTCTGTTACAAAACGAAGATGCTGCTGGAATCGAGGCAGGAGACGATGCAGACAACTTTGTGGGCCGCGGAAAGGATGTGACCAAGGGACCCGTCAAGAGCAGGGCCAAACGTGTCAACGGATCCCTGGCCTCTTTGGCTGGAGGTGAAGACATGGCATATGTGGAATACAACCGCAACAAGAACAAGGAGCTCAAGACACATCATTCGTTGATCAACAAGCTCTATTACAAGAAGAAAAAATAGGCCCCTGGACATATCATCTGGCCATATCCAACTAGGTAAAGACTAAGAGTATCATTGATTAACTTAATAAAAAAATAACCTGGTAAGTATGCGTTTGCTCCCTTGGGATGTTTAATTTATGGCTCTCAAGTGCCTAATGTTGTCCTCGTCTGATAAATAGATACTGTTGTTGTCGTCGTTGATATCGCTCATGGCGGGAGTGCTGATTTCAGAGTACGACGAACCAAACGGAGACTGTGGTCGAACCCATCCTGCCTCGGACCCGGAGTCTCGAGGTTCGTACAGTAAAGTAGGCTCAGAGCTCAGCGCTGATGTAAGGGAATTTGTTCGACTTCGCGATGGGTCGTTATAATGGAACCCGTACAAATCAGGCTGTCGCCTTCGTAGTTCCCCGTCCTCTGCGGACACGGACTGTCCGGTCACATAGTACGAAGTGTGAGAAGCCAGACTAATATCGTCTCTACTGTCTCTGCGATCTCTGCGACCCCTATCGTCCATCCCATTCCCACGGTTCACACGGTCCCTCGGCAGATCTCGCAGAGTATAGACGTCGGAATCATCGTCATCTAGAGATGCATCGTACATGGGTTCGTAGCGGTGCTGGCGATCCTGGGAAGCAGACTCTTCACCACCACCACCTCTTGCACCCACTCTCTGCTGTAGTCTTCGTCTAAGCCGGTATTCCAGACGCTTCTGCTTGATAAAGTCCACAATTTCTCCTCGGCATTCGTACAAATACATGAGCTCCTCACGGTTCACGATGGCGGCCGCCGTCAGACCTATGGCCGCTCCCGCAACTATAACAAACGGAACTATCATTAGCGAATGTCCACCCACAGAAAACTACACAAAACTGGCAAACCTATCCTTTACTTACGACCTGGCATTGTGGTATGACAAACCAGATCCGCCCCCGCAAGCGCCGTAAGATCTCAGCCTCCGTGCGGCCCTTTGTGATAGTCGATAAGATAAGGCGGATACCAACGGTCGAGCAGTTGGTGCAATTTGCTATTGGTTAAAAGTCTAGTTGACAGGTAATAAAGAGATTGAAGTCTAGTTGACAGTTAGGTTATGTATTAGTTAGTCTAGAGGTAAAGATTCTAATCCTTAAACTTGTAGCTTCCGGAAGCAAAGGTGATAGTGCCTCCTCGGTAGGATCCGCGCTTCATTTTGTTCTTGTTCTTGGTAAAGTCTTTTCCGCGCACCTGACTCAACTTGTCGTTAGCGGCCTCTCCCCAGGTTCCGGCAGCTCCCTTGTAGGCGTTATCCTTAAGGACTTCGTCCTCAAACTTGACCTTTTCGTCTTTGATTCGAGAAAAGTACTTTCGTTCCTTTCTTTCAGCCTCCGCGGAGCTGGATCGGGACGAATCAGTGCTTGGAGTAGTAGCCTCGGACGAACCAGTGGCTACCTTTTTAACAGCGTGCTCAGAGTCGCTGTCCCGACGCTTGCGCTTGCCAGACTTTTCAGCTTCAGCTTCCGAGTCAGACGAGTCAGACGAGGAGGAAGAAGAGGAAGAAGAGGAGGAGGAGGAGGAAGAAGAGGAAGAGGAGGAGGAAGAAGAGTCGGAGTCTGAATCGGAATCGGAGTCAGAGTCAGAGCTGGAGTCAGAATCGGAGCTAGAGTCAGAGCTTGAATCAGAGCTAGAGTCGGAGCTAGAATCAGAGCTTGAATCGGAGCTAGAGTCAGAGCTGGAATCGGAACTGGAGCTGGAATCAGAGTCAGAATCAGAGCTAGAGTCAGAACTGGAGCTAGAATCAGAGCTGTCCGAATCAGAGTCAGAAGAATCGCTGTCAGAGTCAGAGTCAGAACTATCAGAATCAGAAGACGAGTCGCTGTCAGAGCTGGGACTAGCAGTCTTGCTTCCCTCACTCTCCTCCTTGACCATCTTTTCAAATTCATTCATTGTACGATTATTTTTCCACAGCCAGAAAATGGCATCAAGAGGGAAGGTGGCATTGGCCTCTACTTTGGCATCTGCCTTGAGCTTCTTAGCTGCCTTCTCAAAGCCGTTGGCTTCAAGATATGCAATGATGTAGGGCACAACTTCTTCCTTGGGCACTGAAGGAACGCCAGCCATGATGCAAGCTTTCTATAAAGTTATTAGAAGGTGGTAAATTTCACTTTTAATTTTTTTTTTTTTTTTTTTTTTACATATTCTGAATTTTTCAATCTTATCAGTAACCTACTTCACAACTCTCGAGTAGTCGTTCATGCGGCTGCCCTTGATGCCATGGCACCTGACTTTGTCGTCTACAGCTCCAGACGTTCTTGAGAAGCTAGAATTGAGAGCAAAAAACATTGACAGTATCACTTCTAACCAATTAGCAGTCAGTGGTTGTGCCTGTGAGCAAAAAATGATTCAACCCAGGATCGAACTGGGGACCTTCTGCGTGTAAAGCAGATGCCATGACCAACTAGACCATTGAACCTGTACAAGCGTTAAAATGAGCTTCATGTGCATTTGTATATCGGTGGAGGGGTCAAAAATGCGATTTTTATAATAAAATTGCACCTTTAGGACCTCTAACGAAAGGATATTCAGATTTGGAACTATTTACTGAACGAATTCGTCAAAATTAACTATTATATGAACTTTTATTGCACCTCAGCCGTCAGCCGTAGCCTTATCTTATCGTCTAGGAAGCTGGATACAGCACTTGATATCGATATTCTTATTATATATTCGCTCCAAAGGAGTACATCTCAAGAGTACTCGATCACTAAATAGACAAACCGTACAGTGCCGTAACCTATAGTTTCTACCTGTACCCGTGATAACAATTAGTCAATTCATTAATTACTTCGTAGTCCATCATTAGTAAAGTTCTCATATTCTTCCAGCGCAGTCTGAATGCCCAGTTTAAAATCAACAGCTAGTGTGACGAGCCGGGACACTTCGTCATACATTTCTCCTCGCTTGTATTCAATTTCGTGGCGAAGACGGTCCCTTTCAACCCCGACATCAAACTCTCGCTGCTCTAATTCCAGCGAACCACTATGAACTGCTGCTTGCATGGACCCAATCTTACGCTCTAGTCCTTCAATTGCAGCCTTGGTCTTTGTAGCATCATTATTCATATTGTCGGCGATTTCGTCGTGTTGAATCCGACTGGCATTGAGATTTGCCTCCAAGTTCTCTTTCTGATCTCGTCGTTCGTTAATGTCCTCTGCCAGTTGCTCGGCCTTTTCTTGGAGCTGAATCATCTTATCTTGTGTGTCGTGGATCTTCATGGACAGATTTTGACGATGGTCCAGTAAACGTGGTCGAATGGATCCCGGAATATCTTGACCATCAAGTAGCTCGTATGCAAGTTTGCCTACATTTTCGCTGCTAAGTGGATCGTTGACCCTGATCAGCAAGCCTGACCGAGATTCGGATTCAACTCCAGCGTCGTCCAAGCTCGAGTTGTACTCTTTCAGAATGCGGTCCAGTTCGCTTTGGGCCCTCACCGCTACTCGTTCCCGGTCGTCCAAATGCTCCCTTATCTCATCCATCCTCGACTCTACTGTTTGTATTGACTTTCGAAGATTGTCACGCTCGCTGTTCATGCTATCAATGTCAGTGGTCGACAATCCTTGTGACTTGATATGGTTCTCCAAGTTGGCAGTTTCTTGCTGAAGTTGTTCGAGTTCTTGCTGACAGTTCTTTTCCTCCTCTTTGAGCTTCTCAATGACTGTGGTCCACCGCTCCTTACGGCTCTTCATATTGTCGATATAGGCTTGAAACTTGACCACATCGCTCTCCAGAGTCTGGTGTCGCACCTTTACTGCTTCCAGATCCTCTGCTACCTTATTTAAGTGTTGCAGCTGGCGGGCCAATTCTTGATTCTCCTTTTCGAGACCGTCAATATCCTTTTCTAAATTAGCGGTAAACTTGTCGCATTCTTGTCGCAGCTCGTCATCCAGTGACGGATCAGTGGTGTTGTCAAGGTATAAGGGATACGCCCGAAGAAAGTATCTGGCATAGATCGAATCAATCACGTTAGATGCTTCTCTGTCTCGAAGGTGTAGCTCGTCCTCTTGTTGCTCGTACTCGTCTATGCTGAGATTTAGTTGGGCCATCCAATGAAGCACGCCTAAAAACGTTGGCCAATGATTAGTTCCACCCACGGCAGAGATTTGCGACTTTGTAATAGACTCCATGTATGGGTATCCTACAGTTTTGAGCAAAAAATACACATCATGCTCGATAGCTCGTTGGCTGAAATCGTATCCAGGGTCTAATCGATGGTACAGACATTTGAACATTGCCGCAAACTCCTTTTGGGTCGGAGACCTGACCATCTTGTCGTGCAGTGTAACTTGGTAGCTCCCTAGGTCACAGTAATTACCGAGATACTCCAGCAGCTCTTCTGCCATTTTGGCTTGAAACGATCTATCCTTTAGAGGTCGCGGGTCGCGAGTAGCCACCGTATTTACCATTGATTGGAACATGCCTACTCCAAACGAGGACTGCCGTGGCTTTCTAGCTGACCCTAATAAGCCTCCGGACCCTGCACCCATTCCCCCAGGAGCCATACTTCGTCGTATACTAGAAGGAGCTAGCGATGAACGAGAATTTCGAACAGTCGAGCTTGGTGCTGGCGGGACCATCGAACTTCGGGATACTGGTAACATTGATGCGCGAGGACCTCCAGACGGCCGGAAGGGCCGCTGTTTACGAATGCTTCCAGGGGTATTCATATCTGATATTCGGTTAGGTCGCCTACTAGGACCCGTATAAAAGGGGTCCGACATGGCGTCAGGCACAGCACGAACAAACCGGTTAGTTGTACCAAACCAGTTTCCGTCAAGTTAGTTTACAGAGACGCGTCGCAGCTACTAATTGACAGATAACCGACAATAAACAACAGCCACACGAGCCCCACAAACACGCCGCACCCGCCGCACGTACCCCGTTTTGTCGTTCTCATCGCTAAAGCTGAGAGACATGAAAAAGTTAGAAACAAGAGCTCATGACGGTGTCGATATTGCGTATGGTGGCTAGGAGGGTCACTGCCTCCACAATCCAGACTCATCGTTATTCTACCCAGCCGGAAGTGTTTCGAACGGTCAAGGATCTGAGAAAATGGCGCCTTGAAGCGCTTAAATCTGACCGAACAGTGGGTTTGGTTCCGACCATGGGAGCTCTTCATCAGGGACACTTGGATTTAGTGGAACGCTCGCTTGCCGATAACTCGTCGACGATTGTGTCCATCTTTGTCAATCCTTCACAGTTTGCTCCCCATGAAGATTTGGACAAGTACCCTCGAACAATTGAAGCTGATCTTAAGGCGCTGACAGACACAGCGGCAGGGCGAGAGATCAAGGTGTTTATGCCTACTGTGTCAGAAATGTATCCTTCTGGCATCACCTTAGAGGTGAACGAACAGAGAGGTGCATTTGTTGAGGTCAAGGGGCTCAGTGAGCAGCTCGAGGGAAGTGTTCGGCCTCAGTTCTTCAGGGGAGTCGCTACGGTGGTTACTAAACTGCTCAATGCGGTGAGCCCGGACAAGGCATATTTTGGTCAGAAGGATGTTCAGCAGAGTGTGGTCATTCAGAGGCTGGTAAAGGACCTATTGATACCCTCTGAAATTGTGGTTGTTCCGACCGCTAGAGAACCAAGTGGGCTGGCCATGAGTTCTAGAAATGCATACCTTTCTGATGAGAGCAGGGAGAAAGCTTCAGTTCTGTACAAGGCGCTGTCGGCTGGGTATGATGTAGTGAAGAATAGCCAGGGTGACACTTCTGCAAAGGATATTCTTGATGCCGCCAACAATGTGCTCCGTCCTTTCACTCAGTCTGGTTCGGACTTTCCTGTTGAAATTGAGTACATTTCCCTGACAGATCGCACTGAATTGAAGACTATCGATGTGGTTCCCAAAAACTCACCGGCAATTCTTAGCGGTGCTATCCGAGTACCTAACAAGACAAACACCAAGACTCGCATCATTGACAATGTTATCATTGAATAGAGATCGACCATTAGCATTTACTCTGCTCTGTATATATAACTTTGTACAAAGATACCGGAAATAAATAAAAAAAAGTTCTCGCATTAGTATCTAAATACCCCTTCTACGGGATTTTGACTGTCGGCTGCCAGGAAGAACGACTGCAGATTTTTGCGACTTTTTGAGCTTTGAATCAGCTCGCTTTTCCTTTTCCTGCTCTTGCTCGTACCTTAACCGGTCTCTTTCAATTTCAGCTTCCATGCGCATTCGCTCACTGTAATCATACTCAGCACCCTTTTTAGACATTCCACTTCCTCGTTCTTTGATTGAATAGAATACACCTCCAAACTGGGCTAGCCAATGAGGGTCCACTGCTGTTACAGTAGACATGTACTGCTTGGAAGTCAGAATCAGTTCATGGTACACCACAAAATCCGGAAGATAGCCTAGACCATATAGCGCAGAGGTAGGATGCAGTTGCATGGAAATGTTTGTCCTAACATTAACAAACTCTCCCAAACCTTTGGCCTTGGCAGCCTGGTGAAAGTATCCCGCGCAGATGCAAAGACGAACTACGTTCCAATCCCCTCCACAGGATTGTACTTTGGTATGCAGTGAGTTTTCAAAAATGTACAAGAGCTGTTCGCGAACCTCTCTGGCCCTTTTCAGAGATTTCGAATGCAAAAAGTGCCGACTGCACCACTTATCCGAATACTTGTTCACCTTCCACTGATTGTAGACATTAAGCAGAGTGAGATGGTCTGATTCTGGGACAAAAAACTTTTCTCTAGCTGCATCAGATTCCTCTTGACGTTCTTTTGGCCGATAAAACACTGAAGGTACGGAAAGCATGGACACAACCGTCAACATCTCCTCTGAACAATTATACTCAGCCGACATTATCACCAGTTTGGAGAGCGAAGGGTCCATTGGGAAGCTAGACATTTTTCTGCCCAGTTTGGTGAGATGCCCTAAATTGTCCAGGGCCCCTAATGCCCAAAGGTTGTATAATGAAGCGGTCATGGTATCCATGGGCGGAGGGTCCAAAAAGTCAAATTCCAGAAGATTAGATACTCCCAGTGATTTCAGCAATAACACCGTATTGGAAAGGTTTGTTCGCTGGATCTCAGGAATCGTCTGAGGATACATTTCTTCTATCATTGACCTCTCCGTGTACAGTCGATAGGCAACTCCCTTGCCGGTACGACCAGCTCGACCAGATCGCTGACCAGCGTTGGCCTGGGAAATGGGTGCAATCTGTAACGCATCCATTCCAATTTTGGCATTGTACATTTTGAGCTTAGAGAACCCAGTGTCTACCACATATGAGATTCCATCAACTGTCAATGAAGTCTCAGCAATATTGGTTGCAACAATGACCTTTCTAGTTCCCTTTGGAGCCGGTTCAAAAATTCGTGACTGCAAATCTGCAGGCATTTGCGAATAAATAGGCAGAACTAACAAGGGCTCTGGCTTGTCTAAAATTGCTAATCTTTCAGCGAGAATGTCGCAAGTAGCCTCGATATCTTCTTGACCTGTCATAAACACAAGAATGTCACCCGGACCAGATTGTAGATGAATACTCAAAACTTGCCTCACAGCTGCATCAACATAATCTTCCACAGGACTATGGTGGTGCATTATTTCAACAGGATAAGTTCGCCCTGGGATGGTGAACTGGGGTGCACCTCCATAGAACTGAGAGAACCGTTCGGCATTCATTGTGGCCGAAGTAACAATCAACTTTAAATCTCGTCGTTTATGTAAAACAGACTTGAAAAGACCGAGAAGGATATCGGTATTTACGGATCGTTCATGGGCCTCGTCCATAATAATGCAAGAATACTTGTCGAGACCGCTGTCATCCAGTGATTCTCTTAACAGCACACCCTCTGTCATGTACTTTATTATTGTCTCCGACGAGGTCACGTCTTCAAAACGAATCGAATAACCAACCTTGGATCCCAGCTTGACACCCATTTCTTCGCTCACACGCTTGGCAACACTCATTGCTGCAACACGTCTTGGCTGGGTGCAACCGATTACTCCTCTTGCACCATAGCCTTCCTCGTATAAATATTGTGTCAATTGAGTAGTCTTTCCTGATCCGGTCTCTCCCACAACAATCACCACTTGATTGTCTCGAATCACCTTGACAAGATCTTCTCGGACAGCGAATGCAGGTAAAAATTGTCGCTGTTCCTTCAAAGACTTGGATGAATGGGAGGACTTGGTCATAGTGTCAGAATACTTATTGCTGGAGGGATTCTGAGATGAATCATCTTCTTCCTCAACCCCAAGCACGTTTCCCAAAGCAGTCCCGGCCATACTTGCAGCATCACGGGCCTGCTTTTGACGTTCCCGAAGCTGGCGTCTTTCGCCAACCAGAATCGAACCTCTTTTTGCAGCCTGAGCGAGATCACTTTCAGGGTCTCTGACAGCAGAGATGGGATCCTTTTGTCTGGTAAACACTTGGTGCCCATCTAAGAACGGGGGAGTAAGGGTATGCACAAACACATGTACTCTGGACTGTTCTTCGGAAAAGTCTGTATCTACAGCACCTTGGCCAACTACACCAGAGGTATGCAATCGGTTATTTTCCCATTTATCAGAATCCTTCTGCCGTTGCCTGGCAATGGAAGAAATTCTCTTTTGCATTTTCTGCTCCATTTCCATCTCATCCACCGCATCATAACTACCTCCGTAGAATAAATTATGCATTTCATCACCAGCTGCGTGGCCATAGTCATCTCCAGTGTACCAGTCTCTATCCAGAGCTTCATCATCTTGGTCATTGTCATTATCATCACTCTCAGGATATTTCTTTTCATCCTCGGGTTCAGACTTTAGATGCCGGAATTCGCGACGATTCTCGCGTGCACGAGACGAATGCTTTTCTTCTCTTTTGAAAGAGTCCTTCTTATCTTCGGGTTCTTTCTTTACCGCATTAGATCCTGATGCTGATGTCGTCGATGTCGTCGATGCTGCTCTCTTGCTGTCTCTTTGGGCTCGAATCTGCTCTAATCGACTCTGTGCCGTCGCTGACAGACGAGATCCATCTCGCCATTTAGATCCTGGAGTCGCATGTGCCCTTTTAAACGTCACCTTGACATTAGAGCCATAATCGTCTTGTTGAGAGCTGCTGTCTTCTGCACCAAATTCCGATTTAATCCTTTTAGGGGCCACAACAGGAGTCGCTTCCGGACTCTTCTCTCTCTTTGGCACTATGCTGTTGGATTCTACGGTATTCTCTTCAGTAGGAAGGCCCTGTCTGCGACATTGGTGATAAATCGACTCCAAAAAGTCGCTGTCAAATCGACCAAATGCTAAACATGCCTTGGAAAACCGGGCCAAGTCCGGAATTGTAGTTGCAAATTTGATCACCTGGCGAGCAAGGTTCTCATTAGGCTGTCGATTCAGCTGCTTGCTGAGCCTCTCGGCCAGCTCCTTCACATCCATCAACAGCTAATCAGTCTTGGTTGAGCTCTTGATAACGGCAAGGCTGAACCAAAAAAAAAAAAAGTGTCGCTGGTGAACCACCCTCATCGCCGTGCCAATATTTGTGAACTGACGAATTTTTCAAGAAAACCTTCGAGGTCCAGAAAGCATGTGGAGAAGGGCCCCAGGACAGATTTCGTGGCGAAGCTATTCGCATAAGGGAGCTACGTCTCGATTCCCTACCAAGTTCAACCCAGTCAGGTCGGCATCTAACCCCAAAATCCAGCTTCCAAAGGGCGAGTTGGTGTACAACCCTGCTCCGTCCGCTCCTAACCCATATAACACCCCAGCAGCTTTTCTGCCTAAGGACAGCTCTCGAACGGTCAAGCATGAAGACCAAGCTTACAGTGTAGAGGACATGCCTCTGCTTCAGCCCGAGCCTAGCAAGAAGTACCACCTTACTGAGGAGGATGTGTTTAAGATTCAAGAGCTGCGAAGTAGCGACCCTGAAAAGTGGACCCGAAAGGCCCTGGCAAAGGAATTTAACTGCTCTGAGTTTTTCGTTTCCTTGGCCTCCGAACCTCGACTAGACCATAAGGAGGAGATGGACCGTCGTCTACAGGTGATCAAGTCGCTGTGGACCGAGAACAGAGCACGGGAGCGCCGAAATCGACAGCGACGACGAGAGCTGTGGCTCCGGGATGGTTATTAAGCTATTGGCATGTAAATACTCAATGTACAGTTAGAAGTGACAATTCGTAAGTGCTGCTGTGCAGTAGGAAGTAGAACTGGTAGTAGTACTAGTAATACTAGTATAGCAGTAGTAGGTGAAGATGGGTAGACTGTATAGGATGGGGCATGGTGGTAGAGCTAGCCTACAAAATCACCAAAATCGTCATCAAATGGATCGTCTCGTTCTTCAGAGGTGGACTGTGATGCAGATTGAGGTTCGTGTTGCTTCTTGGACGGAGGAGGGGGCAGAATTGGTACAGGTCCACTGTCCTGCTGCTTGGACTTTTGGATATTGTCCGGTAAACTGACCTTGATGGGCTCCTTGAGCGAATAATCTCGAGAATTGTTCAATTCAATTGACGGTGTAGAATGTTTGCGAAAGTCTTGCAGTGCAATATTCAATTCAAACGCTGGCGACCTTTCTGCGAAACCCAACCCCAGGATTGCGGATCGTGGGCCATCCACTACGCGAATAGCAAAGAACCGAGACGAGTCCGCCACTGGCTCTACACCGTGACCGTCTGCAGAGTATGGTGCAACGGCAAACTCCTCTCCATTATTGGCATCAGACAAACGCAACTCGCATTTAAGGTCTCCCTTCTCATCATCTTCAAACTCCACAACCGTCAGCTTGCCAGTCCACATAGGCTTTTCAACATCCCAATCGCTTGCCCGATGACCTGCATTTGACTTTAGCGGAGGAATCGTATAAACCCGAGCATCATTTGTCGCAAAAACCACTCTTTCAACCATTCTATGTCTATTTATCCACGCTTTCGACTCGTCTATCCGCCTTCCCCTGGCTTTAAGCGAGAATGGCCGCATGGGTCGTGGCGCATATTCAGCCGCCCTTTGGGACATTATCAAAAGCCTTGACAAGCAAAGTTAACCAATTACTCCTGTGCGATTCAGCGGTTCTAACCATGGATTACGATGAAGATGGTGAGTAGGTTTGGAATAACAAGTTGCGCAAGCTCTAACTAAAGACCTCATTGATTACGAGAACGAATATTATAGCGACGAAGAGGAATTGAGTCCCGAAGATGAAGGTACGAAACGACAACCCTTTGCAATGATAGAAGTGTGCTAATGCTAGAACAACTTGCCGTTGCCACTGCAGAGGTCAAGTCTCTGTTAGGAAATCGTAAGATTGCTGACCAAGAGATTCACGACTCTCTGTGGCACTACGATTTGGACTCGTCAAAGGCGGCAAAGTACTTGTCGGATAAGTATGATAAGGCCCAGAAAAAGGCTGCTGCTGCCGCGAAGCCCTCGCCAGCTCCTCAGCAGCAAAAGTCAAAAGGTATGTCTTCTCTCCTTGAAGCACGGTCACAGCAGAACCAAAACCAGAGCCAGAGTACAGGACCTGAACAAAAAGTGTCAAAACTTGCCGCCTTGGCTAAGGCACGGTCCAACCAAACTAATGCCTCTCCGTCGTCATCATCATCATCACCTTCTTCTTCTACTTCTTCTCTTGCCACTGAGTCCCCTAGAATATCAAAATTGGATGCATTGGCAAAGTCCCGAGCACAAAAGGGCCCCGAGAATGCATTACCCACCAGAACAAAGTCCAGTACTGGATCTTCATCTCTAGAAAAGCTTTCGCGCTTGTCGAGTGGTGCTAGTTCTAATGGTGCTAATTTAGCTAACCTGTCAAAGTCTTCATCACCTGCCCCTAATAGTGCCCTATCTAAATTGGCACAATTCCGAAAGCAAAGACAGGAACAACAAGCTACAAAACAGGTGGCTGCTACCCCTGATGATTCGAGTACCGACGAACCACAGACACCGCCGCCTTCAGAAACATCGATTGACTTTGATATTCCAGTGCATTACCCCCCTATCTTCACCTCTGCATCGTCTGACTTTGGCTCTCTGCTGTGGTCTGGCTCCAAAAATCTAAATTTGGGTTCAAAAGTTACTAATACTGTCTTTCTGCCTACAGATTCGTCACAGATTCGCAATGCTTTCAACAAACCTAGTCCTGATGACGTTGTATTGAACGCTCAATCCCAGGGAGGGTTCGCAGCCACCGCGTCATCATCCAAGAAGCAAGACCCAGTTTCCAAGGTCGAAAAAGGAGTCGAGTCATTGAAAATTGGCTCGTCCAACAAGCCGGTGGCTCAAAACAATCTCAAAATCAACATTGATCAAGAAATTAAAAAGGCCGACCTCAAGCCGAGCATTAACTTTGTGGTAATTGGTCACGTAGATGCTGGAAAAAGTACCTTGATGGGTCGGTTATTGTACGACACTGGTGCGGTAGACGCAAAGACCATGCAAAAATACGAAAAGGAGAGTAAGCTAACTGGCAAAGGCTCATTTGCCTTGGCCTGGGTATTGGATCAGACTGAAGAAGAGCGACGACGAGGAGTGACAATGGACATTTGCATTAGCCAGTTTGAGACTACTGAAGCAAAGTTCACTATCGTAGACGCTCCTGGTCACAAAGACTTTGTTCCAAATATGATTGCTGGTTCTTCCCAGGCTGATTTCGCTGTACTAGTTGTAGATGCTGCTACTGGCGCATTTGAATCAGGATTCTCTCTCGATGGTCAAACTAAGGAACATGCTGTTCTTGTGCGAAGTCTAGGTGTTGATGCGATTATTATTGCAGTCAACAAGCTGGATACAATGGATTGGGCAGAAGCCAGATTCCAGGAAATCGAGGTGCAATTGACCGAGTTCCTTAAAAAGGTAGGATTCAAGGCCGAGCAAATTTCCTTTGTACCTACCAGCGGGCTGCTTGGAACAAATGTTGTAAAAGATAACACTGAAAAGGGACTGAGTTGGTACAAGGGACCCACGCTTTTGAGACAACTTGAACTCAGTCACCAGGTATTTAAGCCCAAGGATCACAACCTAAAGCTGAGACTGATCATTGCCGACGTTTTTAAGGCAGAGAATTCTTCTGATCTCACTATTAGTGGCCGAATTGATACTGGAAATGTCCAAGTCGGCGAGAAGGTTTATCTGGCACCCAGTGGAAAGGTTGCAACTGTCAAGCGCATCACAAGAAATGCTCAGACCGACAACTGGGCGATTGCTGGTGATAACGTGTCTTTACAAATGTCGGATATCGATAAAGACGATGTTATTGTTGGTGATGTCGTTTGCAGTTTGGACGCCCCGGTAAAGAGTGCGCAGAAATTCAGTTGCAGACTAGTAGTGTTCGATGTCAGCCGACCAATAACCATTGGAGCGAGATTCATTGCGCACCGTGGACGAACTAACGCCCCTTGTAAGGTGTCCAAGCTGGTGTCTATTCTGGACAAGGCCACTGGACAGGTAGTGAAGTCTCGACCGCGACATCTCACTAGCGGCCAGACTGCTGTGGTGGAAATTGCGCTTGAGTCTCGAGCAATTCCCATGGAACTGTTCAAGAACAGCAAGGAATTGGGTCGCATTGTGCTCCGAAAAGAGGGGACAACTATAGCTGCCGGAGTGGTTGACGACATTTCCACCTAGTTTGTTGGCTAATTGTAGATAATATAAAGACATTTGATATGTTCGTTATGCATTAGCCTACCTTTTACAGTATAGTGTCGTACATGAGCAGGATGAGGCCGATGATTAGAGAGGCATAAATAATAATCTTTGACGCGATGCGATTTCGAGTACCAGCGCTGGTCAATTGCTTGTTTGCCGAAGACACTTCTATTGCGGTCTGTTCAGCATTATCCATGAGGTTTTGAATCATATCATTTTGAGTGCTAAGATGAACAGCCAAGTCAGTCTGCAGTTGTGCAATTTCATTCATGGACTTTTCTGCCTGCCGAGCCTTGTCCAGAGACTGCTCGAGCTCTTCCAGCAAGGCATTGTTTTCGTTTTCTAATTCCTGTCGCATTTCTGGAGACAGGTCAATGTCATCAGTGGCTTCATTGCCCCGCTCCTGCTCATCCGCAGCAAAGGACTGTGCCGGTCTTCGCGGTCTATCAGGCAGATGGTGGAACGAAGATTTGCTCTTTTCAACCTGTCGTGATAACCGAACATGTTGCTGAGAGGCGTGGATATCTGATACAGTCTTGAGTTTATCATTGAGGTACCACAGCATGCCCTGGCGGTGGAGAGTTATGGATTCGTTAGTTCCCTGAGCAACAGGGTCCGCGAGGAACTTTTGCAGCGCTGACCGGTTACTATATCTACGAATGCGCTCCTTTTCCAGTTCCTCCAGCTGTCGCACTCGAGCCATCTGCTGCTGGATAATTCGCCTGGTCTCAAAATCCACCTCATCTCGCTGCGCATCGGTCATTGAGTTCCCCAGTCCGCCTCGTTTTGATGTGGCCAGGTAAAGTGGACGAATCCTCGCCAAGTTGGTCTGCAGCTCGGACACTGTGTTATTAATGTCCATACACTCGGCAGTTAGTTTGTCTCTTTGTTCTGGTACATTATTGTCAGTGGCCACCTGGCTTCGACGGTCCGGAGGCAACAGCTCCACCAGCTGACGGTTCAGCTCAAAAAATGCCTTGGTTCTGTCCATCACCTCGTGTTCTCTCAGAGTTGGTTCCAGCACCTCCAGCTTGCGCGATAACCTCAGCCTCACGTGACAGGTATCACCAATCTTCATTAAACAATCTTCTACAGGTCGGTTGAGCTTGACATGAGTCGGAAAACGCGGTGGGACCAGGCCCCTGAAGACTTGAATAGAGATGATAGCAGTTCGAAATATAGTGCACAAAGCGTAGACGACCGTAAGTCTAGTCTGGACCGCCGAAATGGCTCCGGTAAGCGGTCCAGATCCCGGTCAAATTCTAGATCCAGATCCAGATCCCGGTCAAAACGACACGGAGACCGCTATGACTCGTACTCGGGAAGACATAGAAGGCGAGATTATGAACGACGCCGTCACCGACACAGCAGTCGTCGGCACCGAAGCGACAGAAGCAGAGATAGAAGTAGGGAAAGAAGCAGGGACCGCAGAGACCGAGGCAGAACCGAAAGCAGGGACAGAAGCAGGAACCGGAGAGATGAAAAAGGCATGCAAAATAGTATAGATTCAAGTGGTGATGCTATTCAAGGCAGAGCGTCTGAACCAGAGACCGTTCCTGGGTTCAAAGCTGTAGAGACGGTTGACAAGGTTGACAAAGTAGAGAATGTAGAATCTACTGGCTCTGCTGACGCTCCAACACCGGCTCCTGCTGCTCCTGCCGCCGCTCCTGCTGCTACTCCTGTACCGAAAGGACCCTCCCCGGAAGCATTGGCAGCATTGAGCGCAGCAGCGGCAAAAATCAACGCTCAATTGAAGGAAAAAGCCAGCGCTAGTCCTCCAGCTGCCCCGGCACCAGAATTGAGGCGAAAAAGAAGACAAAAAGGCGAGGATGACGAACCGTTTCCATTCTCCCACACAATTGAGATCAATGATTTGCGCAACAAATACCTAGTAACAAAGACGGAGACACAGACAAAGATTAAGGAGGATACAGGCACCGTAGTATCCACAAAAGGGCGATACTTCCCGGACAAGTCCATGTCCAGTGACAGAGATCCGCCTTTACATCTACTACTGCAGGCACCCTCTGAGGAGGCTCTCCAGAAGGCAATTGAACAAGTAAATGAGCTGCTTTCTACCGACTTGGGCTCACTAGTAGACGAACGTCGGTTCCGTAGACCTTTTGCAGAGAATGGGGAGAACGGTGGTGGTGGTGGTCGGTCCATTGACTATCCAGAAAAGATTATTGAGCGAGTTGAGCTGTACGCTCCTAACTTGACCCCTCTCCAGGTTCGCGGACTAGTTTTAGGGCCTGGGGCAGAGAATGTTAAGCACATTGAGGCAGAGACTGGATGTTCTGTACGTCTAAAGGGCAGAGGTTCTTCATTTGTTGACAGAGCTACCGGTGAAGAGGAGGATGTGCCCATGTATATAGGAATCACTGGACGAGATCCCCTGGCCGTTGAAAAGGCTAAGGAACTTACCACTGACCTGGTCGAGTCAATCAAGGAGCAACTACAAGGTAGAGGAAACCATGGGCATCACCATGGATACCAAGGGCGACAGTCCATGTCCATTTCTCCTCCTGCCACTGGGATGAATTCTATCTCACCTCATCCCCCAGCATCCCATCCGCAAGTGCCACCACCACCACCTCCTCCTCCTCCTTCACATCCTCCTGCTCAACCATCTTCTCACTCATTGTCACCTCCTCCTGCTCCGGCATCTCACCTACCTCCTCCACCACCTCCTCCAGGTCCTCCAGGCCCTCCGGGTCCCCCTGGTCCCCCTGGTTCTCGTCCTCCACCACCACCTCCTCCTCCTCCTGGCACTGGACCACCACCTCCTCCAGCATCTCGTCCACCACCTCCTCCGCCGCCAGCATCTCGCCCTCCTCCACCACCGCCTCCGGGGCATCGTTAACTAACTAGATTTAAGACGTACTGACAAGTAATAATAGACATCAAGTTATTCAATTGCATTCGTACATCGTAATATCATAATCTACCTCCCGTCTAGCTTGACAAACTGACTGAGCGCTCCCTCTGCCCTGGGAACGGTGTTCTGAAGGGTCTGTTTAGCCTGGTCGGATCTAGTTAGAACTGTGTCTCCTGATTCGAAATCTGAATAATCTTCTTACCTCTGTCGCAGCTTGTTAGAAGTCAGCAACAACTCCTCAAGGTTCTAGTTAGATGAGCTCAACCCTTAGTTGCCGTGGCTGTCGTGGCTGTCGTGGTTGACATGGTTGCCATGGTTGCCATTTGCCATCTATACTTACAGATTGCACCGACTTTTTGGTCTCTTCTTGGTCAGCAAACGAGTCCTGAGACCGGTGAAAAGACTAGTTAGTAGTGTACCACGCAACGAGTGACAATACTCACCGCTTGAGCGCTATCTGTGGCCAGAAACCGAATGTTCTTCGCCCATGATGGCATTGTACGGCGTGTCGAGAGGGAAAGTGTGGAGTGTCGCACTTCACCAACCCTGGCTATTAGTTGATTATTGATTATGTTGGTGACGGTCTAATTACTAGTTCATGAGAGCACAAAATTACTGCCTGTCGTCAATCGTTAGTCTATCTATATATGTCTATATATGTATAGATATTTTTCACATATACTTTGATGCCTGTTCTTTCACCTTGCGCTCATATGTCTTGAGGTCGCGCTTGAGGTCATTGTAGGCATCGGACTGAGCAGGCGAGTTCAAGTTTGGAGCGTCCAGGAGATCCTGGATACCCAGCAGGATATCGCGAAGACTGAGCGCAGGCTTCCAATCCTCTTCCTCGTTCAATATACTAAGGCAGACTGTTCCTGATGGATAAATGTTAGGGTGATAAAAGCCTTTAGGGAATCGGCACTTTGGTGGCTTGGAAGGATACTCGTTGGAAAACTGAATGGTCACTGGATACACCGCATTCTCCCAGATCGTTCCCGCTTTGCCAGGAATACCAACCTCCCAGTTCATCAAATCCAGGGTGCCGCTGGCGTCCTTTGTGGGTTTGGCGTAGAACCCAAACGGGTGATCCTTTCGCCACTTTTTACGCTCTACCTGCAATCTGTTAAGGCACAGCGATGACATTATTGCGTGGATACTTAGCGCTGGTCCTGTGTCGTTGACAGTCTAAGGGTCAAAAGCCGATAGAACTCTTTATTTACAGTGGTAAACTTCATTTCACACCATTTGTAAGGCTTTACCTCAACTTTCCACGTGACATCTCGTCACGCGCACATCACGTTTCGATCCTCTTGATATTTTATTAATATTATGGCTTCATTTAAGGTGTTGAAACCTTAAATTGTGTAGGACTTCCAATGGTCAAAGACGTATTTGGTTTTTTTTCGTACTTGAAACAAGGCGTTCTTACGCCTTTTACTGTTGTCCGAAACTATATAAAGCTATTGAACCATCTATACGATCCTTACGATCACAATACAGAATTTACTTAATTATTGACTCGTGTTGATAATTAATAATGAGTGCATGATATTGACGCAGTTCTTCTATCTCTTATCAGCAGCCAGCAACATACCCCTCACTTCCTATACTACAGCGAGAAACCTACCCTTTATTGCAATGGCTCCCAGAACTCATTCTAAACCAAGGTAATTACTGTTATTAGCACCCATTGACTTTGAACAGATGTTCAATTTAGTGATCTTATCTAACATAGGTCGGAGCGTCTTGACGCCCAGTCCGCTGCTCTATCGCATGCCTCTACACATGATGAAGGTTCAATTGTAGATGAGCTCTCAGCTACTGATACTTCAAATGCTTCTACAGCTGATTCATCTTCTGAAACAGACTCAAACCTTACTTCCCGTTCGACCAAGAAGGACAAACACTCTAAACGTTCTAAACACTCCAAGTCTAAACGTTCCAAGTCTAGGGCATCCAAGTGCATAATTTACCCACCTTATCCTTGGGATGGAACCGACAAGACTTTTCCCTTTTTTCTTCAAGTATTGCAACTATATTGCGACACCTCTGGAGAAACTGTTGATGGTCTTTTCCTTATTCTCGAACATTTGATCCCTGAAAACTTACGGGCTGTACTCAACATTATCTGCCCCTATCGTCGCCAATGGGCCCCGGACCTGTGCAAACGCCCCTCGGACCTGTACGAACGCCCTTCGGACCTTCTCGATGCTCTCAATGCCAAGCTCGGTAGGCCATATCGAGATGAACGTATAGTCATGATTCGCGAATTCTTTAACCTTCGTTGTTCATCCCTATCGGATCTCACTTCTTACAGCTTGAAGCACAAATATCTCGTCAACTGTCTTCAGATTCCTGACATTGTCGCTGCTACTCTCTACTGGCGAAACATTGACAACCCTGAAATTTCTGTCGCTCTTAGCACCTGCCCTCAGGAACTTGATTATGAAGCTCAAATGCAATGGCTCCATTCACATCTTCATGACCGGTTCCAAACTCAACGCAAAGCTAAAGTGTTAAATTCCTCTCAGAGCCCTCATTTTCGACGTCTTTCTCCAAAAGAAAGGGAACGTCGTCGACTTAATAACCTTTGTGCTTACTGTGGTGGAACTCACCAGCTTTCTTCGTGCCCTCGTACTCCTGCTTAACTTGAGGGCACTACTAAATATTCGAACTCTGACCCGATCTCTCTGTCTACGGGATTTTGGTAAATTCCAGTACTATATCTGACGTCTTCTATAGGACCTTGCTGTAGGGCCTAGCAGTTAGGTACTAAAATACTATCATGTATGGGTGCCTATAGTAGCCATGTTGGAGCTGAAGAGTTAGCGCTGATCGAGGCTCAGGGTACTTCAAGGCTGGACTAGAGATCACGAATCGACAATTGTCAAGAGTCTTTATTATTACGCCCTGTGTCGTCAAGCAGACATGAGAGATTCATGTAGGTACACAACGTACCTGTATGGAGATAATCTTTTAAGCGATTAAATAAATATGCAATTCTTGTAATGAAGAAACTAGTTGTCATGCCTCGTTCAACTTAGTGAGACAATCTTCCAGGTCTGAGGATACCCATAAACTTACTGCAAACGAGCGAGGGTCCTCATTGGCAGCTTTAGCTAAAAGATGCTGCTTCTCGGGATCCATGACTCCTTCCAACAGCTCAACCACTCGTGAGCGCTGTAACCGGTTATATACTACCAATTGTTTTAACAAGGAGGCGTAAGTTCTCACAATAAGCGGCAACAGATGAGAGAAGAAACCTAACACAATGTGTTAAGCTATCCTTCCCTAATATGTTCAATTAGGCAAGCATTACTTCCAGGAATTTAACTTGTTGCCTTTAGACCATAATTTGTATTTTGTGAAGTATGTGAAGTATCGATGCTAGTTATGAGCGATATCGCCCTGTTTCGAGTGCAATAATTATGTTATGAGTATCTTTGTACCTTTATAGAAATTACCTGGAAAGTTGCGCTAATGCAATTGAGAAACTTAAAATTAGCAAATACCCAGGTTGGGAAATGCCACATTCAATTCAGCGAGAAAGTCATCCACGCCTCTGGATATTTGTAAAACTACTGCAAATGAGCCAGGGTCTGCAAAGGCAGCTTCAGTTACTTTACGCTGTATCTCTGGATCCGAAACTTGCTTCAGGAGCGAAACCACGGTTGCAGGCCTTATTAGATGCCTTGTAAAAACCCAGTCCAACACGCGGACGTTGAAAATGATGTTATAAATCCATTTAGGGGGTTGTATTTGCCAGTCGGATTTTAAGGGATACCGAAATGACTGGGACAGTCTTTGAATGCGTTTTTCTCTTGTCCTAAGGTCAGATATCTTTGCTCCATACCCACGTGCGCTATACAACCAGAGCAGTTCAATCAGTCCAGCATTAGTAAAGTATTTAAGTGCCAATTGCGCTTTCAGTTGTCCTTGACAGCGAACACATTCTTGCAAAGACTCCCATGGATCTTGGTTCCAACCCTGACCCAAGCTGTTCAAAATATCCATGGCAGCCTCGGACCGTCTATGAGAATGAATATAGTCCATTGTGTGGGGCCGTAATATAAATCTTACCTGCGTTTCCTCTGCGGATAACTCCAGAAGTTTTGTCACAGCAAGGACCCTGTCAGTGGTTGGATTCAATGGTATTCCCTGCGCCCTAATGTAAGCAACTATATTATCGGTTGACACAAAGCCAATCCGAATAGGCCTGTCAATGTAATTGGTTCCGGAGAACAGCTCTTCAAATGTACGTGTTGTGGAATTACCTCTTGCCATCTCCAGGAACTGTGAACGGTATTGACGCTTGACTCCTGTTTTATGAACAATCATGTTCGAAACGCTTGCTTCCATTTTTTCCTCTATATACGACATTGCTGTCATATACAGTTCTTGTAGGTCCGCAGGTGTGACATCAATCCAGTCTTGTCCAGTAGGTATAATATGAATGGACGAAACTGGGATTCGGAAGCCATTCCTTATTTTCTCTGGGGTATGCAGAGAATGTGTCACATGGGTGTCAAGAACCAATGCAATTACCTGTTCTGTGGCCGCTGCCTCAGAATGATTATTGTGGGTGAGATTGACAGTTTCTAGCTGTGCCTCTGAATAATACTTCCTGGCTTCCTCAATTCGATTAACGATAGTACCATGATCGCCAATTGATCCAATTGTCTGTTGTATGATACGATACAAGTTCAACCAGTCGCCTAGGAACTTTTCATCTTTAATAGTAGTCCGCAGACGACAAGATAATGGGATTGAAGGGTATACAGTTCGAATAAGAGCAGTAATACGTGCATCCATGCGCAGAAGGGTTGCCTCTTGGGCCAGTTTTAACCCCTGCTTTGTTTCCACAATTTCATGAACCTGATCGAGTAGCATAGTCTCCTCGACTAATATTGACAGACAATCAAGCTGTGCCCGAACACGTCGACATTTTAGACTAATTGCCCACTCAAGACTTTCCCTCTTGCGAAGGTTATCTGCACTTTTGTTGTCGGGGAGGCCACGAAGGATACTCCTCAGGTTCTCAATTGAAAAGTCAAAGTGGTGCAAATTGAACCTTGAAATTGTAATCTCATCATCTTGTACACCAATCTGAAAATCTGCGGTAAGAACGGTGTCTGTGGGCATTGCCTGGGCTCGCAAATGAAGTAGAGATTTGAAGAGCAGTTCTGATGTACTCTGGCTATCTCCAACCTCAATTACCAGTGATGGGTATTGAATGTCTTTTAAAGGACCTCCAACGAGGTTACCGGTTAGAACTGAAAGTTTTGAGTTAAGGCCTCCATCAATAGACATGGGAATATAGGGAAAAGAGTCGGGAGTCTCTGGAATTGCATGTTGGATTGATTTAGGCAGGGCAAGCACCAGGTCGGGATTCAGATACAAATACTGCTCATATTGCCGTTGTGTCATCAAGTCTTTGGCAATGAGTTTTCCCATCAGCATTGATTCCATGCGAGAAGCAATTAACCTGTTAAGCCCACTTTTCCTTACATACTTTGACGATCCATCGATACGCCATTCCAGTCTTTCATAAAGCCCTAAATCGATGAAAGCAGATCTAATGTTTGGCTCTAAAGTTCTGGCTTCAGAGACAATTATAACAAGGTCTATTATTTCTTTTCCAGCCCTTAGCTGTAGTTCGCGCTCTAGACTCTCCTTGAGCTGCTTGTTGTTTTCGTACTTGATCCTGATACAATATTCGCTATCATTTTGCTCCAGAGCACTAAGTGGATTGTTTGTAGTTCTTGATGTAACCATGCTCTAAGAAAGAGGCAGATACCAGAATTTGATACTGGATTTTAGGAATATATATATATCAAGAAAAGAGGTGTCCTTTTAGGTCCGTCCCTCTTCTTGTCTACGGCTCATAGAAACGTTATACCTTCCTGAAAAGCTGAATTAGGCATGTCAAAAAATTTCCCTGCCATATGGTTTGTGAATGTTCTGACTATGATTAGTATGAAAAAGCCGACTCTAGGAAGCGGTGTCTGGGCGTTCACATAATGACTTGACTACAGGCTTCGGTACCGAATAGGGACCATTATAAGCCATCTTTCTCATCACTTTGAGTAGATCATTCATGTACATCTAACCAATTGCAGGCATTACAATAGAAATGCTTGATAATACAGAGCCTGTCATTAGTCGCTGAACCCTGGCAAGAAGCATCGTGCGGCATCGTGCGGCGCTGTGAGGCGCCGACCAGCAAGATCTCAGGCCATCGGACAGTCCATCTTTCTGTGAACCGAGGTCTCTACAGTGTGTCATTGGGGTGCCCACAATCTATACAGACAGTCGGAAATCAACCGCTGTAAGCCAATGCGATCTAACTATCTGCCTGTTCAAAAAAGCAGAGCCAAACCCTCTTACCCTTTCAGCAGTGTTTGATTCCGCTCAAAAGCTGAGTCTATGGCCAAGTTACCCGGACTTCGGCATATGACTTCCCACCCCGAGAAACCCCAGATACCCTGCAACTCTCCTCCACATCTTTAATTGCAATGGCCAGTCACGAAGAAGACGAACTTGATGACCTTGATGATCTGTTAGACGACTTTACTGATGAGGTGCTGTCCAAGCCACCAGGATCTCTGGCTCAAGAATCCTCCAAGGAGCACACACAGGAGCCCAGCGGTCAAGATGACGGTGATGATGCAAAGGCAGCAGCTCCAAGTACCAACGAAGCCACCACTGAGGGACGCGCCGAAAGCAAATCCACAGGTAAAAGCGAGGGCACCAAGGCTGCTGAGCCATCATCCGGTGCTGCTGCTGATCTAGATGAAGAGTTTGCTAATAAGCTAAAGTTGGGCGTAGACCAGCTGCTAGCGGAGATGGGCGATGATCCCGAAGCAAAGCAGTCATTCGAGGCTCTGATGGCTGGCATTTCTCAATCCACTGGAAGCGATGGCGCCACAGGGGCAAAGGGTGCTGGTAGCAGCGCTGCTCCTAGCTCCTCTTCAACAGGAGGGTTCCAGGACACAATCTCTCAGACCATGAATCGACTCAAGGAATCGCGACAGGATCTGGACGAACAACAGAGCCAATTCTCCTCTGAGGCCGACTTTTTGGCCAAGATGATGAAGGAATTGGAATCAGCATCTGGCTCTGGAGATGGTATGGACATGACTAATCTGCTGGATGAGATGCTGCAGGAGCTGTCGTCCAAGGAGATTCTGTACGAACCCATCAAGGAAATGAACGACAAGTACCCCGCTTGGCTAGAAAAGAATGGAAACTCCCTCCCCAAGGACGAGCTGGAGAGGTACAAGAAGCAGCATAAAATTGTACGAGAAATTTGCCAAAAGTTCGAGGCTCCCGATTATAGTGATAACGATGCCGAGACTCGCAAGTTTATAACTGACCGAATGCAAGAGATGCAAGACTCTGGAGCTCCTCCACAAGAGCTCATGGGCGATCTTGCTGCAGGGGCCATTCCTGGACTAGAGGGTGACAAGCTCCCTGGTGATTTGGAAGAGAACTGCAACGTTCAGTAATTAATGACAACTACCATCCATAGTCAATAGATCTGTTAGTAGACATTGCCATCTGCTTTTCTCAATGGCCATCCATCGTACTATTCTCTTTTACCAGTTGTCTACACTATTATACCATTCCATATCCCCTATTTTCTTATCGGCAGGTTACTTGCCGTTAACCTGCCCCAGCTCTTCATCTTCATCTCCAGAGCCCTCGGGCGGGATATAAATCCCGGTGGTGGGGAACGACAACCCCTTGACAAGCGATATGGATAAAGAGATCCAGAAGGGCCTGAGCGACAGGTTGTACGACAAGCGCAAAGCAGCGGCCTTGGAATTGGAGCAATCTATCCGCGCTTGCTTGGTGGCCAACGATCGTGATAGGATTAAACAGATAATCGACCAGCTATGCAGGGACTTTGCCTATGCGGTTCATCACCCTAACGCAAGAAATGGAGGATTAATTGGTCTAGCGGCAGCTGCTATCTCCCTGGGGCAGAACGAGGTTGCAGCATACCTCGATGACATTGTTCACCCCGTGTTGGCATGTTTTGGTGACCAGGATCCCCGAGTGCGCTACTATGCTTGCGAGTCCATGTACAACATTGCCAAAGTAGCAAAAGGTGAGATCCTAATCTACTTTAACGAAATCTTCGATGCCTTATGCAAGCTTGCTGCTGACTCGGAGGCCTCTGTTAAGAATGGAGCCGACCTTTTAGATCGATTAGTGAAGGACATTGTCGCTGAAAAGGCCGTAACCTATGTATCGGTCATTCAACGATCCCCTCCAACGATGCCTACACTTGAAGAGGAAGAGGATCAATCCAAGCCCACTATTAGCCAAGAAGAACCTCAGAATCAAACCACCTTTTCACTACCTAAATTCATCCCTCTGCTTATGGAGCGTATCTATGCCATCAATCCCTTTACACGGATGTTCCTGGTGTCGTGGATCACGCTGTTGGACTCAATTCCCGACCTCGAGCTTGTTTCATACTTGCCATCCTTCTTGGGAGGCTTGATCTCGTTTTTGAGTGACCCTAATAAGGACGTTCGAGTAGCTACCCACGCGTGTCTGGATGGCTTTCTGCAAGAGATTCGTCGCATAACCGAGATTAAAAAGGCGGCAGAGAAGAAGCAGAAAGAACGGGAAACTAGTGACAGTCAAAAGAATGATACAAAACCTTTAGAAGACTCGCCGGACAAAAAAGAACAAGAAGTGACTGACGAAGCAACCCTTGCAGTGCCCAGTGAGCAGGCCAGCGAGTTAGCACCTTCAGAAATCGCGGCAGACTCAAAGGTCGCTCCCTTAGAGGGGTCACCTATTCCAAGTGACTTGGACTCTGATCAAGAGGACGGTATTTATTATCCCGGGCAAGATGTGCATATTGATTTCAACAAGGTGATTGACATTTTGTTATCACACCTTGACTCATCTGAGGAGGACATTCAATTGACTGTACTGGGATGGTTTGAAAACATTCTAGACGTGTCTCCTTCTTCAATGCTTCCTCACACACCTCGAGTGCTATCAGTTTTGCTTCCTACAATGGCTACTGAGGCCAAAGAGCTGCGGTATGCAGCAGAACGAGTCAATAGCAAGATGCTTGACCTTATCATGTCCTTATCTACTGGAGAGGACTCTCTCAAGCTTGACTACGCTGCTACTGTCAACTCATTAACACTGCACTTTCTCAATGAAAAAGAGGAGACCCGAGTGGCAGCACTGGACTGGTTGATTATGCTTCATCGAAGAGTTCCTCGTAAAATTTTGGCCATTAACGATGGTACTTTCCCTGCACTTTTAAAGACTTTGTCAGATCCATCTGAAGAGGTCATCACTAAAGACCTGCAACTTTTGGCTCAGCTATCATACAACTCCGACGACGAGTACTTTACTGTATTCATGGTCAACCTCCTTAATCTATTCAGCACTGACAGACGATTGCTAGAAACCAGAGGTAACCTGATCATTCGCCAATTGTGCATTAGTCTGAACCCAGAACGTATCTACCGAACCCTGGCTGAAATCCTGGAGCGCGATGATGACATTGAATTCTCCAGCATCATGGTACAGAACCTATCTAATAATCTGCTTACTGCTCCGGAGCTATCTGATCTTCGAATGAGACTACGAAATCTAAACGGCAGAGAAGGGGCAAACTTTTTTGTGTCCCTGTTCAAATGCTGGTGCCATAACTCAGCAGCTACCCTATCTCTTTGTCTGTTGGCACAAGCATACGAGCACGCATTCCAATTGCTTCAGATTGTGGTGGAGTTTGACATTACTGTGTCAATGCTCATTCAGCTGGATCGACTTGTCCAGCTGCTGGAAAGCCCAGTGTTCACTCACCTCCGTCTTCAGCTGCTGGAGCCCGAACACTATCCATACCTGTACAAGGTCTTGTACGGTATTCTAATGATTCTGCCCCAGTCATCTGCGTTTGAAACTCTCAAGAACCGGCTCAACAGTGTGTCGCCAATAGGATACATTCATCTACCTGCTAGATCAGCTAGTTTGGGAGGCACAAATTCGTCTGCCAGCTCTACTGTGTCTGGAGCTTCTACTAAGCAAAGTGGTGGTAGGTACTTGCAGAGTCGCGACGACGTCAAATGGTCAGATTTACTGGACAAGTTCCGATCCGTCCAGCGTCGTCACCAAGAAGCCCGTGCGCACCCATTCACCAAAAGCATGAGTGATCTGACTCAGTTTGAAGAAAAACGGCCCGCAGCTGTATCCAGAGTAGATTCCAAGAGTTCCAGGCCTTCCACGCCTACAGCCAAGCTTCCGACTGCCAAGGAAGGTTCCCGGCGGTTCAGAGGACCCTTCTCCCGCAAGGAAGACAAGAAAAAATGAGCAGATGAACAAACGGAATGCCATTAAGTATACATAAATAAAAAGGAGTCGTTACTTCGTTAGCGCATGATGCCCGAAATCTTACGCGACAGCTGCGACGTCTTGCTTGCGATGGATGATGGGGAAATGGGGGACTTTGTTGGATCTGGTGATGAGGGAGGCGCCCGGCGCTTTGTGTATTGGTTTGCCAGTCGGCGGTACTCCAGTTCTACAGTTAGCATGCTTGCTTTAAACACAGCGTAAATACAACGTACGAGTATTAATCTTGTCCAAAAGTTTCATTATCAGTCAACACAGAAAAGTCTCGCCAGGGTTCTCCTCATATATATGATTTTAAATTCCCCCTTTTGAGATTCCAGAAGTTCCGGATCGCTCGACTCGCATAGCGCTACTTCCTGTTTGGTGTGCACAGACGCTTAAATGTCTAACGGCTCTGTATGCATATCAATCCAGGGGGTGTTGACGGAAATGAAGGCCGGTGTTTAGAAAATCTCCGAGACGCAAATAAAAACTTGTAATATTGGTAGCAAAGTTAGCTATCCACGAGTTGCGGTCGACTTTAAAATAGTTCTCCATCTGCCTCTACCTAGAATATCTGGATGTTTGGACTTTGGTCTCCGAATAGCACTAATTCCTCTAGTAGCACCGGGGGAATTCAGGGGTAAGCGGGCGGTGAACCCAAGCATTACAGATGCACGCCAATCCGTTGCCGCAGAAGGCGTCGATCGTGGCAGATCCAAGGCATCAACTTTGCTGGTGAGACGGTTGCAAAGCATGGTCAAAGCATGGTAGAGTAACCATCCAGTAACTATCAATGAACCGTCAAGTAACGTCAAGTAACCGTTGAGTACGTTTTCAGCTTCATTCGTGAGCAATTGGACCTTTTTAAATCATGCTCAGTTCGACCTTTTTTTGGCTGTTGTTGTTGTGGTTGTTTAGCAACGTTTAGGTAAGAATTGTGAAATTCACCCACACAGCCCATAGCAACTGGCGAACTGATTGTCCCACAAGAGCCCAAATAAATCCAACATGGCTCAGCGAATACATCTGTACCAATAGACAACCAAACACCCCTGTCTGTGCAAGCAATCCCCGCAAATCCCATAGGTGCGCGCTCTGCAGCATTTCGGTCGTATTGCCAATTATCAATGTAATAGCCATTAGTGGCACGCTGCAGTACGTCAGTAAGGTCACAGGGGCCATCTTATTGAGGGCCATTTCAGTGTTCCAGACCTTGGCCGCCTGGAGGCCAACGGCAATAAAGTTCATGACCAGGGGCAGGTCAGGAGCAACGTCAATTGAGTCGCCCTTGTAGATTGCTAAGGCCCCCGTTAGGGCCGAAACTACAACCTGCACTACTGAGGGTGCAATTGCTCGAGTCTTTGAAAAAAAGACAAAAATCAGCGGCAATAACAGCATACTCGCGCCATGCCAGTAAATTACAGTCACTCCTTCGAATGCACTGGCCAGAATCGAGGCCCCTAGACTCAACCACCACAATACAGACACTCCTACAGATATTTTGGCCTGTTCTGAAGTCGGAATAGCCCAATGGCCCTCATAATACATGAGCGCTGCCCCTAATACTAGACACACTAAAGACTGCTGGACCATTGCCACATCATAAGGCGCCTCGTGCAGACACCACCTAGTGAGGGCAGCCTGGATAAGTCCCGACACTACATACAAAATAAACCAGCTATATGGCCGTCTAGCAACAGTAACTTTTTGTGACTCCACGTCCGAAGGCATTTTGAGAGTTGAACGTGAATCTGGCAACTTGGCGGTTTAAATGGAGCCGAAGCGCCGCACAGCTCTATTAATCCACAATAGTTAATGAAACTATGAGGAGTTGTCAATGGAGAATAATTGTCAATGGAGAATGTAGTTGTCAATGGAGAATGTAATTGTGAGGATAACAATTGCGGAATGCCAATGAAGGAAACAAGTCTAATATGCAATTAACATAAATACATTACTGTAATAATTCGTCTCGGAAGTGCTTCTGGAAGTTGAGATGCTTGTCGCGACGGTACTCAATGTTCTTCTGTCGCTTGGTCTCCTTCCACGCCAGCTTCTGCTGCTTCTCCTGAACGGGATCGCGAGCCCGCAGCAAGGTTCTGGTGTCGGCAGCAACAACAGTGCCCTGGCCCTCTCGGGTTACGGTAGACGGTCTCAGGTTCTGTCGGTAGTATCTGGCCAGATCTCGGTGACCGGCTCTGTATCCTGATGCCAATGCTAGTTCGTATCCAGATTCATCAACGTAAAGATCATTCTGCTGGGCCACAAGGGCATCTTCGTCGTCACTACCGCCATCCATATCTTCGTCGTCAGACGCATCTTCCCATTCGTCGGCATCATCAGCGTTAGCAGCCTCTTGGGCACTCATAACCTTGCGAGAGCCCTGGTAGGAGGAGCTAAAGTCGTAGAACTGGGAAATCTCCAGCTTGTCTTCTAATGATTCGTAGGGAATCTTAACATGCTGCTTGGAGATCAAGTGAGCCCGCACCGCTTCTACACTACGACCCTGGTACCCACAGTATAAACACATGTTACCGAGACCAATCTTCTCTCCCAAGTAAGCGATCAGTCCAGTCAGATCAGTAAGATATTCTCGCTCAGGAATGAACAGTCCGTACTGCTTGGACAGGTACTCTACATTCTGCTCCACAGTGTCGAATTCCTTTCCATCTACAAAGCACACATTAGGAGGAATCTTTACTGCTCGCTGTAATCGTCGCTGAATCTCCTTCTCGGTCTCGTCCTCCTCGTCTTCACTGGCAACTTCCACGACCGGCTCAGGAATGTCCACATGCTCAAACCCATCATCATCTACAGGCTCTCCAAGAGAAAAGGTCGAAGATCCCATGGATGCCTCGGATCCCGTAGGACTACCTGGACGATTGTTGATCGGACCGTCCTTATCAAGACGAGTCTGTGCCAGCTTGCGAAGCAGCTTTTCTTCCTTCTTCTTATCCCGCTTGGTCATCTGACGCTGGCCTGAAGATCGGCCTGAAGACCCTCGGCCAGTCTGGGCATTAGCAGCGGCTTGCTGCTGCTGCTGCTGAAGCATCTTTTCCGCAAACGCTTCCGAAGAAACTGGCGGTAACGACGCCACTTTTCGCTTAAGATTATACCGATGCCAGTCGGTCTTCATGTGCAGCCGCTGCAGATCGGCCGTAGGGAAGCTCAGTCCACATGTGTTACAGGTGAACGCTCCCTCGCCTTGTGGTGGAACTGTATGAACGATTTCCATCTTGTTAGTTGACAAGAAAAGCTTCCAGCCTGAAAAATATATATTGATTCAAATAATTTCAAATAAAATTGCGCCGCACCATGCACGCCTCACGCCGTTAGTCATTGCCAGTCATTGTTGAAGATGATGATGACCGGGGATGAGGTGATGATAACCATTGTGACAAAAACGGCAAAAGAAGAGTGAACTCACAGTGGCTCATCAAAAGGTGAAAGTTGATGGGCAGATGGTGGAGAGGTCAGATGGGCAGAAAGGGGTTAGACGTGGCTGGATAAGGTGGAAGGTGGACTACGGCGGAGAAGGAGTAGTGCGACATCCGCCTGGAAAACTGTAGTTGAAGAGAGATTCCTGAAATGTTTTTACGATCGGTTAAATATCTAGTCCAGGACGTTTTAGATACAGTCGAATGTTGTTTTGGTTGTTCTGGTGTAGACTAAATTCCACTGTTGAACTGCCATGCTGAAAGGCCCGAATGACGCAATTCTGTCGCAATAGTAACCAGGGGATGTTTGCAACGGTAACTAAGTGACCCCTATAAGGGTCCGTCGTGACGTCTAAATATGGGAGGACTGAATAATGGCTACTAAAACTGCTAGGATAAAGGATGACGAAAAGTTAACGGAACCCATTCGTTCAATTGACTCAATAGCTCCTTCGTTAATAATCCAATCGTCGCCATACACAGAGCACGATCATTTGCTCAATGTTTCTACTCTGGAGAGACCGTATGCCCTGCTGGCGACTGCTTTACAGGTTTTTACTCCCACAACTCCACGGTACGCGTTTGAACCGTACAGCGACAGCTTCAATTTTGGGTCCGTAGTCCAGGCATTGCGTTTGCTGAACGATCAATTGTCGTATGAATTTCCCTCCATTGACGTGTATATTGTTGTATTTCGGTCTCGATTGTTCAGGGAGCATCAGCAGAGCTCTGAAAAACGGCAAGCTTTAGCTGACATTGACAAAGCATCTCACGCAGAAGCCAACCAGTTCGGCGGCCTGTTAAAGTATTGGTTTGGTACTCCCGATGACGCTACGGGGCAGAACCTGGCTACTTGTTTATGGGTAAGCAAGGGCCATGCAGAAAGAGGTGGTGGAGGTCCTGCTCATCGCCAAGGGATGAGAAGGGTATCAAAATGGTTTGAATATTGGCACATTGAACAACACATTCTAACAATCTCTAATAACGCTAACGAGTTTAGAATATCAAAGTATATCGAGTAATGCCTGAAATTGTACCTATTTGAAGAAAACGATAGAATAAACAACACAGCATAGATAACTTATGCCGATCCAGAGGGGGGTCCAGAGAAGTGCTTCTTAAGAGGAAGCCAGGTCTCGTGGTTGTACTCCTCCTGCACCTTGTGGTGGACTTCCTGCCATGCCCATGGAGAAACCCCGATCATCATAGACGACTCAAACATGAATGCAATTGAGCCTTCACTGACCACCTTTGGGCTGAGCTGTCCATTGCTGGCCTCATGAAAGGTGTCAGCATCAGGACCATGGGATCCCATGACATTATGCAATGAAGCTCCTCCGGGCTGGAATCCACTGCCCTTCTTAGCATCGTAGTCTCCGCAGATAAGTCCCATCCATTCACTCATTGTGTTGCGGTGGTACCATGGAGGTCGGAAGGTATCTTCCTGCACCAGGTAACGAGGAGCAAAGATGACAAAGTCTGCAATAGCAGTTCCAGGATGGTCACTCTTAACTGTCAGGACAGTGTAAATGGAGGGATCAGGGTGATCAAACGATACAGAGCCAATAACATTAAACTTGCCCAAGTCGTATTTGTATGGGTAGTACAGGCCATGCCATCCTACTACGTTGAATGGAGAATGGCTAACCTTGGCCTGGAAGAACTGTCCATTGTACTTTGCCACCAGACGGTGCTCTTCTTCAATATCTTCGTAGCAAGCCACGGGCACCTCAAAGTCACGGTCATTAGCCAAACAGTTAGATCCAATTGGTCCTAGTTCAGGCAGCTCAAAATGGCCGGTATACGTTTCCAAAATGTATCCCCGAGCCTGCTGCTGAGGCAGGCGCACCCGGAAACGAATACCACGGGGAATGACCACAATCTCTTTAGGACGAACATAGAGCTTTCCGTGCTCAGTCTGGATATCCAAATCTCCAGTCTGGGGCACAATCAGCATATCTCCATCTCCAGAATAGAAAGCTTCTTTGCCCATGTCCTTTGCGGCAGTATACAAAAAGATTCCCAATCCATGCTTGAGACGGGGATCCCCAGCACCTCCCATAAACCTAAGGCCGTCAATGAATGTTCCCTTATTATCCATATCAAATGGAGACCATCGGAGCTGGCGAGGTACATTCAGAAGGTTGTCCGGCTTATAGTCCACCTTGGAATGCATTGGCTCCAATGGAGTATGGCAAGCAGACGGAATTGTTCGGTAGAACCAAGTCTGCTTGTTCTCTCCCCGAGGGGCAGTGAAAGCGGTTCCAGAGAGTTTCTCAGCATACAACCCGTAAGGGCACTTCTGAGGGCTGTTCTGGGTGCGGGGGACCGCTCCCTCAAGTGCCTCAGTCTGCTGGTAAGAGGAGATGCCCAGCCCGTACTTGTAGGGATCTTTGGTTTCAAACTTGGATCCGATAGTTATTGGCATGTTTTAACAATTGATTCAATGATACGGACAGTATTGAAGTTCAATTGCTCTTTTATACTCATCTTTTGGCTGCCCCGCAAAGTCAAAAGGGACGCACGGCGGGCTTGGAGATATTCCGCTTCCGCATTTCCGCCAGTAGCCGTATAACCACGGATCTAATTCCGAGCACCGAAGCACACTTCGGGACGGTTCCGCAGTCACTTGGAAGAAATTAAAGCATGGAAAAAGGGTCAATGGTGCCTTTGAAAGAGGTATGTACAACTTGTGGACTGTGTCTCTACTCCAGCCCCTGAGTGGGGGGAAATAATATTTGATTACTACATTTTTGTCATACGGGACCGGGGCAGATTGTGGGGTTGTAGATCCGACCGTATATCTTCGGCACTAATATACCGAATACCTTGTAGCGGACTTAATAGAGAACGGACTCAATAGAAAGTGGACTCAACAAAGATAAAGTATTTACTGAGGAGACACAAAAACTGCAAGCCAAAAATCAATTTCTATATACTATATTCAATTGCTGCCTGGTAGGGCCTGGTAGGGTTAGTTAGTGTAAAAATGGTACGGGGTTAGTAATAAATATTGCCATTGGGCAAATATCCTAGCGGACGGAGGCAGACAAATCCCAGAACGTAAAGTCCAGGGGTCCAAAGAACCAGTCTTCAGGTAGCGGTTTGAAAATACTAGGGTCAGGGGCCGATCGCGCCTGAGTGTCAGAGTACGGTTCATTGATGGTGGTCACAAGTTGGTCAAACACTCCCTTGAAGTTTCTCGCATGTGCCCATCGCTCGGCCAACACTCCCAGCATGGTCTGGCAAGCCTCAATGTCAGCAATGGTATCTGTTCCCACTCCTTGGTGGTCGAGCCATAGGCAGTAGGCCAGGGCCAAGCCAGAGATGAATAACGTCTGCAGGGCAACAGGACTGTATGTCAAAGAACCTCTGGCATGCAATGCTTTGTACGCTTTGCAGATGCCACCGTTAAGCGCTACATACTCCCGGAACACGGGCTCGGACATGTTGAGCCGGAGGGAGTCCAAAGCATTGAACTGAGGCGACAACAGCAGTCGCTTAGCACGACAATAATTTAGGTAGACGTAATCGTATCCTACCATGCCTGGGGAGTCTAAAAGGCTACGCGGGGGTGTCTGCTTGAACCATTCGTCCAATCGAGCCTCCAAATCCCCTCTGCCCTGGGAATCTGGAGGGAAGATGGGTTGACCGCATACAATGACGCCTGGATTTGGGACTCAATTTGTCTCAACTTGATCACATGGATCAGACATGTCATAGCCGACACCTTGGTAGGGATGATTTCGCCAACCTCTTGAGCCATTCGTAGCTTTTGAATGTAGCAGTAATCGGTACAGCTGTCCTCTACATCGACCGGTAGTTGAACATCAATGTCGTGCTCAGGAATGGAGAATGGGCGGCCAAGCATATGTCCTAATAGACGATCTAGCGAATAGATTGACCAGAACAGTCGCTTATTAACCTCCATTTCGTATGGGTTTTGGTCGTCGCTGACTCTTTGGCGACGGTGGAGGCCTACCTTGACAGCAGCACGCATGGCCATTCCGGTCAAATGCCATACCGTGGGCCCTGATGAATGAGCCCTGGCTCTATGAGTGTAAAGAGCACAGAGCATACATGCTTGGGCGTACTGGTAGTTTCCAAATCGGGCACGAGACAGAGCTTCGCGAGCCCGTTGATAGTACATCTCGGTGTAGTGGTAGTGGTTCTCCATACGCATGAGTTCAATGTATCTGGATCCAATAGCCAGGATCACATTAATCAGAAACGTGTCCCAGTATCCCAGTTCTTTTCGAGGCTTGGTGAAAAGCGCATCGATAACAGTTCGGTCGACTACCGGGTATCGAGAGTGGCAATGCTCATAGAACACGCTCAAGAGCTCTGGTTCAGTCACTGCAGTTGAAGAGGTTATTTGCTGATGCGACTTGTGTGGTTCCTGATCTCGCACCGGCGGAGTGACAAACAGCTCGTCCTTGGAAATGTTCACCGTCATGGACTCATGGATTGTCTGAACAATAGACACCCCAGACGTAGACCCAATATAGTATCGATCCACTCCTGGTAAAAGGCCTGCAATGTCAGGAAACTCGTTGCCCTTATGGGTAGATCGTTCGAGCTGATCTTGGAGATTTGCAACCTGCTCTTCTAGCGATGCAATATAAGCGCTCACCTTCTGATCCGGTGGACGAAAAAACTCCCTGTCGAAAACACATTCTACTAGTTAGCTTTTTAACCGCATGGGGGATGGTTGTTGTTTGTTTCCTCATCTGTGCTTACCATGATTAGACTTTTCGCAGTTCCCGCATCTTGGGGAAGCACCGTCACACTAAAAAAAAGTTAGCCAAAACTGTTCCTGGACAGCAATATCCTGCCATTCATACTCACCCTTTGCTTTCTACTCTTGCAACGCCGGCACGCTACTGGAGCCCGAGGTCGCTTAACAGGAGGCATAGTGACTAGTACGGTTGATGTAAAGAAGCAAGTCAGGAAAGAGATCAAGTTGAATCATTTAGTGGACCCACGCAACGCCGAGCCTACATTCACACCTTGCAGAGAAGGATGCAAAATATACGAGATGTTACCTCTAATGCACAATGGGATGCAGGAAAACCCGCCGTCTCTCGAGTGCAAACCCGAGACTTTAGTGGGTGGTGCGGGCAACTGGCAGTGGCTCTCGGAAGCAACTACCCTAATGAGGAATTTTGTCCGGAACCCGTCCTGCAGAATCGCCGATCATGTCATTTAACGGGCGTGCACAACAGTGCGTGGAAACATGGAGGAAAGCCGCCTTACATTCTAAACTCGGGATAACTTCCGAGACGACGGCTCTTGGCCGTTGAGGCGGTCGGAAAAGGGGTCAAAAGACTGCAAAAAGCTAACCGTGGACTGCGGGGATGGGTCTGCCCCAGATGGGGAAGATGGATCCATGTAATTGCTATTTCTTTTACTGAACCCCAGGACTGCGCGCGATCAAGTTTGAACTTGAGCGTTGGCAATAGGGAATTTCTGCGAAAATCGTACGATAACTTTCTGGATTCGGAATCTGTATATGAGACAGTTAAATCAACGGCACCAAAGTGTTTTTTTCCGTGGACTATTATGTGCGCTTGATCAGCTAAACGTCGAATGAATGGTATATCGTATGAGAAGTAAAGAGATTGTGGTGGTTAGGAGGTCAAATATACACGAATACATGAAATAGTATATATACAATTTACTATAGTTTGGACTGTTCCGCTATAACAGAATATAATGGGTATAAATTACACCAATTGATCCTTCTTGGCCTGATCAGGTTGTCGGTTATCTGCACCAGATCTTGCAGTCATTATCGACGCATCGGCAAAATGCTGTTCTGCATTGTTGTATATTGCGGCATTTCATTATTCATTCCATTTATGCGAGAACAATTGATTCACGAATGTATCAATCATCTTATTTGAGTATAATGTCAGTTACACAGTACATACTTGGAATTCCTTAAGAGCCTTGTCCAACTTTGCGGCATTGCGGGGTTTAAAGTAGACCTCGTAAGGATATGGTTGGGACACCAGGCTGGTAGGATCGCAGCATCCAGTAATGGGATTCTCATCCAGCTTTGAAGGATCTGTAGCAGGCACAATCTCAAACGCAGAAATGAGTCTGTAAAACAGTAGGTACAATTCCCGGTTTCCGAGCATGTATCCTGCACACATTCGGGATCCAAATCCATAAGTGTAAATGGGAGTGCTCATCTTCTCCAAAAATCGCTCAGGGCGGAACTCCAGAGGCTTATCAAATACCTTTGGATCAGTGTTGCAGGCCCACGAATTGAGGAAAACTGGAGTGCCCTTTGGAACCTTCTTGCCGTCTACAACAAAGTCGTTCTCAGCGCACTTTGGCAGAGCCAGTCGCAGAGGAGTGTACAATCGAAGCAACTCTCGAACAAGAGCCTGAATGTACGTGCACTTTTCGTCCAAGGGGTCTCCAAGAATGGGCTCCTCACCGCCCTGGTGGTCCAGAACTGCCTGGTAAGCTTTATCTTGGATATCAGGACGCTTTGCCAACAGAATCAGAGCCCACTGTACCAAAGTAGTAATAGTATCCAAACCTCCAGAAACCATTGTCAGAGAAATAGACATGAGTTCTTCAGCACTGAGCTTAGCCTCGGGATCAAGAATGACATTTGCCTGAATACAAGGCTTGTAGGTCTTGTTTGCAATTCGCTCGTCCAGCTCCTTGTTCATCTGTCTCAGGTACACATCTCGTCGGGCTCTCATCTCGGCTGCTAGCTTGGACTGTCCGTTGAATGGGTTGAGTCGTAGCAGAGGCACGTAGTCCTGCATGTTTCCAGTAGTGGAACGGAAACGAGACACAAACTCCTCTACCTCGGTGATTTCAGCAAACAATTCATCATCCACAGAGTCCAATCTAGTTCCCCAGTTAAGAGTCAAAGAAAGATTGAGCGAAAGGCGCTGCACCAAGGGCAGTGGATCCAGTCCAAAGGTTCCCTTCTTTCCCCGCTCAAAAGCGTCTCGGATAAATTCCTTGGTCTCCAGATCAATGTGAGGAACGTATGAGTGAACAGAGGGTCTGTTGAGAGCACTGGCTGCTGCCTTTCTGCGTCGCTTCAGAGACTCGCTGTAAGGGGAAGTTCCAATGGTGAACCCAGCAGTAGAAGACACAACCTTGTGGAAGGTGTAGAACATTGGTCGAGAGATTGTAGCGTGAGAGTTTGAAATGAACACCTTGGAGGCATACTCAGCAGAGTTGACCACCACCACAGGAATATTTCCCAGTTGAATCTGGTACAGAGGACCATACTTTTCCGACCATTTCTTGTACTGCTCAGCAGCGTTCACCTTGATATGAGGAATGTTTCCAAGAAGAGGATATCCTTTTGGTCCCTTGAAATTGGGCAACCGAATTGACCATCTATAGTACTCATTAAAGATCAGGTAGGCCACAAATGCAATCAGAGGGGCACACAGGGCCGATACCACTGGATGGGCAAGTGTCAGTTGGTACAATGCTCCAGCGCTGTCTGCTATCATATTGTAAAGTTAAAGTGAACTATAGCATCGCTATTAGCTGTTGGCCCTTTTTATTTCATTCTCTGAGGAGAAAGGCGGAATGTCTAGGGCAGTGGGGTAGCGGTAGCGGAAGGTTCCGTCCGTCCCCAGATGCTCTGATCAGCTCCAACCCCACCGCACGCGGAATCGGAATATGGAGCTTGCTTTGATTTGCTTCCACTCTTATTGGATAACGAGCAGTGCGTTTGCTATCATTGTATGAAATCACTGTACTGCTGTTTGGGCGGTAAAAGGTAATTCGCGGAAGTTAACAAAGCGGAAAATCAATTCTAGAGTAGTAATATTTCCATTCTAAATGATGTTCTATACAACAGACATTCCGGAGTCCACGCTCACAACTGCTCCGGTGGCCGAAGAATTCTTGGCCAGGGCAATAAACATGTCAGCATTGTCGTCAATCTTACTAGAAAACTTGAGTGGAACCAATTGCTCCATCTTCTTGATTCGCTCCTCGCCAAATTTGAGACCCCATTCAGTGAGCAACAGTCCAGGACACACTGCATTGACTCGGCACTTTGGACCCTGGGACTTGGCCAGACACTTTACAAGGTGAATGGAAGCTGCTTTGGTGAGAGAGTAAGGAATGGACGATCCGCCAGGCTTGAGTCCTGCAACGGATGCACTAACCAGGAACACTCCACCGTCGGCCGCGGCATCAAAATGAGGCTTTGCTGCCCGGAAGAGGTTGAAATGAGCCTTTACATTCATATTGTAACAGCGGTCGAAATCATCCTCTTCCAATTCATCAATTTTGGTGAAATCCACCACTCGGGTCCATCCGGCATTGGATACAACTACATCCAATCCTCCGAGCTGGGCCACAGTGGCCTCGACGAGATCTTTGCACACTGCTGCCTTGGAAACATCTCCCTGAAGGACAATGGCCTTGATCTGATGTGAGTCGGTGACCTCCTTTGCCAGAGCTTCAGCTCGGTCCTTGGAGGAAGAGTAGTTGATAGCAACGTTGCATCCCTCGACGGCCAGCTTTCTCACAATCGCGGCTCCCAGACCAGCAGATCCTCCAGTTACAAGGGCAATCTTTCCTTTCAGACTAACCATTCTCGAATATGTGTCAATTAGCAAAAGGAGACCAAGAGATAAGCTATTTAAATTAGTGCGGAACCTCCGATCCGCCCCCTCGGGCGCTTGCCCCGCACTATTCCGTAAGGGCCGCGGAACGCCAGCACTCAATGAGCAAGTAAAAGAAGTCTATGAACAAGCCAATCGCATGAATTCAACCCTTGATTTGTCTACGATCAATAACGATACTTTCATAGCCCACCTAGCGTACTGTAAAGGTTCTTGATCCGTCTTAGGTTCGGAACTGCACCCTGCATTTCCGTCCGCTGGAACCCCCTTCCATAGCCGTTCCGGTGTGGGGTAGCGAATTGCTGCAAACCGGCTACTTAAAGGTTCATTGTGGCATGGACTGGTATTGATTTTTGGCACAATAATATTCAAAATGTCGTGGATCTCTATATCTGCTGCTAGCCCATTCTCTCTACGTAATATTCCTTTTGGAGTAGTATCTACTGCGGCCAGGTCATCCCCAAGGCCTGCGGTAGCAATTGGAGAGTATGTTCTTGATTTGGCCGAATTTTCTGCTGGAGGAGGATTCAGTAAGCTCTCGGAGCTCTCAGACACCTCTGTGTTTGAGAAGGAGACCAATCTGAATGCATTTGCAGCTCTAGGAAGATCAGTTCACCGGGCGGTCCGAAACTATCTTCAGCAAGTGTTCACCAAGAACGGTCCTTTCCCTGATGTGTTGGAAAACAATTCTCAATTACAAAAGTCAGCTTTGCTACCAGCTTCACAGACCAAGAATCATCTGCCTATGGCAATTGGTGACTACACCGACTTTTACGTAGGCAAGAATCACGCTTACAACTGTGGAGTGCTATTTAGGGGCCCCGACAATGCTCTGCAGCCCAATTACTACCACTTGCCAGTGGGTTATCATGGACGAGCATCATCGGTTGTGTTGTCTGGTACACCTTTGCACCGCCCTATTGGTCAGATCTTAGAGAACCCTACTGCTACTCCAAAGAAGCCAGTGCTGGCCCCTTGTAAGCGTCTGGACTACGAACTCGAATTGGCAGCATTTATTAGTGTTCCTAACAAACTTGGGGAGCGCGTATCTATCGACCAAGCCGAGGATCACATCTTTGGCTACGTGATGATGAACGATTGGTCTGCCCGCGACGTGCAGGCCTGGGAGTACGTTCCATTGGGCCCTTTCACGGCCAAAAACTTTGGCACGTCAATTTCCCCTTGGGTGGTGCTCCATGATGCTCTGGAGCCATTCCGAACAGCGCCGCTACCTCGTCCCGAACCTCCTTTGGAATACCTCCAAGAGAAGCGACAGGACTCGGTGTTCAACATTAACCTGCAGGTTGACATTGAGACCGAGAAGGGATCCAAGGCGACCGTTTCGAAGGGCAATGCAAAGTACATGCTCTTCTCATTCCCTCAGATGGTGGCTCATCACACCATCACTGGATGCAATCTCAATCCTGGAGACTTGTTCGGATCAGGCACTCTTTCTACTGAGGACAGGTCCGGACTGGGATCTCTGTTGGAACTGTCCCACGGTGGAAAAGAGCCAATTGAGATAGGCTCTGAAAAGCGAACGTTCCTCCAGGATGGTGACACTGTTACTTTCCTCGCCGCCGCTGATGATGGCTCTGGCAAGGGTCTTGTCGGCTTTGGACCCGTCTCGGGCAAGATTCTGCCCGCGCAGTAGGGGACCAGTGTTCGGAAATTGGTACCGAGCGTCTAAAATTGCATCAGTTGGAGCCGCGCAAGTTCCGCCTAATTCCGCACTTGTCTCACAAATCCCGCACTTTGCTACGTAGAAGGGTCCTATCGAGATCCAATAGCGTCAGAGATATTAGCAATTCTATACTCAAGAAAGGTATTTTGAATAGTTTATTTGTGCTATCACTCTAGTTTTTTGTTCTCCAGTCATTTGCTCAATTGATTTAATACACTAGACCTCCTCTTAGTGGATCTTTCTATAGCCCCCCCTCATCAGCCCTGGCCAGTGTTCGAGAATCGGCACACAGCAAATGCGGGGAAAGTGGCATTTAAGCTATTTGTCGTCAAAGTGTAGCATGGATCAATACTGTCTACAATGACTGAATCTCGTCCTCGACCCAAGAGAGGCAAGTACGTGGCGTGCGCTTGGTAAGTACTAGTTGTAGTTGCCAAAATCTGCTTTTATACTGACTGTTACCCCAGTTTTGAATGCAAGCGTCGCAAGATCAAGGTAAGTACAAATCACACCACTTTTTTCGGCCTTGTTTAGCTAACAAGTGTAATGGAATCCGGCCCTGTCAACGATGTAGCCATCTTAGGCTAGATTGCGTCTATCCTTCAGGACCCCATGTAAGGCGGAGAATCCGCCAGAACGAGCGTGAGCGTGAGCGGAAGCAGGAAGCTCAAGCTGAGCGGAAGTCCAATAACAATAATAATGGACCTATTGGACCTAATGGACCAGCAAAAGAAGATCAAGAGTCGTGGGAAAAGATCTCCTGTAACGTGGATCTGAGTCCTGATGTGCCCACGACATTTTATAATATTAGATCAAGGATGGATGATGATGCGTCGTCGGTAGACAATTCCGCTGGCGCACTTGGGGGCGGGAGCTTAATTTCGGATTCAAATTCCGAATCAGCTGCTCCAGAGAGTTGTGAGTCAAAGCCGGCTAACGTAGAACCCCCAATTGTGGACGGGGGGCCAATTCACAACAATGATAGTCCTCAATCCGATGGCACCAGCGGCTACGGAACTCTGTGGGGAATTCCTCCGGAGGATGCAAAGATGATGCTTGAATCGTACGATTCTGAAGTGAATTGTCTGTATCCAATGTTTCGGGAAGGCGAACTGGTGCGCAAATATGAGGAAGCATTTTTATCATACTCACTGCAGGGCAAAATTGATGAGCAAGACCCTACTTTGCAATTTGTTAAACTTGGACTAGGATGTGGATCGACAATCCTTGATATTCACAAGCAGGCTGCTGCAAAGCTATCAGAGGATGTTATTCATGGGGCCACCTCTGTCATGAACAGAGCAGCAGACCTCAATATGTTGATATTGTTACTAATGATTCACCAATATGAATTCCATTGTGATATGGGAACTATTTGCTATCGTACGCTGGGATTTGCAAGCGTGGTTGCATTGGAATTGGGGCTGTATCGTGCTGGGGACTTGCAAAAGAAAGAAGGACTTTCAGCAGCTCAAAAAGAATTTGGACGCCTGGTATTTTGGTGTCTGTATGTCATGGATCGACGATTGGCTATTTACACCAAGCGTCCATGTGTACTTGACGATGAAGACATTGACCAAAAGCTTCCCCGGTATTATGGAACGGAATACATGCCATTTGCTAGTTCCGAGGACATGGTCCGGGCCACCCATCTCACTTATATGATTTATTACTCACAGATTGCTGGAAAGTTCCTAAAGGGCGACCCTTCAGGCAAATCGGCAGAGCATTTCGAGAACCTATTGAAGCAATGGCAACAGTCGCTGCCTCCAGAGCTCAATATCAGTAACTTTGGTAATAATTCTCCTCCAGGCTTCTCCCGCAAGCTCTCGGCCATGCTCTATTTTAAGCTCAACCTCATTCTGCTGAATATTTACATGTCCAAAAAGTCAGAGACTTATTCGTTCCAGGCCGTGGATGCAGCTCGAAAGGTGATTCGAAAGTTGGCAAAGCTATATTTTGAGACCGGCATGTATACATCTTGTGAGATCCAGTATAACCATTTCCTGGTAACTGCATTGGAAGTGTTGTACTCGGCGGCCAAACGAGAGCCAGCAACATATGGCGACTTGTGTGCCCATGAAATCCAACTCGCTCACAATCTAATAAAGATCATCCTCAAGACATCGCGGTCGGAAAAGAGAGGTACCATTTGGAGTTTGATAACGTCCTTTGCGGTAAAGCTTGGAATGAACACTTCAAGGCGGCGCATTACTGATGAGCCTTCGTCGACGTCTTCTAATACGTCATTCAAGATTGAGCAATTGGACGACACCGGTGCAATGACAGTTCCTCCCACAATTGAAGAAATCCGGTCTCCGGGAGTGACTGCTGGTGTCTCTCCTTCGCCTTGGTCGCCGAAATCAGACATTTTCTCTTTCAACAATTTTGAGAAGAGCGAAATGAACCCATTTCCAAAACCTAGTTTAGGTTCGCAAGTTACCAAAGACCAACTTTTGTCCCTGCTGGGCCATTTGTATGGTCAGACGAGCTCTACTAGCTCTGATGATGCCTCAGAAGATCCAAAGTTTCCAATTCATTCTCTAATGAGGCCTCAATCACCATTTGGATTCCGCAATTCTCCCAGTCCATCTCCTTCTGATGATGTGCTTTATCAAGCACTTAATGATCTCTTGTCCACCCCTCCACAAGCCTAACAACTATCCATCTACACTGTGTGTGTACATCGACAAGATGGATTTAAAGATTTAAAGTATTTAAGACAGTTTATTGCATAGATTATTAACATCAACAATGGGAATTGATTCGTCCATTCTTATCCTACGGTGCTCTTGAAAATACATAGGACTTAAGATCGAAATTGATCCCCTGGAAACATTGTGACAGGTAAACAGCTAACATACCACAACTGGACGAACCAAAGAACAAACAGGACACAGATCCTACATTTACTTCCTAAATTCGATAAATCTAATGATAAATCTAATAACAAATACTCGTAGATAGTGAAGATATCAATCCTTTTTTATAGCGTAACATCCTGAATTACATTACAAATTTATCGGTACTTGACGAAACCGATGTCAGCGGCCTTCTCACGGAAGGACTGACGGCACACCATAAGGCCGTACTTTCGGATGACGGCGTTTCGAGAGCCAGTGATTCGGCTACAGTTAGCTCCAGATCTTACAATAACATGAGCGGAATCAAAACTTACCAGGCGCGGGAGCCCTTTCCGTACTTGCGGGGGTGAGAGTACCAAACGTTCTCGTGAGCCATCTAACGTTAGTAAAAGTTCAGGGATACATCATAGCAAGTCACAGGGACGTTGTGCTGCAGAGAAAAACCGCCAACCAGGTAAAGACAACGGCAAAAAGGCCTGTCTAAAGTCTTCTTCCTAGGTCCTCGTTCATGGTCATTGCCAGTTTCGCCCGTTTACAAAGCTAATAAAGCGCTCTTTCACAGTCCATACAGCGCAACAACCCAGAGGACAGGCCGTCTATTCTCTCGCACTATCGTCTCCTCGTACCTTTCTCGTTCGTTCAAACGTACCTTTTTCAGTGAATGTAGATTGTCAGAACCGAGCCTTGACTGTCTTTTGCGTGGGCCTGCAGCCGGGAGGACGTTTTACCTGTTTGGGTAAGCAGTCACGGTGCCGCACTCAACCCTAACCGGGTGTGTTAGGGCTTGTATACGGCTGAAACTCCCTGGTTTTCCTAATTTTTTTTATTTTTTCGTTTTTTCGGTTTTGGGTGAAAAAAATTCGAGCCTCGCGGCACGCGGCGTACATGTGAGACCCAAAAAAAATCGTTATCAAAATCGATGAATTTTCAGCTCGGAGACTTGGAATCAACCTGAATATGCCTCATAGACCGACTCTTAAGAAGTCGCACAAGGCTTTCAAGAGCCGGCATGCGAGTAAGAGTGCGCTCAAGACAAAGTCCAAAGGAAAGATTGAAAAGGCAAAGGACAAGGATGGGAAATCAAAGGGCCATTCTACAAAGCAGGACCGCCGAAATACTGCAAATCAATTACGAGCCAATAAGATTCTGGAGACAGAGCAGAGCAAGAAGCTGTTTGAGGGCCGGAATGGTGCACCCAAGATTGTTTCTATAGTGCCGCTGTCGCCAGATTGTGACCCTCGGTCTATTGTTGGTCAGATCAATGCCAGTGTAGGAGTAGAGATGGACCCTTCGGAGATCCCTGGCGCAGGCGTGTTGAACGTTTCAATTAACCGATTCAAGCAAAAGCTGACCTATATCATTCCCCCTCGAAACTTTGTTGCCATTCTAGACGCAGCCAAGGTAGCAGACATTGTAGTATTTGTATTGTCAGCCAACGAGGAGGTGGACGAATTTGGAGAGCTTTGCATTCGCTCAATTGAGTCGCAGGGAGTGTCGACTGCTGTTCCGGTGATCCATGGACTTACTGCTGTGGATGGAGTAAAGATGCAGGCCGGCATCCGAGGCTCCCTTTTGAGTTTCTTTAGTCATTTCTTCCCTACTACGGATAAAATCTATTCTCCTGACGTATCCTCGGAGGCCCTTAATGTTGGTCGACTGTTGTGCCAAAAGTTCCCCCATGGTGTCAACTGGCGAGATTCACGATTCTACATGCTGGCCGACGATGCCCACTATGACAATGACAAGCAGATGCTCTCCGTGGAGGGAGTTGTACGTGGTAAAGGTCTGAACACTGATAGACTGGTGCATATTCCTGGGTTCGGAGACTTTCAGATTGACCGTGCTGTGTCAGTTGCTGACAAGAAGGACGGTGAGATGGATGATGATAGTGACGTTTTGGCCGTCCCAACTGAGAATCAGGACAGCTTGGATGAGCTTGCTCCTGAGGCCGATGAGGCCATGGATGAAATGGAAGATGAAGATGAAGACGATTACCAGTCCAAGGCTGGTATCCGAGTCGATGGACACCATTATTTCCGAGAAGACAACCAAATCCAGTATCTGGACTCGGAAGAAGAGCAGGAGGAGGCTCCTCGCAAGCGAAAGCTTCCCAAGGGAATGTCCGAGTACCAGGCCACCTGGATTGTAGATGATGAGGATTTGGTAGATAGTGATGCCGACGAGGAGGAGGAGCAGAGTGACGACGAGGCCATGATGGACGATGACCAAGACGAGGAGGAGAATGGCAAGCGAGTTGCGTTTTCGGAGGCAGGTACCGAATACGAACCTAGCGAAATGTTCCAGGACCTCAGTGCCGAGGAAGAGAGCCGACAGCTTCAAGAGTTCCGTGAGCGAGCCAGGGAGGATTTGGAGTTCCCCGACGAAATTGAGCTCAATCCAAACGAGAGTGCCAAAGAACGACTCAAGAGATACCGAGGTGCCAAGAACTTGCGATCTGCTGATTGGGACGTGAATGAAAAGGACCCTCGAGCTCCTGAAGAATGGCCTCGACTCACTCGTGTACTTAACTACGCAGCGACTCGAAACCGTGTGCTCAAGCAGCAGGCCACTGAGTATCAGGTAGAGGCAGGCACTCGAGTGCGGTTATTTATCAGGGCTCCTGAGTATATTGCTTCGGCCTTTTCTCCTGTCCGCCCTCTTGTTCTATATGGACTGTTGGAGCACGAGCACAAGCTGGGCTACCTTAACACTACTATTATCCCTCACAGCGAGTACGAGGAACCCATTGCCGCCAAGGACAATCTGATCATGATGTGCGGACCTCGCCGGCTGATGGTTCGGCCAGTGTTTTCGCAGGCTGGATCCAACTCTCCTAACAATGTGTACAAGTACGAGAGATTCCTACAGCCTGGACGAAGTAGCACTGCCAGCATGATTGCCCCATTGATGTTTGGAAGCGTGCCCATCTTGTATTTCAAGCAGAACCAGGACCGTCTAGATCTGGTTGCTACTGGAAGTGTCATGGATGCTAATCACAACCGCATCTTGGTTCGCCGAGCAGTGCTTACTGGACACCCACTCAAGATTCACAAGAAACTGGTCACCATTCGGTACATGTTCTTCAACCCCGAGGATGTCAATTGGTTCAAGGCAGTGCCATTATTCACAAAGCATGGACGATCCGGATACATTAAGGAGAGTCTGGGAACCCATGGATACTTTAAGGCTACCTTTGATGGCCGAATTACATCCCAGGATACAGTTGCCATGGCTCTGTACAAGCGAGTGTGGCCCCGCGCCAGTGTCCAGTGGACTGGTGGATGGTAACGATAAATTGATAGTTATGAATAGCATAATCCTTCTAATCTTTCCTACATTGTCCGTTTATCCTATATCCATTCTATAGTATCCTACGTTATCCTATATCCTACTTCCAATTCTTCTATCCTACATTATCCTACATTATCATACTTGACCTAACGCATTACGCAATAGGAATACTGAAGGATGCACAGAGCAGACAATTGTTGAGATTCTGGTCAATAATTGCATCCATTCAATTGCTAGTGCAATTAATAGTGCATTGAATAGTTTTATAAATGATAGATCCGTAGATTAATAGATGAAATGAAAAATGGCCGATTCGAGTCTCGAGACGATTGCAGCCGCACGCTTATCTTATCTTATCTCATTGAACCGTGCGACACTCAACAATACAGCAACACCAGACGGCACGGACACCACACATGCACTGCTAGCGCTATCCTGCCAACGCCAACCCCCCAGCAATCAGCCAATGACCTGCTCACTACTAACCGCCCAGCAGAACCTGTCTTTTCGGGCACTGACGCCGTGAGGCTCACGGAGTGGTCATCTACCAGCATACTTTTGGAGCCGTGCACAGCCGTGTGATGCCGTATGGTGCCGTATAGAAAGCTTGTCTTATCGTGAAGAATCCAACTTGTGTACGGGGTCAATAATGAGACGAAGTTTGTTCAGGAGAGAGGGCAAAGAGGACGCCGAGGACAAGGACGAGGCTAGCTTCGGCTCATTCCCCGAGTCTTCGTCGGATCAGACCCGAAGCCCTCCTTCCCGAGGGGCTCGGTCCGCTGCTTCGGTGCGTAGCGGCCCATCTACAGTGTCTTCATATCAATCGTCGGTATTTTCTCGACAGGCTTCGTCTGCCAATACTGCGGATACGTCTATTCACTCGTATAGAGGGCCCAAGCAAGAGAATGGCGCGGAGAGATCCGGGGATAGTGGTTCGGTGTTTTCGCACTCTTCGACCAGCTCTCAGCAGGGCAGGCCTATGAGGGTCATGAATCTTCAGGATGTGTCGTCTTCGTTTGATGACGCTAATGTTCCTACCGTGGGAGCGTCTTCACGGCACCGTGATGCTGACCCTTATCATATAATTGAGCTGGCTCCAGAATCAACCAATATATATGGTCCAGCGCCAAGAAGATATTCGCAGTCTCGGTCGAGCCAGTCGGGCCAGGTTCACAATTTAGCATCCTCTAGCACACCTGCGACTAGCGCAGTAATCTCTAGAGACCTCAGCCGGCTGGCTACTGAACTAAAAGCCATTCATAGGGAGGGACAACCCCATGCTATGGTGGCCATAACTCAGGCTCTAAGAATGACTACACAACTCCCACAAATGGCTGGTATTTCCGAGGGCCAAGTGTCTTTGACCAAGGAAGACAGCCTGCGGACGATTATCAAAATTGTTCTTTATCATGCTGACAATAGCGCTTCTGACAACAGCCAGCGGTCGGCCACAATGTTCATGATCCAAGCGCTGTACGAATTGGGTACAAAGCTGAAACTTGTATCCGAGTCCAATGGACCCGTAAAATATCCATCAAATTTTGCTCTTGTGCCTGGTCTTCCAGGATATGAGATTCTAGGCAGAGTCATGGACAAGCTGTATTCTGGTCAGCATGAGCTTCCGGGGATTCGTGAGCAGGAGGGCGCATTTGCTGCTCCAGTGTTGCGCGGGTTCAGTCCCGAGTTTTCAATTCCAACCGTAGCATTTGGGTTCCCTGATCCTAGCTCGGAACATTATGCTATGGTTAGGTCAATGTACGACATTTCCCCGGAAATCCACATGTTCTGTCACAAGAATTACATTCGGGCTGCTGCCACCTCCGCTACTGCTACTGCCATGCCCCCTGCTTCTCCTGCACCTGCACCCAGACAAACACCCAAATTCAAGTCCCCCTTCCGAGTTCCCATCAATGCAAAGGCACCTCCAATGGGTATGTCAATTGCTACTGATAATGCTATAAGTCTTAGTGGTACAATGGGTGGGTACGTATACCCCAAAATTGACCCGTCTCATCCCTTCTACTCATCATACGGAAAGTCCACCTTTGCCATCACCTGTGCTCACACTTGCCTAACTGAATCGGGAGGTCTTGGTCAACCTTTAGTGTCCACTCCATCGCCAGTGCTCATCGGGCTTTACAAAAATGCCCTGATCCAGGAGCGGTCAAAGTATCCTCCCAGATCTGAAGAGTTTGCAGGCTATCAGAACGCTATCGACGAAATTGATGAGCAGTACCCAATCGACAAGGACACCCAACGTAACAAGCCTCCATCGCCATTGGGCCGTATTTCATGGGCTGAACGACGAGTTGTAGATGGATCCTTGTCGGATGTGGCTATTATAAAGTGTTCCAGCGACCTAAAGTGTCGTAATTACCTTGGAGATGACGTTCCGTTCACAGAATACGATCCCTCACTCATATATGGTAATCTGTATGTGAAGCGTATCGTCCACAAGTTGCCGCCGGGCGCTAAAGTGTTTAAGTACGGATCAACTTCAAAGTATACCAAGGGCCGTATCAATGGCATGAGAATTGTGTACTGGTCTTCAGGAAGACTTCAGTCAAGCGAGTTTGCTGTGGCTTCAGACAACATGTTTGCAACTGGAGGAGATTCCGGCGCCTGGATTCTTCAAAAGTCCGAAGACATTGATAGCCCCGACCCACAGAACAGGTCTGGTCCCTGCCTGGGCACTGCAGGAATGCTTCATTCATACGACGGAGAGCGTAAAGAGTTTGGTCTCTTTACTCCTATTGATAACATTTTGCGACGATTGCACCAAGTTACTAACATCAAGTGGGGAGTTGTTGGAGTGCCTGACGAAGACAATGAAGACACCCCTGCCGGTGGAAGTGAAACTGATGGATCTAATGACGGTAACGACTAATATACACATATATATTTATTTGATATTATTCAATTGGTACTTTATACATGCTCATTTCTTTGACTTTTTCTTGAAGGTCATGGTCTTGCCGCCAGTGGCCGGTTTGCGCTTGCGAGCAGGCTTGGGGACGTGACTATCACTGTTGACATTAGCATAAGGATCAAAGATTTCCTTCTTTGCCTCTTTCTTCTCTTGCTTCTTCTTTTCCCTTTGCTGGGCTCTCTTGTCAGAAGCAGTAAGCAGGACCTTTGGCGCAGATGAATAATCAAACACTTCAGGTTGGTCCTCAGGTTGACCCTCAGGCTGACCATCTCCTTGGCCATTTTCATTATCTTCTTCATTGTCATGCTCCAGTTCCTTTTCATCAACCATCTTGGAAATCTGCTCCTTTTCCATAAGCCGGAGCTTCTTTCGCTTGGCCTTGCGTCGCTGCTTGGAGTTCATGAACTCCTCAGGCATATCAGTTTCATGGAAAGACCGTTTACTGTGAGGAACATGCAATGAAATTTCATCCTCGGTACCTGGCTTTGTGTCAACTTCAGTTGGTTTTGCCTCTTGGGTAACAGAGTTTTCATCAACCGCTTCTGGCTCGGGCTGTTTGCTTTCTGCAACCGGTGCCTCTTGTTCATTCTCGCTTTCACTCTCCTCAACTTCCTGCTCATCTTCCTCCTCGCCACTACTCAATTCAGGCGGCAAAGGAACGTGCAACAGAAACTGGGATCTGTCTGGTTCACTCTCGACGTTGTACATTTCGAGGACATTACCAAAGAATGAAGAGGTCCCGGCCATAAGTTTGGTCGAGTTTCCAAATAGAGATGATTGTTTCTTCAATGCCTTTTTAAATTCTCGTTCGTAAGCATCATAATTATCCAAAAGTTTCTCATCATCCATCTCCACATCGTCCACAGAAGCCTCTTTTTCGGCTTGTTCTAGTCTATCCAAACGGTCCTGCTCAATAAGCTTTTTACAGTTTTCAATGATTCGGGCAATTTCTCGTGCCGAGGATCGAACAAATGGAGTGGTGTTGTTAGAGGTGCCAATGACCGCGGTCGAAGTGTCCGGCATGTTGTAGCATAAAGAAATTAAAAAGTGGTTAGGCATAATGTATCCAGGGCTTTCGTCATGGACTCGAGCCATTCTGTCTCTCCAGGCATATAATTCCTTGAGCACAATTTGCTGAGCGGGAGTTAGGTTGTACTTGTTGAGCAATGACCTCCAACCAGTACCCTGATTGGCATAGGCGGGAATCTCATACCGCTTCTTGGCCACCTCCCGAGAGTCTTGCAAGACTGTATCGAGTTGGTTCTTCTCAATTAGTTTGTTGCGAAGCTTATCGAAAATGTTAAGAAGGAAATGAGTATCAGCCTGAGCGTAACCCAACATTTCATGAGGAATTGGTCGGATTCGCCAGTCGGCAAGCTGGTACTTTTTGGATGTGTGAAACTTTGCGTAAGTTTCCAGCAAAAACGCCAGACTATTTCGCTGCAGACCCAAAGCTTTCGATGCATGATAAGTGTCAAACAAGGACACAATGTAAAGACCAAAGTCTCGCTGGAGCCAGATGATATCCATAAAGGCACCGTGGAACACTTTGATGATTGCAGGGTCTGTAAACACTACGTTTAGCGCCTGAAGTTCATCTCTCAGGGCTAGAGTGTCGACAATATAATCGTCGTTACGGTCGCTAATTTGCATCAAACACACAAATCCGTGGTAAGATCGATAATCGTGGTGTTCCAAGTCTACTGCAATCTCGGATGCCTTCTTAAGCTTTTTGATCATCTTTTTTAGTTTATCCTCCGTGTCAACATAGATGACAGAATTGTTTCCCCATTCCAAAAATGGTTGTGGTTCCTTGATGGCAAGCTCTGGGTATGGCTGGTTCTCAATCTCATATTGGTACGGTTGCTTGTAATGGGGTAGACTCATTTCCTGAACCTCACTTTCTGGATCACTGAGCTCCTGGCCTTGCTCCATCTGAATAGACTCTTCTAGCGACACTAGCGAGTTTGGCTTTGACGTCAGCAGAGGCTTGAACGGATGATCAATGCTATTGTCTACCTTCCTAGAGAATGTTTCCTGGGGCTTTGCAATTCCCCGGGCATGGCGCTGAACAGCAGGAGATTGACCATTTCCAGATGATAGAGAGGTGGTCGAAGCAGCCGACGTGATTTCGTCGTTAGTTTTTGAAGGTGGAACTACGTTTCCTTTCTTCATTTCGTCAATCGAAGCGTCCACTTTTTCGAACAGATTGTCCAAAAGACCACTGAAATCCTTCCACTTGGTATTGACGTCCTCCAGAGATTGAAGTTTGTCCAATTCCTCGTCATCAATCGACACTGCCGACGAGATGCGGTTGACCAGGTCTAGCAACTTGGACGACGTTTCTCGAGAAGAAGACGCTAGGGAAGAGTCCATTGTCTCGAAAAAGTTGATATCCTGGGCCGCCAGCTGAGACGCAGTCCGAATCACGGACATTAGCGCAGCATACGCTGGCTTTGTCTGTTCGTCCATGATTTAGTCGGTTTAGTATCTTCACAGACCTTTGCAGAGCTATTTTTTTTTTTTTTTTCGATTTTGTCACGTGATACAGATCACGGTCTGATAAGACCATGTACCGATAAGACGCAGGCAGAAGGAAGAGAAGGAAGAGAAGGCAGGGGATGAGGAGGAAATAAAGTATATTGGAAGGAACGATGAAGATACTACTGTCTTGAGCTATGTGTACTGTTTGTGATTGGTAGAATCAGTACAATCATGCCAAAAAACATCTCTGTGCTATTCCATGTATAATAAATAGGCAGTACAAGCTCGCACCTAGTTTTGGTCTATTCAAAAAACTCGTCATGACTACTATGAACTATAAAATTAACAGTTTTTCCAAGGTTAACAGGTTAGAAATCCCCCAAAGCAGCTTCCTGCTCGGCAGTTTGTACAAACTGCTTCATGATTTCGGTCCTTTTGTCAGCTACTCGGCGCCCCAGTGGGGTCTTCATAGAGTCCTTCACCTTCAACAGCTTGTCGTAAAAGTGCTGGTGAGCAGTGTCCCCAGGTCCATACAGTGGCCGCCCATGGGCTCCAGAAAAGGCCGCTACTCGGTAGATGCCAAATGCGCCAATGGCGTCTAGTCGGTCAGCATCTTGGACACTTTGTTAGTACGATTTTCACATCTCCGCTCTCTCAGATATGCTTACCAGTGAAGCTCTAGACACGATCTGTGCCAATCAGTCAGGGTCCCATCGCGGATCGCCTTTTGCTCTTTAGAATAGCTGGTGTTACGGATGATCTGGAGCACTAGATCAATCTTTTGCGACGACACATTGTGCTTTTGCATCACCTCTACGATTGTCGAGCCAGCTGAACCATGTCCTTCGTATTTGTGGTCGTCCATATCGTGAAATAGAGCAGCCAGCTGGACTACTTCCCTATCTACCGTCTTGCCGTCGGCGATCAGAGCTTCACACACCCGAACTGCCATGTTATGTACCCTAATTACGTGCAGACTGTCGTGAGAAGGGTCAAACTGGTCCATACGAGCCTTCATAAGTTGCCTGGCATCAGATAGAAGGCCAGGATCCATACGACCACCGGCACTATGCGACAGACGCGACATGAAGAGACAGGTTTAGGCTTGGATTCAAGATGATGAGACTGAAGCCGCGCGCCCATTCATGCCAGAGCAGAGCATTGAGAAGGTCTAAGTAGATTGGTTAGAACACCCCTCCTCCGAGGATAAACAGTCTCTCTTCCTGCTGTTTGATCCAATTTACCACTTGCTTGACACTCTGAGAAATTGCGTCCTTGGTAGTGGGAGCACCGGTTACACAGTACAGTTCAAATGATGGAGTGAGCCAGGCTAGGGCGGTAGCGTTCTGGCGCACGGTGTGAAAGACCTTGAGGCTTCCTCCACCTGCCAATGGCCTGGAATGAACATTGCGGTGCAGTTGGTGGTATAGATACATTAGTCGTAGTCGAGAATGGCGGTCATAGAAATGGGTCTCGTAGCTGGGCATGACAAACTGAACATTTGCCTTGGACTTGTATAGGAAATGGCGAATCAATGGTGCAGGAATGTCGACAGACCTAAATCTACCTTTGGCCAGAGCGTGCTTTACTGGTTCTACAAGATCTTGCTTGTCCAATTGAGCCATTATGTTATCTTTGGCCTGTCTCATTTCAAAAAAGGCATTCTTGTCGGGAGAAATCAGCACCAGGGCAATGTCGTCGGCAAAAAAATGAATGTAAGCGTATAGGAATCCAAATGAATTGAACCGCGGCAGACAGATGGGCGCCCAATGCTCTCCTCCGTCTCGGAAGGCAGTGGTGTTGAATAACATTGAAAACACCAGGTACAGGTCTGGAGGATGCAAGCTGTGTCTTCGGGGACGAATGACACTGACCAACCGCGAGTCGGCAATGATCATTCCATACAGCAAATTAGGGGTCCGGCAGTCTAGAAGAGTATTGTTAATCTTATTACGCAGAGTCTTTCGAATTCTCAGGCATTCTAGAGCCCCCAGAAGAATCGATGGTGACCCCTCGGACATTTCCTTGGTCAGAGCATTGAGGAATACTTCAGTTCCGCCCAAAAGATGCCTCAGATCAAAGTTAGACCGAGCCTGGAACGCTTTAGAGATTTGGGATTTGGTCAGCGTGGACAGAATCTGCGCATACAGAACATTGAGCTGTGCCCTCAGCTGGGCTTCCGATTGGCCCAACTTGTCTACAGCAATCAGAATCAACGGGTCTTCGATTGCGACCACAAACAGAGCCCGCCCAGCAGTAAAGCTCCGCAGCTGCTCTCCTTCATCGCCATCCTCGAAAAACGACACAATTGTTTGCACAATCGCCATGTATCCGGACACAATCTCATCTGTGCCATGCATTGTATAAATAGGCTTTCCTGATCGTGACAGGATAAAATAATGCTTACATTCGTTCAAAAACGAGTCAACGTCATCCTCATCTTGGACCTGAGGATCCGCCAGAGTCCACCAGTCGTCTCTATCTCTAATGTTATCAGTTCTGGCATCTGTATCGCCGTTTCCACTGGTAATGTCGTTATCGGGGTCCAGCACTTCTGACAGCAGCGTCGACACATCGGCGTCCTGTTCGTCTGCTTCAGAGCTCATAGCGTCCTGGGTATACGACAGCGCCATCGTAGGCAGAGCCTGGAGATCTCCTGACACTATTGCTGGCGACTTTGCTCGTGGCACCGTCTCGGTGATGGAGTACTCCCCATCCTTGGCCTCTTCCCCAGTCATTGGCAAGTTGATACGAGCCTCACCACGATAGAGGTTATATACCATAGGGACTATAGGGAAGTGCGCAACAGACAACAGAAGGACAGAAGAGAGGAAAAGAGAAGAAAATAGACTAACAGATAATCTGATCACATAGATTTATACTAGTTGTATTAGTAGTTATGCTATTCATCTACAGTCGTAACGTCATTTACAGCTCTCCGCTCGGCGGTCATTTGGTAGCGAAGCTGGGGCTCTTGGACAGCGGTCCATCTTCTTCTAGCTTTGTGCTGGCCCGTCGCTTCTTGTTTGTGAGTCGAGGACTAGCGTTCTTACTACCTACCGAGGAATTGGCCGCCGAGTCATTGTCGTAACCCACGATGCGAGGAGAAGACATGGGCTGCTGTTGGGACTGGTTTTGGGGGTTTTGGTGCTGTTGTTGAGGGGTCCGTTGAGGGTTCTGAGGATTCTGAGGGTTTTGAGGGTTCTGAGGATTTTGGGGGTTCTGTTGACCATGCTGATTTTGCGCTTGACGCTGGGATTGTTGTTGTTGTGGTTGTTGTTGTTGCTGTTGCTGCTGTTGTTGTTGTTGTTGCTGCTGCTGCTGCTGTTGCTGACGATTGCGTACTAGTGTCTCCATGGTCTTCAAGGGTCCGCCAGAGTTCGGCGCGGTCGAGTAGACCATGAGCTCTCTCATGTGTGCAATGGTTTCGGCAATTTCTAAAAATCTCATTACATTGCCAGTCACACCAAACGAAGTGACGTTGGAGGGAGCCAACTTGACCTCGCTGGGCTCACCATTGCCCGCAGACTCTCGAACATGAGCTGACACAGCAGCGCGAGTGATGAATTCAGTGTGATTTTGCAGATGGTGCTCCATCCAGTCTATCTTGAGCATGGGGTTAAACATGATTCTCAGCGGTGCGTTGACTGCTACCATTGTACCATCATGAAACCAGTACATTACCGATGCGCGACTACAGTCCACAAAGTATCCTCCGGACATTGTGGGGTACTCTCGAGGGTTCTGAAGATTATAATGAATGGATTTTACGCCCGATTGGTAAAAGGTATGATAGAACCGAGCAATTATCGGCATAGGCACCTCAAACTGCTTGGACTCTTTCATGTTGTTGACCGAGAACTTGAGCACGCCGTAGTCAGAGAAGAAATCGGCGTTCAGTCTGCGCCAGAATTCCACATCATTAGCCTGATCCGCAGCGGAGCCTACAAGCTCCACGTACTGGAGCAAAGTCACAATCGCCAATCCGTGAGGTCGTCTCAACGCAGATGCGTAGCCAGGATTGACCGACGGCGACGCCATTGGCGCCCCTGACTGGGGCTGCATGAACTTTTGCTGGAGCTGTCGCTGGAACTGGGCCATCTGAGGATTCTGCTGAGCTTGGTGCTGCGCCTGTTGCGCTTGCTGCGCGGCAGCTGCGCTCTGCTGTTGCCTTTGCGCAAGATAATGGGCCTGTAACTGCTGCTGCTGGGGAGTGAGTTGAATATTTACACCAGATGTAGCTGGAGGAGCCGACGCAGGCTGCTGTGGATGGCCACCGTTAGTGGTTGTGGGAGGGCCACCGCCAGCTCCTGGAGTCTGAGCAGGTCCTGGTGCTGGTGCTGATGGTGCCGAGGGCGTCGGGGGTTGCTGAGGGTTGGGAGTCGTGGATGGAATGCCCTGATGGGCCATGTGAGGAGAGTTTGCCTGCTGCATCTGTTGAAACTGCTGAGGCATTGCGTTTTGGTACGGGTTGAACTGGGCGTTGGGTGGGACCTGGCGAACCATATGATGCTGATGCTGGGGGACTTGGGTTGGAACCTGGTTCATCTTGGGTCCTGGGGGGAGGTGACCTTGTATTGGCGATGCGGACATCATTGGATCATTATACGATTTCAAATAACACCACACTTGTCAAAAGGGAGAGAGGTTAGTACATTGACCAGGGGGTAAACGGTCAACGGTCCAAAAACGTCAATATCTGCCAAAAAATAAGGGTCAAAAGGGTATGCAAAATTGGGTAAAGCTACTGGGATTGCAGCAACTCTCACAGTAGAAGTATGTCTAATATAAGGGCAGAGAACAAATAGATGTCACTTTAGTTCTACCCCGTTTTGTTAGATGCGCTCGCTATGCGCGCCTATGTCGACAGTTAACCACAAAAACTTGACAAAAAGAAGAGGGCGACTCTCTATTATCTCAACCTCAAGAGTGCTTGCCAGTACGATATGGCCGTTCTATTCTAAACTCTTTGAGGGTCTTCTGAAAGATACCGCGTCCAGTCTCGAAGCTATTCGATATCTTAACCAGCCTCCCAGTGAAAAGGCCTTTTGAGAGCCGGGTAAATTGGGTGCGGCTACGCGGCTCCCCGACCGGGCTCTGAGCAAAGACCGGTGTGGGGGGCAGATGGAGGGGGTATAGAAGGAGACCTAAAGGAACCAAAGGAACCAAAGGAGCCTTTTACAGAGTGTATTGAGTGTGGATGGTGAGAGAGCTGGTTGTCAGTAGAAATAGTAGGTGGGATATGGCAGTGAGCGATGGTTGTGGGATGGTGGCTAATGTGCTAATTGGTACTGGATACTTCGGAGCCATTTCCGAGCCGACGGAACAATGGCCCGAGACGAGTTAGACGGTTAGAAGAGAAGCTCGAAATACAAATAGTCAATTGCATTCATCTATGTGATAAATGAGATGGAAGAGGATTTCAATCCCGTTATATAAGATTTCACTAGGTTCAGCTATGTGATAAGATTTGAGGTTCATGAGGGCTGCGGACTCCTAACCCTAGGATAGATACATATTTCAAGATAGAGTCGTGAAATTGAGAACCGGTGGCTGCAAACGTGATGAGTTAATGCCTGGAATGATCATGAGGTCTGTGGAAGCGAGTAGGAATAGGTCATTGAATCCTTGCTGCTAGTCCAACTGCTGAATGCTGGGTGCTGGATAAGGCGAGATCGGTGGACACTAGAAGCAGCTGCACCATCGTCCTCACCAGGCTCTTTGCTGCGTCCCTTGTGGGCTCGTTTCTTTAGCAGCTTGTCAATTGTCTCCTGTTTTTCTTCTTCTAATCGCTTATCAGACAAATTCTTTCGGCGTCGAGCTAATTCTGCCCTCTTAAGCTGCATCTCCTCTTCAGTGAGCTCGCGCTTCTTTTTGCTAGGCTCAGGAGGAAGTTCTAACAGGTCCTCATTGAGACCCGAATCGGCGGTAGTGAACTTTGCTCGCTGTCGTGCAGTCATTCTGGTGATATCCGGAGTGCCTGGTGTGGATGTCATTTCATCTTCTCCCATTTCTTCATCAAAATCCTGTTCCTCCTCCATTTCCTCAGGCTCTTCGGGCGCCTCCTCTTCTTCAGATTCATAGTCATAGGTTACTCGTCCTCCTCTGGCAGGCGTAGAAGTGCCACTTTCGCTCTCGCTGGACACTAGCGCCCGGTTATTGCTCCTTCGTGGCCGCTCGCCTTTGGCCTGGTTGAGCTTGAGCACCAGCTTTCGGGGCTGGACCTTGTCCTCGGGAGTATATTCGTCCATCGACTCATCACTCACCGAGTCTGACAGCTCTGAAGATGACATTTTTATTACCCTTTGGTTCTGGTTGAAAAGCGATCGCGCCGGCTTTTCATCACCTTCACCGGCCTACCTCGGTCAGCCTTCCGAGGTTCATCTTCCCCTCATCGTTAAATCATCCATCATCCTCTACCAGACCCCAACTTTTTTGACAATGAGCTTAGTGTTTCCGGAAAATAGCCAGTTTATTACCAAGAAGACCAAATGGACTAACCAGCCAGTGTCGCTGCGATATGTTCTGGCAGTTATTTATTTATTTGGAGGAGCTTCGGCCACTATTGCCCTGCTATCCAAGTTTGTGCTCCAGCCCTTGATGGAACAACTGACGGCCGATAGACACGATTATGCATCCATAGCTCTGCAGAGATTGCAAGAGCTATCGGCGAAGCTATCGTCCATGGTCTCTTATATTCCTCCTAACAAGGTGTCGCTGTCAGGAGTCAAGTACAGCGACTCACAGACCCAGACCGAGTCTAAGCCTGAACCGACGGGACCAATTTACCCTGGAGTGGAAGAAGAAAAGGATAACGAGGATAACGAGGACCATGGGGCCAGGCTGATCAAGATGCTTAATGAACTTGACAAGGTGGACGGAGAGTGCAAGACCACTGAGTTTAAGAATGACCTGGAGGATCTGGAGAGCACTGCGACATCTCTCAACTACTCGGGCTTTGGAGGAGGTCAGATTATGAGCTTGGAATCTACATTGAAAAAGAAGTTTTCCAAGAACGAGCCCGATAGAATTCAGGAGTTTAAGAAGGAGATTCGATCCATCAAGGGATCTCTATTGAGCACTCGGTCCATTCGATAACAGATCTAGACGAATCAGTCAATATGTATTAATGCTAGTTGGTGGTCTATTTACAGGTAGTCGTAACGCATTAGAATCTCATGGTCTCCAAGCTAAGCTTCCGCTTCTTTTTATGAGATTTCTTGGGCTTGTTTTGCCAATTTTCAGTAGCCCGAGAGGGTTTATTTGCCTCGAATTTGCCCTCAGCAACCGATTTAGCTCGCTGTAAAATCTTTTCAGGCTCTTCGATATGATCCCACTCTCCGCTCACAATTGCACCTAGATCTCGCTCAGCCCGGATTCGTTGCCCTCGTCTAGTCCATCGCTGTTCTATCTTTTCCTGTTCCTTTTCGCTCGGCGCCCATTTACTTCGAAGAATTCTTCTCACCGCTTCGGGGGATATCTGAAAATGCGATGCAATTGTGCCAGCATTGATCTCGGGAAACGTCCGCTTCAATGCCCGAATCTTGTCCATGGCGTCTCGAGAGACCTTCTTGCCAGGCTTCCACCCTCCACTCTCATGCAACTTTTCCTTTAACGCAAACATCTGCCTTTGCCACTGAGGCAAATTCTTGTTATTGCGCCAGTTCCTGGGAACGTTAGCTCCGTCTAAAAAAATGCCTGTCTCATCCTTTGGCTGCTGCTGCTTCTTCTTTCGATTGGCCCCTTGTTTGAGCTTGTTGTCATCCAGCCATCGCGCACAATAACTACCCTGACTGGTATTCTGTAGTCGCCTTAATAGCTGCTGTGCTTCTTTGACAATGTCTTCTTTATTGCTCTCGACATTGTTACTACTACCCGTCTTACTGCCCTTCGGCACCCGGTTTTCCAATAATGCCTTCGGTTTTGAGCCACTGTCGCTACTGTAGCATCGGCCCAGCCAGGGATTGGCTATCCAAACACCCGTACATGCCACTCTCCGATGCAGAGCCCTAGTTATAGGCCCCAGCATCTCTTATTTTAAGCTCTCGGGATTGATTTGATCAATAGTTTTTTCTGATAAGGCGACCAGCCGCAAAAGTGTTGCGGCGAGTGCGGCGGTCTGCGGCTCGCGCCGTGCGATGGCGTTGCTGTGGATATAGATAAACTAAACAATGGTGAACGAGCTGCCATCAGTCCACACAACTTTATCCGTTTTGTGATTGAGGAATCAGTCCAAGAGATGAATTTGATTCGCAACTTTCTGGCGTCCAAGCCGAAGGAGGAGTTGGTGGTGATTCCATCGGGAGTGCTGTTTCTGAGAAGGGGCCCCGATTCTCCCAAGGGCAACAGTGAGTGTATCTTTAAGGAGGCGGTGGCCACCATTCGAAAGACTACTACCGAATTCCAATACCAGCTGGTGGTCCAGCGAGTATACGAGGAGGCCGAAGAGTATCTGGAGGACAATGAGGAAGAACCTACTCTTGATGAAGATGACCGAGTATTTTTGCTTGATGAGGCCCTCTCCCTGTGCTACTATTCCAAGGGAGACAATGTAGTCATCGCGTGGAGAGACTTGGAAGGCGATGATGGAGACATGTTTGAGTTTGTGTGTGATAGCAGCATCAAGGCAAAGACTTTTGACCAATTTGACCTTGCGGCAAAGAGGGCCCAGTACGAGCGCAAGTATAACAAGGTGTTCCAGGGCGACGACAGTGAATTGGACGAGTTTGATTTCGAGCCTCCAGCTGAAGAGAGCCAACCAGAGGTTAAATCTGAACCTCAGTCTGCCCCGGTTGCTCCTTCTACTCCCCGTAAATCTGAACCCGTAGTAGCCCAGAGAGCGTCAGATGCGAATAAGACTCTGCCTGAGACGCCGGCCAAGCAAATGTCTGGTCCGTCGACGCCTAAAGCACCTTCTTCTACCGCCGAGGGTACCGTTCTAGGCACTAGTGAGGTGTCGCTGCATTTGTATGATGCAGTGTCGGGGCTATTTGTGGAGCAGGCTCGTAACGTTAAAGTCCAGGTGATTGACACTGGTTCATTCAACTACTGGCTAGAGGTCACCAATGAGTCCCGACCCCTAATCGGAATTGACATTGATTCTAACATGAACCCCGTGTTTAATTATGAGCATCTATCATTCATCTTTAATTACTTTGAGGAATCTGGCGCCTTTTCGTGGCTGCTCAAATTCGGGACCCAAGATGAACTTAACAAATTCCAAATCTACTTTATGCAGGCTCTATGGGAAGCTACTAATAAGCAAAAATGGGTCAAGGTAAGCGACAGCGAAAGGGAATACCTTATTGACTCGTTTGATGAGATGAACCTTGACTCTGTTGGAGAGGAAGCAGATGATGAACAGGAAGAGGAAGCCGAAGAGATCCCAGAACAGAGTCTAGCCCAACAGGAGGATGACTTTGACACTGACGAGGAAGCAGATGAGGTTAAGAAGTTCGACGCCAAGGGAAAGAACAGTCAGCTTGCCGTGGGAATGAGAAACGATCGTAACTTTGTCATTCGTGGAGACAAGGTGGGTGTATTTAAGACCACTGACGATGGCTTGCAGTTTGACACTACCATTGACAATGTATCCAATCTTTCTGGCAAAGCGTTGTCTCCAAAGAAGGTCATGCTTCGATCCGAGGACAAGCATATGGTAATTCAGGATCCTAACGACCGCTCCAAGCTGTATAACATGGACTTGGAGTACGGTAAAGTGGTAGACGAATGGTCAATTGACCAGAATGTAGCCTCTTTTGGACCTACCTCCAAATTTGCTCAAATGACCGCCGAACAGACTCTATATGGAGTGTCTGATAATGGACTTTTCCGCATTGATCCTCGTCTTTCTGGCAACAAGATTGTTGAAAACGAGAACAAGGTCTACACTACCAAGAACAAATTTAGTGCTCTGGCCACCACTGATAAGGGACAAATTGCAGTGGCTTCTAGCAAGGGTGACATCCGACTGTTTAACCGGGCAGGAATCAAGGCTAGAGTTCACCTTCCTCCTATGGGAGATCCTATTATTGCAATTGATGTCTCTGCAGATGGAAACTACGTTTTGGCTACCTGCAAGACCTATCTGCTTCTCATTGAGGGAATGGCCAAGAAAGACGAGAAGGGCAATGTTACTGGACTCAAGACGTTTGGCAAGAATGAGAAGCCTAGACCCAAGCGATTGCAAATTAGTCCTGAGCATGTCGCACACATGCAGCAGGAAATGGGCCAACCTCTTGACTTTACTGCTGCTCACTTCAACACTGGTGTCGACACTAAGGAGCAGACTATTGTCACCAGTTCTGGACCTTATGTGATCACCTGGAGTCTTAAGAAGGTTCTTCGAAACGACCGCGACCCCTACCTTATCAAGAGGTACTCTTCGACTGTCACTGCTGACAATTTTAAGTTTGGCTCTGACAAGAATGTTATTATCGCCCTGGAGGACGATGTTGGAATGGTCAACCGACGAACTTTCCGCAAGCCCACTCGAGAATCAATTGCTACTCCTTCCAGACGGATACAAGCACTTTCCCGCAAATCGGTTGTCAACAGTCCCTTCTAATTTACTAATTCCCATAGCTAGTACATACTTTTCAATTTAAATACTAATCATTTGTACTATATTCATTAACTTTCATTCATACTGACAATCCAATTAGTTTCATCAATCGTCAATTTATCGGTGGATGCTCTATCTTCCAGGTCCTTTCTTTCGGTTCAGACAGTAAAAATGCAAAATCTCATGAGGTCGCCTTTTTGACTTTTAATCAATTTAGCTGAGACCCGGAGTTCACTTTCTGGGTGCTTTATTTCCGAGTCCTATCTTCAAAGGTCTTGTCTTTGGTTCAGACCTAAAAATGCAAAAGTTTGTGAGTTCGCTGACACTTGAGCTCACTTTCGCCTCTTGCCCGTAAGTTCGTACCGGAATTCCTCTGCAAATAGTCTACGGAACATGCGAAACTTGGCCATTCTAACTTCGTACCCAGCTGTGTTAGCATATCTTAGCCAGTTTTCTCCTGGTTCTACTTACAAGGTCCGTGAGAACCATGAGATTCGTGCGCAGGGTCTGGCGGAGGAGGAGGTGCCTCTCCTTTCATTCGGGCATTTGTCACTTGAACAAAGCGATGGAACCGCCTGCTTGCCAAAAGCTACGTTAGCAACTGTTCCACAAGTGTAGCCAACGCTTTCTTACCTTTTTTACTATATATTCATGGAGGGACTGTTGCCACATTGAAGGCGTCGTGAGATGAGATGGAGTCTGGCGAGGTCGGATCACGATCGCCGTTCTTAACTGCTTCGACGCTAGAAGGTCTAAATGGACCTAGATTCGGAGGATTCCACGAAACAAGATCATAATGACTCTAGCGACGACAGACTGAACGTTCACAAAAAGGGTCACAATAGACTGCCCTCAGTTGTCATAGACGGGCCTGACGAAGATTCTGACTCTGACCAAGATGAGCGACCGCTGGAGATGCCGACAAGGCACAGCGCTCCCCCTGAAGGAGAGCATCGTGGAGACGAAAGCTACTTTGACCGTCGACTGCGAAGTGATATTCGACCGGTCGACGAGATTGCTCCTCATGTGCGCCAAAGGTTTGGACATCATCTTCACCGACACGATAGCATTAGCGACAATATACATCATGAATCGAGGAGCAGATCGTCTTCAGCATCGCAGCACCTTGATCCGTTTTCGCATTCAAGGCCAGTATTAACCGACGGTCACGAATCGTCTGCAAGCATACCCATTTATAAAGGATCGTACGCAAAGTCGTCGACGACGTCTTTGAGAGATTTAGAAAAGACAGCATCAGGATCAGAAACTGGATCAATTCCGGGCAGACCACCCATGGCACACACGTATTCACAGGCCAAAATTCACCAGATTCTATCTGATGGCACTGAGCTGCGAGAAACGTATGGACTCCGGGAGCTCAGAGACGGTTTTTTTGATGCCATTTTTGTCCCCACGACAAAGATTGAGTCCTTTGTCAGAGCGGTGGCAGAGAGCGGAGAGCTCCCTCATCAGAGCAAGTACACACTGCAGCAGGCAAAGAGGCCGTTGTGGAGCCGATTCAAGTTCACCACAATGCTAGCATTGCACCAGATCCTTGTCACTAGAAACGGACTGGTGCTTTTACGGGCTTTTCTAGGCTACTTTATTGCATACATATTATGTCTGATTGGCCCAGTTCGTGACTGGTTGGGTCCTTATGCATTCATGGCCCCGTATGCCGCCATAATCCATCATTCGGGGAGAACTGTAGGATCACAGGTAGAAGTGACGATTCAGGGCATTGTAGGAATGATAATTGGGCTTGCATGGGGTGCGCTGGCGCTTTATGTGTCTACCAGTACTTCTCCTTCTCGGGAAGGTTACGGAGGTCTGTTAGCTTGCTCATTGGTGCTTGCTCTTCTAGTTGGCTCGTACGCCCGTGCACGATTCATCCGCCTTTATCATATCTGCAATTCTTTTTTCATTGGAGTAGTGGTGCTGCAGACAGCAGATGTGAGTCCCGAGGTCAGCTGGCGAAAGACTTGGAACGTGGGATTCCCATTCCTGTTTGGCCTACTAGCTGCTCTGCTAGCGTGCGTTGTGGTGTTCCCTGACGTAGGCCATGGTGAAATTTTTGACTCCATAGAACTCTCTCTGATCAAGTGCAAAGCTGCTCTGCGGGCCAGTACAGATCGAAGTGATTCTGTTCATCGTGATGCCCAGCACGAATTGTTAGTACAGTCGTTAAGTCTGTCAGCATCGTTCCGAGAACGCTGTAATGAGTTTGTTCTGAGCACTGTAGGGACAAAACAGCTATTGGGAGTGAGAAATGCTTTGCAGATTCTGACGGCACGGATCAGTTATATTCCAAGTCCCAGTAGTTTGTTTGTATCCTCATCAAGCGTTCGGGATAGGAGTAGCGTGTCGAGGCTTCGAACAATTCTTTCCCCAGTAAGTGACCTGCTTGAGCAGATGACCCAGACGCTTGAATCTTGTCGGGAGGCTAGCGTGTACTTGAAGACAGGCAAGTTGACTGATGTGCTCGAACATGCGACTGCTTCTGGTGTCAAGCAAATGGTACAGCAGTCTGAAGAACAGCTTCATCAGGCCATGATCGAGATGGAAAAAGCATACGATTCTGTAGCATTGGAAGATGACAATGCCCTTGACACCCAGGATAATCACGAGGCACTGTCTATGATGCTCTATGTATTCTACATTGTAGAGGCGGCCAAATTGTTAAAACGACTATGTCAGGAGTACTGCAAGATTGTTCACAAGCGAACCTGGAGACTTTCCTATCCAATCTATCCTCTATCCAGGGCCTTGGAAAGAACCACTGCCCGAATCACCCATGACAGAGGTGGTGAGTCGGCTCAATACTACATTCAAGCAAAAGAAGATGTGGAAAAGGCGTTTGAGCAAATCTATAAGCACAAGCCCAGCCCTCATCCCGACAGAAACAGAAAAGTCGAGGATCCCCGGGGGTTTCGTTACGGTCTATGGAAATTTCTTCACGGAATGCAAAAGTATGAAGCTCGATTCACGCTCAAGGCTACCATTACAATCACCATTGTATCCATCCCTGCCTATCTTGATCCCACATACTCTTGGTATGATCGTTACGACGTGTGGTTTTCTATGATTGTGACTTATTTGTCAATGCACCCTAGAGTTGGAGGAAATGTCAGAGATTTGATTACTAGATCAGTGTTCAGCATTATGGGCTCACTTTGGGGTGCAATTGCCTACCGAGCTCGATACGGGGACGCCTACGTACGAGGGCTGTTTTGCGCATTGTTTATGATCCCGTGCTTGTATCGATATCTGTTCACCAGGCACCCTCGATCGGGATTGATTGGAGCTACTGCGTTTACGTTTGTGTCTCTTTCAATCCATGGCGATGAGAACATTCCCATCTCTGCCCTGATCCGGTACGCATCCATTCAGATTGGAATAGTCATTGCCGTCGGAATCAGCTGGATTCTATGGCCGTTTGTGGCTCGTCACGAAGTGCGAAAGTCCGTGTCAACTCTCATTTCACATATCAGCCAGAGCTACCAGCTCCTCACTGAGAGGTACCTGTATAAGGACACCGACGACCAAATTACTGAAACCACCCTTAGCCTGAGTGCCATTAGAGATGCCAGACTGGGACAGAGCATCTATGCGTGCCGTCAACTAACGGGAATGACAGACCATGAGCCGTCGTTACGGGGCACTTTTGAAAAAGCCCCCTACGATGCCTTGTTGGACTCGTGCGAGTGGATTTATCGAACCATTGGCAGTGCACGAACCAGCTCAATTCACTTTAGCGTGTACGACGCCGACAGAGACGAAGAAGCGACCCGCGAGCTGATGTCCCTCCGTAGAGACGCAGTTACTGCGGTCATCTTTCACCTGTACATTTTGTCCAACGCGCTGCGATCTAAGCGACGAGTTCCCGCTCTTCTTCCGTCCGCGCTGACGGCTCGAAAACTGCTGTTCGAGTCTGTTGCCCATTTGGCCATCGGCCCTGCACCTGTATCGCGCGCTGACCCTATAGCATCTCGCAACCGAATGTGGCATATTGTCCACGAAACCGCTTTTTCTCGAGCGTTCACAGACATTGCATCCGAGCTGGAAAAGATGACTGCACTATGTAAATACATTCTCGGTGAAGAGGGCGACTAGACCTTCAGGAGACTAATTATTGATCCGGGCGAGAGACACCAATTATTTATTTAACATAATATCTATACTGCCATCTGAGTTAGAACGTGAACATAGCACCACCTGTAGACCTAGTCTACTATCGACTGTCGCACTTACTGTTGACATTCATCTATAGTGCCTGTTAAGCCAGTGAGCCAACGAACCAGCAAGCCAGCAAGCTTACTCAGTCTTGGCCTGGAAGTTTCGCTGAATAAAGTGGAACACCACAATCAAGATCATGGCACTGGTCCCGCACAACACGGCAATCGAGTCCAACTGGCCGTCGGTAATCATCTTGGACTGTGGAAGTGTACGTGTTAACGTGTGTAAACGGCTTGGTGAAGTGACATACAGTTGGGTGATCAGTGACCGGGGCGTGAAAAAAGAGAACTGACAACGGACAGCGACAGTGCTGTGCTGATTTATACATATTGGATAGTTTTATGATAAGTAGAAGAGCTAGAAGAGCTAATTGTTTATAATTTGTTTGCACAATTGTGCTAGGAGCGCTGTTCAGAATCCGCCAATTGCTGCTATCTTGATAAGCCGGTGCGGCTGCTCCCCGGATCAGGTCTCATCGGCGATCTAATCGCCCGCTGAGCGTCTGCTAGCGACTGCTAGCAGCTGCTGAGTACAAATAGACCCTCATCGAACATCCAGTGGCCTGTTTCTTCGTTCAGCTGGCTCCAGAGCACTCAATTGCCCTTCCTTGCTACAATTGCGCCGGTGCAATTCTACCTCAGGGGAATTTGAGCCGCACGCAATTGTATTAGTTCGAAGGACATCTTGGCCCTGGATCTCGATTACATGCGACAGAAGTTGAAAGAGCTCTTGAGATCGACGATGGAAAAGCAGTTTTACGAGCTCCGCAAGGAAGAGCGCAATAGATTATTCACTCCAGGGTTCTCGGTCGACCATGGCCGTCTTAATCCGGACAGGAACAGGTACACCAACGTTCTGCCATGGGACAAGAGCCGGGTGCTGCTGCGAGCTCCTAATGATTATATCAATGCTTCATGGGTCCACCTGATGGGCAAGCGGTATATTGCATCTCAGGCACCTTTGCCGTCGACAATGGAACACTTTTGGCAGATGGTGCTTGATAATAACGTCAAGGTTATCGTCATGTTGGTCCAGCTAGATCACACCGCTGATCGGTACTGGCCAGACTCCAAGCATCGGGAGGAGAAATTTGGTGACGTGACAGTGCGATACACTGACGATACGACCTCTGATGAGGAGGCTCACTACACTGTACGCAAGCTCACTGTAGACAACAAAGAGCAACACCGAGATGTGTGGCACGTGCACTACACTTCGTGGGTAGACTTTGGCAATCCTCACGCAAACTCTTCGATTAAGAAGCTGATCGATCAGGTCAGTCGCCTGAATGGGCAACAGCAACAACAAGAACAACAACAGCAGCAGCAGCAAGAGGAAGAGTCTCCTTTGCTGGTTCACTGTTCGGCTGGCATTGGACGAACTGGTACATATATGGCCCTAGACTCGATTCTTAGCAAACCCTCTGATGAGCGACCGCCAATTTCTTCCGATCTGGTGTATCAATTGGTCAACAAGATGAGAGATCAGCGACCCGGAATGGTCCAGCGACCAGAGCAGTACAGCTATATTCTCCAGGAGTTGAAATACAACTCGTAGAACTCATAGAGCAGGGGGACTACACGGACAGACAAACAAACAGACAAACAGACAGACGGACAAACAGACAACAGCTAAGGCATGAAATTAATAAACAATTCTCTCCATTCAACTACTAATACCGTAACAACTAGTTTCGTAAATTATGATCATTAATTAGTCCCCCATTTAACCAGAGCACATCTCACAAGCTCCAGGGTTCGCGATGGAGCAAGCCAGAACCTTGTCGCTGTAAATGTCTCCCACTTTATCATCGTTTCCATCGGTATCTCCATTGGTAGTGGTAGCTCCATTCTCTCGGTTCTCCTTGTCAGAGTCGTCCAGAGAGGCCTTCTCCAGCTTGGAGCTGATAGACTCGGGAGTGGCAGACTGGGATCGGCCAACTGGGCCACTGGCACCAAGGTACTGCTTGCGGTTCAGCAGCTTGCGAGCCTGAGTCTTGTCCACAGTCTTGAGAGCCTCCTGGTCCACGGTGAACTGAATGGGAGCAGATGCAGCCTGGGTTCGCAGGTAGTACATACCAGTCTTGAGACCTCGCTGCCATCCGTAAAAGTGCATGGAGGTCAGCTTGGCCATTGTGGGATCCCGGATGTGAATGTTAAGGGACTGCGACTGGTCAATGAATGCAGCACGGTCAGCAGCCATGTCGATGATGGTCTTCTGAGAAATCTCCCACACAGTCTTGTACAGGGCCTTGATCTCGTCAGGAATGTTAGGAATGTCCTGCACAGAGCCACCAGCCTTGATGAGTCGGTTACGCATGTTGTCGTTCCACAGTCCCATCTCCACCAGGTCCTTGAGCAGGAAGGGGTTGACGACCTGGAACTCTCCAGCAAGCACTCGTCGGGAGTAAATGTTGGAGGTGTAGGGTTCAAAGCACTCGTTGTTTCCGAGAATCTGAGAGGTGGAAGCAGTAGGCATAGGGGCCACCAGCAGCGAGTTTCGCAGTCCATGCTTGGCCAGGTTGGCCTTGAGAGTGTCCCAATCCCACAGATCAGAGGGAGTGACTCCCCACAGGTCGTACTGGAGCTGACCCTGAGAAGCAGGGGAGCCCTCGTAAGACTCGTAAGGACCCTCTACCTGAGCCAACTCAATGGAGGCCTCCACAGCTCCGTGGTAAATGGTCTCAAAGATCTGAACGTTGACCTTCTTGGCCTCGTCCGAGTCAAAAGGCAGGCGCAGAGCCATGAATGCATCGGCCAGACCCTGCACTCCCAGAGCAATGGGTCGGTTTCGCATGTTAGATCGACGAGCCTCAGGCACTGGGTAGTAGTTGCGGTCAATAATGGAGTTGAGGTTCTTGGTCACCACCTTGGCCACCTCGTGCAGCTTGTTAAAGTCGTAGTACACACCGTCGTTCTGAGTCTGCACAAAAGTAGGCAGAGCAATGGATGCCAGGTTGCACACAGCGACCTCCTCAGGAGAAGAGTACTCGACAATCTCGCAGCACAGGTTAGAGGACTTGATGGTTCCCAGGTTCTTCTGGTTGGACTTTCGGTTGCAGGCGTCCTTGTACAGCATGAAGGGGTTTCCGGTCTCAGTCTGTGCCTCTAGAATGGCGTACCACAGCTTCTGAGCCTTGATGGACTTTCGACCGCGTCCCTCGCTCTCGTACTTTTCGTACAGAGCCTTGAACTCGTCACCGTAGACGTCGTCCAGACCAGGGCACTCGTTGGGGCACATGAGAGTCCAGTCTCCGTTGTTCTTGACTCGCTCCATGAACAGATCAGGGATCCACAGAGCCATGAAAATGTCACGAGCTCGCACCTCTTCCTTTCCGTGGTTCTTTCGCAGGTCAATGAACTCAAACACATCGGCGTGCCAGGGCTCGAGGTAAATGGCAAACGCACCAGGTCGCTTGTTTCCTCCCTGGTCCACGTATCGGGCAGTGTTGTTGAACACTCGCAGCATGGGGATAATACCGTTAGAAGTACCGTTAGTTCCAGCAATGTAAGAGCCAGTGGCACGAATCTGGTGAATGGACAGACCGATTCCTCCAGCAGCCTTGGAGATGAGTGCACAGGTCTTGAGGGTGTCGTAGATACCGTCGATAGAGTCCTCCTTCATGTTGATCAGGAAGCACGACGACATCTGTGGCTGAGGGGTTCCGGCATTGTAAAGGGTAGGGGAACCGTGAGTAAAGTACTTCAAACTCATGAGGTTGTAGGTCTCAATTGCCTTTGCAATGTTGCTGCCGTGGATTCCAAGGGCCACACGCATGATCATCTGCTGGGGACGCTCGGCAATCTCGCCGTCGATTCGCAGCAAGTACGATCGCTCCAGGGTCTTGAAACCAAAGTAGTTGTAGGTAAAGTCGCGCTCGTACACAATGGCAGAGTTGAGCTCCTCAGCGTGGTCCCTGACAACGTTGTACACCTCCTCGGAGATCATTGGAGAGTGCTTGCGATTGCGAGGGTTGACATAGTTGTACAGGTCCTCCACCACCTGGGAAAAGACCTTCTTTGTCTGCTTGTGGAGGTTGGACACGGCGATTCTGGCGGCCAGAATGGCGTAGTCAGGGTGCTGAACGGTCATGGTAGCAGCAGTCTCAGCAGCCAAGTTATCAAGCTCGATGGTGGTCACTCCCTGGTACACACCAGAGATGACCTTCTGAGTGACCTGAGCAGCGTCGACATTAGAGTCGAGGTTGTAGCACAGGCGCGCCACTCGAGCAGTGATCTTGTCGAACTGGACCTTTTCCTTTCGTCCGTCTCGCTTGTAGACAAACATAACGAAAGTGATAAATGAACAAAAAGTGGAAAGAAAAAATCAGGAGCGAGACGCGTCTCTTTTAAATTAATTTACGGTCCCGCGCGCGGCGGACGCGTGTTTTGATTAGTAACCGCGTTTTTCGCGTCGGGATCCTACGGGTCTGCATCACATCGTGGCGCCAAAACAATGACCAGTTCAAAGGTGTTAAAGAGTAGAAGGAGTCAGGGACAATACGGTGGTGTAGTCGCCTCCTATTCTTTTCCATTTTTGTGGCCGATGTCTGGCCTTTTTTTGCTTGTCGTTAAATCCGTCGCGTCCGGGTGCTAAATTGAAATCAATAAAGCCCCACATGCTGCGGCCTCCCAGCATGGAATGGAGTAACAATTACAAATTTCATCCATGCACCGCTGGAATGTAAACAAAGTGCGTTTGTGGCGTTAATTACGTCTATGAACTGAGTAAGTGCTGAGTAGAAGCTGAGAAGTGCCCGTGGAAACATTGGTGGCAACATTAATAACTAGAAATCCCGGTGCCTCATCAGGCGTTGGAGCTCTTTAACAGCTAGCGCGTTCGCTTTAATCTTCTATGTTCTATGTCATTCTATGTATCCTACATCCACCTATGTTCTATATCCATGAGCATGACGCACTGATAGTAGTACTGATTAAATTTCAATTAACAACGCGTCCTGTCGGCTAATTAACGATACTCATTCAGGAAATACCGTTCTCGGTTAATCAGATCTTTGGTGATTTTGGGATGCGGCGCGGTCAGCCGTATATTGGACCGTGTCCGTCGTTCACGAACTCTATTCACCAGAGCAGGGAAGGATGACGGATGTGGCGCGGAAGATAGGGCGTTTTCTGTTTGGAGGGGCGGACAAAGACACCAGGGTTGGGTCCCCGACGCCTGCTGGCAAGTCTGCGTCGGTAATGGAAACAGGCACCGTCCTGATAGCTGATTCTGACGACGACGGCACTGGCGGCCAGGCACCCGCATCCGCACCCGCTGCAGTAGGCGAAGATGAGTCCTCTGATGGCGAAGAAGAAGAGATACCTGCGACGCAGATGATACAAGAGCCAGATACAGATAGGACTAGTGATGCCACAATTAGGAGACGCGCCGGTAGTGAGGAGAGCTTGGAAAGTTCTCACGAGAACGGTACGCGCGACAAGGCGGCAGCAGTGGAGGAAGACAGCGATGTTGAGGATTCGCAAAAGTTTAGATACAAAAAGCAGCAGAGAGATTACACTAGCGCAGAGGATGCTGCGGCAATCTTGGCCACTGCTCATCCAGTATTCAACTCGCTAAGGGCTAGAGAAAAGTATGCAGTACTGGGGCAGGCCATTAATCACCCTAGGAGCTCGGTTGATGCAAGGTACCGGCTCCAAAAGTATCAAGTGTCTCTTAGAAACCAGATGACACCCGTACAGCTTGCCAGGTTTTTGCAAAAGTCTCCGGCTCTGACCGGTTTTGATGAGAACATTCGTGGCCTGGCCGAGTCTGAAAAAGCACACCGACCGGATATCCACACTAGCGAGTATCGGTTGTTTATTCAATTGCTCACTGAAGAAGTTCCCCCCACCGAGAATTATCGGAAGCATCTTCCGATGATTGCCAAAAAGATGGGCCTTGGTATCCAGTCCCTACGGGAAAAAGTAGACAAAAAATGGCACGGTAGCTTTATTGATGAGGGATATAGAGTAGGCTCTCATTATATGATGGCAGGCGGGCCATCGCATCAACCTGGCGAGGAAGAGGAGGACGGTCTGTTTGTACGAGATGATTCTGACGAGGGCATGTTCAAAGACGATTTTGCTCCCAAGCAGTCCGGAAAGTTGTCACACCAAGACGAAAAGCCTGTCGAGTACGAAGAACAAGACGGGCATGATGTTCATGATGTTCACGAAGTTCATCAAAATAAAGATTACATACGGCCCTCTAGCCCAAAGTCTGGGTTTGAGCTTCTGGAGAAACTGGACAAGCCTACTTCTCAAGACACTCCCCCATCTGCACAGCACATACCAGGCACTGCTCCAAAGAGTTCACAAAACACTACCACACGACCTGTGCAAACACTTTCACTAACCGAGTTCTATACAGTTTCAGAGTCAGAGCATGCTGATGCAGAAGCACAACGGCCTGCGCCGGACAGGGTACCAGAATCGACACCGACACGACCTCGTCCACAGACTCCTCCACCGGCCACTGAGCCAGCGTCCTCAATATCTATACAGATATCGGACTCTGACGATGATAATGATGTTGGTGCCGGTAATGGTGATGCTGGTGCTAACACCAGGTTTTCTCAGCTAGAGCTGTCCAGTGATTCAGACGTTCCTCTATCCCAAGTTAGGCGGCGATCAAATAGGTCCAGCGATTCGGATGTTCCTCTGTCCCAGATTAGACGATCAAAGAGGACTAAATCGTCCTCCAGACCTGCCAAGCGCCGAAGGGTCAATGGCAAGGAACCTACAGTTATCAAGTCCACGCCAACAAGAAAAACAAGAAACGTACTCGAATCCCAGTCACAACCCATGCCGGCTGTGCCCACTTGGTCCATCACACCATGGGAGGAGTCACGATCGTCCCCTATAAATTTGTCTGCTCCGAGCCAGAGCCAGCTGCGTCCACTGTCAGTCGAATCTTCGTCCGACAATGATCGAGGATCGGAAGCATCCGTTTTCGTTAGTCGGATAGGCGATAGCGAAGAAGAACCCCCTCTCACTGGCGCTTTATTCTCTGAGGAAGAGGATGAACCAGAAGATACGACAAAACATAGCATTATTGAGGACAGCTTTGAGCGTGGCCTAAACATGTCTCCTGAACCGTCTGATATACGACAAACTCAACAGGAGCCAGAACGCCCAGCGCAACAGCCAGTGCAACAGCCAGTGCAACAGCCAGTACAACAGCCAGTACAACAGCCAGTACAACAGCCAGCTCACCAGCCAGCTCACCAGCCAGCTCACCAGCCAGCTCACCAGCCAGCTCACCAGCCAGCTCACCAGCCAGCTCACCAGCCAGCTCACCAGCCAGCTCACCAGCCAGCTCACCAGCCAGCTCACCAGCCAGCTCACCAGCCAGCTCACCAGCCAGCTCACCAGCCAGCACAGCCAATTGCAGTTCCACCAAGTGATCCCTACGCAATTCCCGCTGCTAACCTCGTGACAATGTTCCCTCAGGATGAAATCAGTGCCTTGGTTGAAGATGTTGAAGAAGCATTGCGAATGTCTCCAGTAGGCCCCCAAGCTACGGACGAGCAAGTTAGTCGAGCAGTTGTACTATCTCTTTTTGATTTTCATCGAGCTCGTAATCTACTCATCCACGAGTTGCAGGGTGGTCCTGCTCCAGAAGGTGGAGGATTTATCAGTGTCGAGGAACTCAATTCGCTACTCAAATATTTATTGGAACATCGACAAGTTCCATCTGAAGTGATCAGAAAGCATGGACTGCGCAAAGTCAGTCGAATTGTAAAGTACATAACAAAACTAATGATGTAATGATACCAATAAATTAATTAATTCATCAACCTTTTAAAAAAACAACATGTTATCAGCCTCCGGTGGCATTTGGAGGTCGCTGTTCCTCTCGCTGCTCAATGATCTTTCTAGATAACAGTTGGCGTAATTCCGGACTAATCTCAGGCAGCTTTTGGGTGTCCTCTTGATCCGGATTGACCTTGCGCTCTTCAGTCTTGCGGTCCACAATATCAACAGTGCGCTTAAAGTGATTAAACAGAATTTCGGCACGGATGAGAATATCCTCCAGATCCAGGGTCATGGACAGCTCGTTCATGTACTTTAAAATATCATCAAACTGCTTGAGATGCTCCATGATAACGTCCTTATTCTTATCGAGAATGGCCAAGGCAATAAACAGGTGGAATTGAGACGAAAGGTAGTCAGTCCACAGAACCTCCCATAGTCTAAGCACGTCGTTCCATAAGAACTCTCGTTTGAACCACACCAGAAGCATTCTAAAAAAGAAGAAGAAATTAGTAGCGTCGGCCTTTTCAAAATGGGCGTATAATTGCGGAAGCATGAGTTGTACCAGATTGTCTAGAGTGACCAATTGCTGCCTCATTCCAGACTGGTCTCGCAAAAAGTTGCGCTCCATGCGGTTCATAAACTCGCAAAAGGCCCAAAATGCAATGGCATCGTCTTGCAGTACTGCGTACAAGGGAGACAGAAGATCGCTCATGCCCTGGACGTAGCCCAGATTGGTGTTGTACTCATTATAGGTGATGAGCATGTCTTTGAGCTGCTCAAGGTGGAGGTTAGTGCCGACCTCGGCGAAACGAGAGTCAGGGTCAGGATGGGGAGTGTCGCTTTCGCTAAACAGGGCGATATTGCGATCGGTACGATGGACATCCTTTTCAATGCGAGATTTTTGGTCCTTCCAGAAATCGTCATTCTGTTGGCGGTCGGTGTCGTCCCACCATTTGCGCTTGAGGCGATAGTATTCGTTGCGCTTTTCATACAGCAGGGCCTTTCGTTCCTCCGCATCAGAGTCCCAGGGCACTACTCCAAGAAGGAATAACCATGCATCGGGGCGAACAGCAGGAGCCAGGCCGCCATGGAACACCCGCTCCTTGACCTCGGAGACAGTAAGGCTCAGACGGCCGCTGTGGTCGAAAAAGGCCTTCCATTCGGCCCGTCCGACCTCGTTACGACGTTCTACTTCTGCGTCTACGTTCAAAAGCTCAAAATCTCCTACTGCAGAACCGAGGATATCGCGGTATCCATCGGACCATACGACTCGGTGGCGAGCCCGTTCGGATTCTTCAGCAATGCCCATGGCCCATTTGGCGAGGTACACTCGGGCAACGTCAAAATCGTCGCCAATTTTTTGAACTTCAGGCTTGTTTAGCATCTGGCGAACCTGGGGCGGAGACCGGTCAATGACATTCTGCGCGGCACGCTTGGAGAACCGGGTCACTCGAGCAAGCTTTTCAAGCACGTTCCACCGAGCGTCGCGAAGAACCTTGGTAAGCGGCGGCTCTGAAGAAGGGCCGACCACAGATGCATTGATTGGTGCAAACGACCGGCGGTCTTCGGGGTCAGGGTTCACTAGTACAATTGAAGGCTCTAGGGTCGATTTTTCTAAGGCAGCATACTGGCCCAGAATGGACATGAATGCGTCTCCTCCCCAGAACAGATCGCCATGGTCAAAGGGATCAAAGTCCTTTGTGCGCTTTTTGCGCTGGAGAATTGTAGATTTGGACTCCGAGTCGTGGAAAAACAGCGCCGGCAAAGTCTCCTCGGACTTTGTGTGAATAATGATCGAACCCCACCACCATCCAAGAGACGGAGGGCGCACCTGAACAGAGTACAGGTTATACAAGGGGACCGAGAATGCATAAGAAGAAATTGAAGACCGCGGAGGTGCACTTACAAACAACGAGTCCGGTCCGCCGTCTTCAGACCCGTCAATTGTTGGAGGGTCTACATCGGCCTTTGAATAGGCCTCGGAATCCTGGGGTTCCAGCAACGATTCCGGGATCCAAGCTAACAAAATCTCCCTGTCAGAAGCATTCTTAGGGCGCACCAGAGCCAAAAAGCCCGGGATGTTGTCCTTGGCCGATGAGGTTGGGTGAATGTACACCTTTGACTTTGAATATAATAAATGAACCCTTGATGAAGATTGCATGATGACAACGTAGTCGTCTTCTTCCACAACCTCTTGCACGGCGCTGACAGATGAGATCAAACTGGGGCAGCACTGCGCTGCCATGAACACAAATCAACCAAAAATGATCTTCTCAGCTGCGTCCAACTCTGCGTCTAACTGCCCACCAGTGGCGTAAACACTGTCCGGGCTCTGTACGCGATTGGCTCCTTGTGGTGTCCACACTCGTTCAATGGTACACTACTGCCTGTATTACTGCCGGTAATACTGGGAAAAGCTACGGATACTAATAAATAATCACTGCGGTGGCGGTCTTGTCGTCAATGTTTGCTAACAATCGTCACATTTGCCCCCCGATGCCAGATAAAGGCTGAGGCGGCTGAGGTCCGCCGACTGCCGCGGTAGGAGACCCGGGCACTGAAGAAATATTCTGTGGGGAACGCGGCTGCAGCAGACTGTCGGCTCATGGCGTGAAAAAGGGGAATTGGCTGGAGCAATTGTAGGAGCGGTTGAGGAGATGAAAGGGGCAGTGGTAGGTTTGGGACGGAGCAGTAGAGACGAGGGTGAGGTGCAAACGAGCAGCTGGTCAGCATTGGCTGTGGAGATATGCAGGCAAGCAGGTATTCTATCCCGAATAATTACCGACCCCCGCCGGACCGAGGAGGTATTTAATAGCCAGGGCAGGTGCTGACTCCCCACTCTTAGCGTGGATTTGTACATCTCATCATATATAAAAGGGAAAAAGCCACGAAAATGCTACGACGGGGAATTCAGAACACAGTCGGAAACATGGCTAAAGGAGTGCGATTCAACTCTACTGCAGCAGCAGCAGCATCAGTATCTAACCCGGTGTCGTCGCTGGCGGTAGTAGGAGCAGGACAGATGGGAGTCGGAATCGCCTATGTTGCTGCTGCCAACGCCAAAGTGCCAGTGCAGCTAGTGGATTCGAACGAGCAGTCGCTGGCCAAGGGAACTTCGTTTGTGGACAAGATGCTGGCCAAGAATGTGTCAAAGGGCAAGATTACCGAGCAGGATGCAAAGGATATCAAGGGCCGAATCACCGGATCGCTGGATCTCAAGACCGCCGTCAAGGACGTAGACATGGTAATTGAGGCAGTGCCCGAAATTCCTGATCTCAAGGCGTCCATCTTCAAGACCCTGGAGGAGGCCACCAAGAGCGATGCCATTCTGGGAACCAACACTTCGTCTATCTCCATCACTCGTATCGCATCGTCCTGTGTGAACCCAGCAGCGGCGTCCCGAGTGATTGGCGCACACTTTATGAACCCAGTGCCAGTGCAAAAGGGAGTGGAGATCATTCGCGGTCTCCAGACTTCGGACGAGGTGCTTGCCCGCACTAACGAGTTTATCGGACGCATGGGCAAGATTGTGTCCAATTCTGAGGACTCGCCTGGTTTCCTTGCCAACAGGGTACTCATGCCCTACATTAACGAGGCCATCATCACTGTAGAGACTGGAGTGGGCCAGAAGGAGGACGTGGACAGCATCATGAAGAACGGATGCGCAATGCCCATGGGGCCCCTTCAATTGGCAGACTTTATTGGTCTGGACACCTGCCTGGCCATCATGGAGGTGCTATACCGGGACACCGGAGACTCAAAGTACCGACCATCCGTTCTTCTCAAAAAGTACGTGGATGCTGGATGGCTGGGAGTCAAGACCGGCAGGGGATTCTACAATTATGAGCAGGCTGGCGCAAAGTTGTGATTGGATAGAGCAGTGGAGAGTACCTTTGACAAAATAAATTACACTCGGAGCATTTACTTGATTTGGACACATCGATTGACATAGTGGGTCGTTTTGAAATTTGAAAAAAACAAAAAAACCGATGAAAAACAAAAATCTGATGAAAAAACAAAAAACAAATAGAATCTGGAAAAAAGGGGAAACAGCATTACTGTGGACTGTGGGTGCAATGATCCCACTATAGCTCAGTGTAGTGGTCAGTAATGATCATGGTAGTAATGTTCATGGTAGTAATGTTCATGATATGAAATGGCATGATAGCACGATGCTGTACGAGTAGAATGAGACACCTATGTCGACATTGCTATCGCATCCTTCTAGAGCATACGAAGTGACATACGAACGCACTATCGTTCCAAAAAACTGAAACAAATGAGCGTCGCAGTTAGGTGTCAAGTATGAAACATTAAATGTACGATACTGGTCCTCCAGTGGGGTATGAGTGGAGAGCACATGAAGGTTAGGGGCCCAAAATGGTTTGGCAGGTCGACAGTTTGATACTGAGATGGAAGATCTTTGCCCCAAATGTCCCCTGTCTGGTAAAATTCCATACTGGGTCGTCGATCATAGGCAGCATTTCTCCTTAATCTAAAAAAAAGTTGTGTTTGAAAACAGTAACAGTCGTTTGTGGATCCATCGATCGCATACGCAGTCTCCAATTGCCAGGAGGAGACAGTGGGCCATGGTATTTGGCCACTAATGAATGTACTGCAGGGGGGAGGTATCTGTTCTGTCAAACAGTATCAAGGGACCTTTCTGACAGGGAGTGTCAAGTAGGTGCCGGGTTGTTTTGTGTGCCAGGCTCGGATCCAAACCCCTGCTCTCTCCGCGACATTCCTTCTGGCGGGATCTGGGCCAGCGAAGATCGTCGTTATGCATGGACCATTACCAGCCCCAAAACGTTGTGGGTATCAGGGATATATCCCCTGCCCTCTATACCCTCGATCTCAACGCTCCAAGCAAGACCGTTGTAATCCTCAGCCAGATCGGATCTGGAACATGACGGTGGGTTGGATTCAACGGTCCATTGACCATCTTGGATACAAATCGAAAGTCCAGTGCGGGTGTCGGTCCCGGCAATCCAAACTATGTCTACACGAACATCCTGCATGGGGACAGTAGGGAATACCATCTTCCTCATGCATCATCGTTTCACGTCAGTGTCAACTCTGCATCCGTAGTGGATCCAGCTGGGGTGGGAATTGGGTCCTGGAACAAAGTCCTCCTAGTGTAACACGGTCTCCGGAGTCCCAATTGTTGTTCGAACCCGTAGGATTGTTGACCAATTCCACCACACGAGCTCCAACCAGCTTGCGACATTCGATGCAGCTTCCTACAGCGTCTGGCATACTCTGGCAGGCACTGGCAGCTATGCTAAACGTTCATGCTCCTATATGCAAGTGGGTACGCAGCTAGCATGAAGTATCATCCGACTCCCCGGGATGCCCCAAATTCCAAACCGCATAAAAAGGGCCATCCAGCCAACTATATAAACGGGGCCAAGCTACCACTTTGTTTCCAAAATCATCAGTGCGCTCGTTTTTGCAACTCAATTGCCATGAAGCTCTACTACGGACGATATCTGCTTCGGTTCATGCCCGGCACTCCTGTGTCCGATCGCCAGTATGTGATCGGAATTCTCAAGCAAGCAGGAGGCGAGATCGAGGGCATTATCACAGAGTACGACTTTCAAGTCATTGCCAACAAGGCCATTGCTTCACAGCTCTCGGCACTAAAGTGTGTCCGGCGCATGGCCCAATGCTAACTAACCCGCATGTTATGTATATATTTATCTGCCACATGTGAGCTATCGTGGCGTAAGTTATTCAATCATAGACTTTTTTTTACACAATAACAGTTGTTAAGTAGCCATCACAAGTGCCGATGATTGTAGGTGATAGGTTATAGATGTGGATTATAGATGGTAGGCGTAGATTATAGGTGTTGGATGTAGATGATATACGTAATTATAGATGTTAGATGATAGATATAGATATAGATGATTGGTGTAGACGATAGGTATAAATGTAGATGTAGATGTAGATGTAGATGTAGATGTAGATGTAGATATAGATATAGACGATAGACGGAAATGTACATGCAAATGACAGATGGTCTCTGTGTATCAGTATCAGTTAGGTAAACAAGATTATCGTACATACATTATTACGCCTCGGTGGCACTCTCTCCATTGTCCTTGGGCTTGGGAGACATTGTCAGGTCCTGCTGAAGCTTTCTCTCCAAATCCCGTAAGTCTTGCTCTCTCTTAATTAGCTCCTGACGCTTGCGAGCAATCTCCTCTTGGACCTTGAGCTCAATTGCCCGCAGCTTGTCTTCTTCTTGTCGCAGGTTCTCCTCTCGGGCCACATACGATGCACTGCGATGAGACTCTCCAAGAGAAGAGCTGGTGGCTTGTCTCTGTAGAGCTCCATACTTTGCCGACTTTGGACTCGACACGTTAGAAGGAGGCACTGAGCCCTCCATGTCCCGCGACAGCTTGTCAGTTCGGTACGTCTCGTACAAATAATCGTGAGTGGTCTCCTTGAGATCCTCCACGTGGGTGTACAACAGCACATCGCGCAGAATTACAAAATCACACGCCTTCTGGTCCTCAACGTCAATGTATCCCCAAGGGTACTTGCGGGCCAAAAAGCTGCGTCCCTTGACAGTGATAGTCTGTGAGCCTCCAATGACTGAGAAGGGCACCAGCGACCCCAGCGAAGGGCCCGACTGCGGGTCCGTGGCGTCCTCTTCATCGTCCTCGTCTAAATCAGATTCGGTCGGGAACTGGTAAATGGGAATGTGGTAGTTTTCAATGTCTTCCATAATTAGTCGCTTGTTTTCGGTCAATTCCTCCGGGGTCAGACTGTCAGCCTTTGCAATGACGGGGATTACGTTCACCTTGGGGGCCATGAGCTTCATAAACTCCACGTCCATTTCCCGGAGGCCGTGGCCAGTGGGCACTATAAAATACACCAAAGCGTGAACTCGATTGTCCGAGAACCGAGGGTTTCGTCGTATCCGCGATTCCTCGGCCAAAACGTCGTCAAACTGCTGTTCAACGTACTGAGAGATTTTTTCAAAGCACCTTGAATTGTCCAGAGCATCCCCAAACCCGGGCGACTCGATGAATTTCAGCGTCAATGTACCGTTAACCTCGTCAGGAATCTCCTCAAAATACGTCTTGAGCTCGATGTCGCGCTCCAAATGGGCCTGGCTCTCCTCAACCGTGTCGCAATCCGAGTCCGGGACCAGCTGGCGTCCACATAACGTGTTGATAAAGGTGGACTTTCCGCATCCCCCTGCTCCGCACACCAAAATGGTGAACTTTACACCTTTCTTCTGCACTCGGCGAGCGCGCAGAACCGCTGCAGACGGGATCTTGTTCATTTGGATTATTTAGGGCACTTTTTCACGGAGAAGATGGTGTCGCGCGTTTATCGGGTTCCCCTTTTGCGGTGTCAGCATCGGCGCCTCGCTGACTAATGACACCTGTCATTTTCAGGGGTAAAAAGTATTGAGCGTTTTGTCAAATTAGATTAAAAAAACCTTGATATCCTCAGATTAGCCTTTATATATATGAAGATGACATTATACCTCGTCTGAGTACGGTGCAGCGTACTGTGTGGCGGCGTCTACTCCTTGGACTTCCTCGTAATCCTCAATGGAAGTGTGGAAAAAGAATGTCAGTAACACCAAAAACATTAGCAAACCCCCAGCAACTTCAAATGCCATCTGGGGGTGGAAAGATATAGTTAAAGAAAAGATTTTGAAGAAGCCTTTTGTGAAGATGACCATTGCCAGAGACGACAGGAGACTCATGGCACCCATTGCCTGACCAAGAGAATCGGGCTTGCAATGCTTTACCACCGCATTCTTGACGGTAGGAATACACACTGCACCAACAGAGTCGATAGCCAAGACGGCACCACAGATCAGTCCAGTAGGTGCGTAGGAAAAGGCCACCACTCCTGCTGCCATGATTGTAACTCCAAATCTAATGAGAACTAGATCACTCTTGTCCACGGTGCTGTGGGACACCGGGAAGAGGGAATGCAACTTTCGGGTCACCATTGGATAAAGTACTCCTAGAGTAAGCGTTCGGATCAGTCCCATAACCGACAGCGCATAGCCAGTTTCTACTGACGTCCAATTGAACCGAAACTCCAGAGATAGAACAATGATTGTGCCGAGGGCCACCGCAATGTCGCCCATGCAAGAGCCAATTCCCACCAACAGACGGGCATTATGGCGCAGAGACTTTTTGGACAGGTGAGAAAACTTTAGTTCGCTCAGAGGAGCAAACAAGTTGATCATCTTGAGCCATTTTTTGATTCGAGCTCTGGCACCCAGCTCTGGCTCTCCGCTGTGCATAGAGTAGCGACGCTCGTGGGCGGCTATAGACGATCTACGGGCCTTGGGGGTCACAGACTCCCATAGCACTGTCATGACCAACATTGCAAACGTCAATTCCAGTGTAATTGTGGCCAGGTATACTGCTCCACGTGAGTTTGTAATGGAATACAGTAGAGATCCTGCAAATGGACCTACTGCAAACGAACCAAACAAGCACGCATCCAGCAATGCCAGCCGAGACCCTCTGGACTCTTGGTAAGAAATATCCGATACGTAGATTGCATTCATTGCATGTACTGCAGGAAGAGATCCTCCGGCGCTCTGAATTATAGTGGCAACCAAAATGAGCCGGTAGTTGAAACTGTCCGGAAACAGCACACACAACAGCTTGATAATGTCGTTAATTGCAGCCATCATGCCACCCCACACCAACAGAGGCTTTCTACCCACTCGGTCTGACAGCGCCACAATCCTTGGTACTATCAGCACGCCCATAATTGGAGGAATGATGGTGACATAGGACAAGAAATCGGCCACCTTGGACGCAATATGACCCTGTCTACATCGGGGATCCCCCTTTTCAATCCCAGAAATGCCTCCAGAGTGCTTTGTAGATAATAACGAGTCTCTACACACCAACTCCAGCACCACATCCACATTGGTGGCAGCAATAAAAGTCTGGGCGAACAGAAATATGAACATGACCAGCATTGGCGCTACATGGGACCTAATCTTCTTGGTTCCATTGTTAATCATGGACTCGTCCGAGCTAATTCCATCCGGCCCTCTCTCGTAAGTTTCCTGCGAATCTTGAGATCTGATAGACTGATCATCCCTATCGGGCTGGTCCCCGGTGAAAGACCTTTCTCGAGTGAGCTCGGCAGCAAAGCTGTCGTAATAGTTGGATTCAGACACTGGGGCACCAGATGCCATGCGAACCGTGTGTGCTCCCATGGTCACAGAGAGCCCAATGCCGTCAAAAAATCCCGTTCTAAGATAAGGTTACCAAAATGCAAGAGCAAAAAGATTAGCTTATAAAGATGAACCAGAGGCGATATCTCCGGAAAGTGCGGGTGTGCGGCTCTCCGCACGGCACGAAACAGGCTGAAAAAATACGATACGACAGACCTATGGCTGATAACGCAAACATGACAATTTAAAGCTGGAATTGTCCAACCAGTGTGCTACGTGAGCTCAGCATGATTAACTGACAGTACTATACAGCGTATACAGCAGGTTGATTATATCTGACCCTTGTTGACATTTCCATGCTCTGAGAGGCGGAGAGAGGGGGAGAGCGTTACGTTGCTAAGGTGACCCACAACAACATATCAATGCGATCGGAATTCCGAAAAGGCCCTTAAGGTTGCACAGAACCAGTTGGCTTGGAAGTGTCCTTGGGTACAATAGTGACGGCAGTGCCATAGCAGCAGATTTCTGTCCATCCTTCACCAATGGATCCCCCGTCGAACCGGAACGCGTAGACTGCGTTTGCTCCCAGCTCTCGTGCTCCTGCGACCATGCGATCCAGAGCCTGATCTCGAGAAGACACTACGTTCTTGGTCATGGGTCTGAGCTCCCCTCCTAACAGAGATTTGAGTCCAGCTCCAATGGCTGCACCAATATTTCTGCTTCTCACCGTCAGACCGTACACCACTCCGTACACCTTTACGATCTCGTATCCGGGGAAGTCAAAGGCAGTGGTGATAAGAAGGTCATGATGGTCTGCAGGTTGAGCTAGACCAATTCCGTCTTCTGCGCGCTGCTTATAAGTGGCCATATTTAGCTTTCACCTTTCGTGATTAGGGTTTATAGGATGATGTAGGTTTGGATGACCAAAAGGCTGCCAGGGCTTATATGGACGAACCAATAAGCGGCTAAGATCACAGGATGAATTGACTCAATGGCTGGCCAGCCAAGGATCACCTACGCAAGGATCTTCCTGGCAAAAATGCAGCCATTTCTGCGCGTCCGTCAGGCTTGCTGTCGGCAATAGAGGTTTGCTTAGACAAACCGTCCCAAACGTTTTGGTTACTCTATTGGGAATAAGCTTTTAAGCGATATGCGATATGCCGTCCTGTCTCGGAGATAAGACTTATCGTACCCGGGCTCCGATAAGCAGCAAAGGTGCCTTTTTTGTGGGCAAACTAACTGTAAATCGCACGGTAACTGAACTGTAACTAAACGGCGCCAGTAGAAACTCTATATTGACTGTCATGTAGCTAGAGAGCAGATAGTGCTGAGTAGAAGGAGCAGAAGGGATGAATAGGGGCCCCATTATCAGCACGCGAGCTCATGCCGTACTGAGAAAGGCCGAGGCAAGCTTCACCACAGCGCATACCTAGCATACAGTCTATTACAATCCACACCGACGTACAGTATATCACAGTATAGCACAATATAGCACAATATAGCACAGCATAGCACAGCCTGAGTACAACTGACTACAATGTTTTACACAAGAGTACAAAAGTGATGGTCTGATTTGAACCTGAAATTGCAAAAGCTTGTTTGCGCGCCGCACCTCGCTCTTAGTTTCCTCTCGGCAACGGTCCACCGGGTCGACATGCCTAATCCGGTAAAGTAATGAAAAATGGGTTGCAAGTATATATATATTCATTCATGCCTGTAGACTCCGTTATCGCAACCATCTATCTTGGGATGAAATGACAGATTCAGACACAAATACCCCTGCGGCAACCGTCCTGGGAACTATCGGGACGGTGCTATGGTGCATCCAGCTGATCCCCCAGATCATTCACAACTGGAAGCGCAAAGATACCACTGGGCTACCGTCTGTCATGATGTTTTTGTGGGCAGCTTCAGGTGTTCCGTTTGGAATCTATTTTGTGGTCCAGGATTCTAATATCCCTGTACAGGTGCAACCCCATGTGTTTATGCTGTTTTCTCTCATTTCGTTTCTGCAGACTCTGTACTATCCGCCTCAAAGGTGGCCGCTGTGGAAAGTTTTGGTACTGTTGGTGATAATTGCAGCGGTGTTTGCTGGAATTGAAGTCGGTTGCATTATTCCTTTTGAACGCCTGTATGATGATGGAGTTACTTGGCCCGTAACTTTGGTCGGAGTCATTGCTGCCGTGCTGCTGGGGGTTGGACTTTTACCCCCATATTTTGAACTATGGAAAAGAAATGGCCAGGTTGTGGGAATCAATTTCATCTTTCTCACAATTGACTCCTTAGGGGCCCTGTTCTCCATCTTCAGTTTAGTCGCCCAACACGGTGATCTCGATATCCTCGGCTGCGTCCTCTACATTGTAGTGTTGGTTCTGGAACTTGGCATCTTTTCTTCTCATATCATTTGGATGATACGTACTCGCAAGGCACGCAAGGCCCGTAAAGAGCTGGAAGCTCAGGAAGCTCAGGAAGCTCCGACTGACAATGAAGCCCTAGACGAAGAAAAGCAGCTTGGGCAAGAACATACCGTAAATGGAGACGAAAACGCCGAAGAAATTATTGACATTTCCGGTGAAAACATATCCTACAATGATAAAAAGGACCAATCCCCAAAAACTGATAACGACACAAGTCCTGTCCAAGTTGAAAATGCCAAAAACTAACTCTCGACGACTATTTATGCATGTTTCCAAGCAATGACCATAGAATGAATTCACTCTTTTGACGATAAATTTTGTACCATAGATTGGATCTTGAATCCTGAATTAGACTGAGTATTTGTATGTTTTGTAGAATCCTGGTTCAAAAGCCAAGCCAAGTGTTCAAGAGCTGAACTTTGAGTTTCTACCCTCATCCCACGTGATGCCCTGCATAATCTACGTCTTTGAAACTTTCCCCTCTTCGTATCCCCTGTAGCTGTCTCATCACAACTCATCCCTTTTTTTTTTTATCGTGATAGTTCATTTTTTCCCACGTAATTACCAACTGCTTAACAATGAAGAAGACTCAACCTATGCGTCAGTGCAACACTTCTCAAGATGACTTGCGAGATGACTTGCCCAAGTATACTGGTCCTCATAAGCCCACTAAGGAACTTGAACCGTATTTGAAATATCTATTTCCAGATGTTGAAGACGCGCGAAGCAATATTTTTTTCCGTTACAGTAAGGGCGAGAAATTTCTCTCAATGCTTAAGGAATATTTGAGTAGTCATGTGCACCCCCAAGATAGTGACGTTACTATTGTAATACAAAATGGTGCTAACGCAACTAAAACGCTTGACAAAACATTCGAATCTCTTGGAATTGTCTCCAAGAGAACCTCAAACGTCTACAATTCCTACCAATTCATCATGGAAGGATCCGATCATTCCATATTCTCTGCAGGCCTCTATGATTCAATAAGGTCTCTCATCCCTCCACGGTACAGGGATATTGCACCGGGTTGGGGGTCAGGCGATAACAAACTAGCAGGCCGAATTGTTCGTGGATTGACCGGTGATCTCATTTCGCGGAATGATGTTGTTGTGAAAAAGCCTGACTTCGGGTTTATTCCCCAGTACAGGTTAGAATTATCTAAAGCCCTTGGTACAGAGCCCGTGCCCACGTTCATAGGGGAGGTGGCTAGGTCACAATCTGCCGATAGCCTCTTGATGGCAGTCAAAAGTTGGCTTGGCGGGTCCAAGCTCCTCGTGGATTCAGTGCTGGCAGTCAATCTGTGGCGTGAAACACTGACAATAGTGTTTTACAAGTTTGACTGCAGTGTAGAGACTTTGAGAGGACTTTTGGACCAGTACAGAGAGGACGAAAGGAAATCCCGATGCTTGCACTTAGTTATACGACACAAGTGCCTGCATCACCTAATCGATCTCGAGCTCTTACTTTTCTTAATTGAACATCCTCACGAAGACTTTGATGCTGTGGACCGATCGATGCTAACAGCAGAGGCTCAGAGGCGATTTGACCCAGCCAATCAAGTCATTAATGACTACAATGAGCGCTTACGGGCACTTGGCGATACTCAAACGTATACTATCGCTCCACAAAGAGGATTGCATGTTTCTCTGGACGATTTTATCGATCACGAGGACCAAATCAGGAATGATATCCGTCGTTACAGAGACATACTTGCCAATTTACCTCCGGATCAAGGTAATGTGAACTTTACCCAAGCCTTCATCACGGTTACAGAGATTGTCGTTGATCAATCTCTTACTCCTGCTGAAGTGTTCGGTCCAGTTACTCATCAATGGACTGCGCCAGGGCCTATACAACTACCAATACCAGTCGGCTTGTTATTTGGATTTATTCATCGAGAGTTCCAGCTGACAGCGAATCACTTAACACGCCCTGTTAGGCGCATGGCCTGGGAAGCTATAGAGCTAAAAGATTTCTCAATCCAATCTTCAAGAATTGAATGGAGTTGGATTGAAAACAGTGAATCTCTTGCTCGAGACAAGAATACCAATGTCCGTAACCTGGAAGCAGGACTTAGACACTACCTAAAGGGGTGGTGGATAAACCTACGTTACTTGACATGGGGCGCTCTTGTGAATGTTCTTAACACCCGTAGAACTGCAAATGAGCAGAAGTATCGCCAGTTGGTCGGTATGGATACTGGAACTGACCGCTACCTGTTAGTATTATATCAACATCTGACACGTGGGAATGCTCTAGATGCTCTAGGTACCCGACTTAAATTAGAGCGGGCGGCCAGGCTCCATGATTACTTTCACCGGACCTTTCAGCGGCTCCTAAGAGAAGCAGAACAAAGGGCGAGAAACGTAACTCGAGAAGCGAGATATGAGCGCCGACTGGCCAATCGCGGGTTGATGCGCAACGGTACCAATGGAAACTAAGCATTCGAATCTTTTAATTACTAACTACTATTGCTTTCGACTCTTCAAATTTTAACTGCATTTGCATCCATCAGGCCCATACGATATAGATAACTTAATGTGCCAAGCAACTAATAAATAAAACGAGAATATTTACCCTCTTCCCACGTGAAGCCCTGCATAATCTACGTAAACCTTCCCCTGCAGCTGTCGTATCACAACTCATCCTCCTTTTTTACTACCACACAGTTCGGTTTTCCCACGTATTTAACACTGGTTAGCCTCAACAATGGAAAATATTGGACCTACGCATTACACCACTTTTCAAGACGACTTGCCCAAGTTTATCGGCCCTCATAAACCCTCTAAGGAACTTGAACCATATTTGAAATACCTATTCCCATATGTTGACGACGCACGAAGCAATATTTTCTTCTGCTATAGGAAGGGCAGAGGATTTTTCACAGAGCTCCAGAGATTTTTGGACAGGCATGAGAGCGCCCGAGACAATGACATTACCATTGTAATAGAGAATGGTGCCAGCGTAAGTGAAACGCTTGACAGGAAATTTGAATCTCGTGTCTCCAAGAGAACTTCGTGTTCGTATAATTGTTACCAAGTGGTGATGGATTGCGTAGGGCATGCAATATTTTCTACCGGTCTCTATGATTCAATAAGGTGGCATCTACCTCCAGAATACCGGAATATTACACTGGGTTGGGGGTCAGGTTGCATACCATTAGACGGCCAAATTGTCTATGAATTGACCAATGATCAGATTTCACAAAACGCTTTTGTTATTAAAAGGCCAGACTTTGGATTTATTCCGCGGTACAGGTTACACTTATCTAGAGCTTTTGGTATGGAGCCCATGCCCACGTCCATAGGCGAGGTGACTGAATCACACACTCCCGATAGCCTGTTGATGTCTGCCAAAAGTTGGCTCGGCGGATCCAAGCTCCTCGTAGACTCGGTGCTGGCAGTCAATTTGTGGCATGAAACATTGTCAATCGTGTTTTACCAGTTTGATTGTCGGGTTGAAAACTTGATTCGACTTTTAGGCCAGTACAAAGAGGACGATTGGAAAGCCCGATGTTTGCGCCTGGTTATTAGGTACAAGTGTCTTCGTTGGCTAATCGATCTCAAGCTCATAAATTTCTTAATTGAACATCCGCACGAAAATTTTGGTCCATTTCGTGATTGGGATATAACAGCAGAAATTCAGGAGCGATTCGAGCAAGTAAATCAAGTCACTTCTGACTACAATGAACTCCTACAGGGACTTGGTGATACTCAAAGGTATAGTATTGTTCCACAAAGAGGATTGAAAGTTCGTCCGGAAGATTTCATCGGATACCAGGACGAAATCAATGATAGTATAGGGTATTACGAATCTATCCTAGACACGTATTCTCAGGATGAAGGCAATATTGCCTTTTCTCAAGCCTTGATCACTGTTAGCCAGCTTGTCTTTGATAATTCTCTTATTCCTGCTGAAGTGCTCGGCCCTGTTGCTTGTCCATGGACTGCGCCAGAGCCTATACAACTACCTATACCTGTTCGTGTGTTATTTGGCTTTACTCGTCAAGATGATCAAGATGAGCAGCTAACAGAGAATGACTTAGAAAGCACTGTTAACAACCTGTCCTGGGACACTACGAAGCTGGATAATTTTTCGATCCAATTACCAGGAATTGAATGGGGTTGGATTGAAAATCCTGAACTTCTTGCACGAGAGAAGAATACCACGGAGGATGAGCTGCAGGCAACACTCGGACACTACCTAAAGGGGTGGTGGATAAAACTACGTTACTTGACATGGGGCGCTCTTGAGGATACCCTTAACGCTCGTAGAGAGGAAAATGATCAGAACTATCACCAGTTGGACAATATGATCATTGGAACTGACCGCTACCTGTTAGAATTGTATCGATATCTGCCACACGAGAACGCTCCAGATACTCGAAATTCATTAAAATGGGCGGTCAGGGTCCAATATTACTTTCAGCAGGTCTTCCAGAGGCTTCTAAAAAAAGCAGAGCAAGGGGCGAGAAACGAACAAGCTGAGCGAGCTGTCACTAATCGAACAGCGCGATATGAGCGCAGAGTGGCCCGCACCAATGCAAACTAAGCATTCCAATTACTACCTACTATCGATTTCACTCCTTCAATTTCAAGTCAATATGCATTAATCGGCCTATAAGAAATAGATAACATAAACATGACCACAACTAATTGATTAAACGGACGGTGTCAGTTCATGTTGAAATTATGGGGACGGGTCGGTGCGGCGCCGCCCCAGACTGTGCGGCTAAGTTTTTTAAAATCCTTCGAAAACCCTTTGCGTGGGTGAAGAAAAGACTAATGCGAAGATAGCGTTGGACAGACCACCCTGTTTCGTGTTTGTATTTTTATTCTTTTCTAAATCATGGGTGTCCCCGCCTTCTTTCGATGGCTATCTCGCAAATACCCCAAAATCATTTCCCAGGTCGTCGAAGAGGACCCTGTAGTTATTGATGGGGTGCAGCAACCGGTAGATTACTCAAGACCTAACCCCAATGGTGAGCTAGATAACCTATACCTGGATATGAACGGTATCGTTCATCCATGTACTCATCCCGAGGGCCGGCCGCCTCCAGAGACCGAGGACGAAATGATGCTCGAGGTGTTTAAATATACTGACCGAGTGGTGGCTATGGCTCGTCCTCGCAAGGTTCTCATGATTGCCGTTGACGGAGTGGCACCACGAGCGAAGATGAACCAGCAGCGTTCTCGACGATTCCGCGCTGCTCAGGACGCAAAGATCCAGGCTGAAGCTAAGCAACGCGCCATTGAGGAGGCCGAAGCTCGCGGTGAAGTGATTGATGAAGCGATCAAGGGTAAAAAGTCTTGGGATAGCAATGCCATTACTCCTGGAACGCCGTTTATGGATATTCTGGCAGTGTCTCTACGTTACTGGGTGGCCTACAAGTTGAACACTGATCCAGGCTGGAAGGACCTGAAAGTTATAATCTCAGACGCCTCCGTCCCAGGAGAGGGAGAGCATAAGATTATGGAGTTTATCCGAAGCCAGCGTGCTGACCCTGCTCACGATCCTAATACTAGCCACTGTATTTATGGACTAGATGCAGACCTTATTTTCTTGGGTCTGGCTACTCATGAACCCCATTTCAAGATTCTTCGAGAAGATGTGTTTGCCCAGGACAATCGTAAGCGTAAGAACAATGGAGTAGCCATTACCTCTGTTGAACAGGAGCAGGCTGAAAAGGAAGCTGCCGTGGAAAAGGCCGACAAAAAGCCATTTATTTGGTTACATGTTGACATTCTAAGAGAATATCTCCAAGTAGAGCTCAATGTGCCTCGTATACCGTTCACGTTTGACTTGGAGCGGGCAATTGATGACTGGGTGTTCATTTGTTTCTTTTGTGGAAACGATTTCCTACCTCATATGCCATCTTTGGATGTTCGTGATAACAGTATAGACACACTAACGTCTATATGGAAGCGTAGTCTAGCACAAATGGGGGGTTATATGACCCGCGATGGTGATGTGGACCTCAGACGAGTAGAAATCGTCATGAGGGCTCTGGGCCAACAGGAAGATACGATTTTCCGTAAAAAGAGAGACCAGGAAATGCGAAAGCTTGAAAACGACAAGCGACGCAAGATGGAGCGTGAACAGCGTTCGGCCATGCAGCAGCAGATGCTTCCCTCACAGCCTGCTATTCCAGCGGTCAGTAAGAACAAGGGCGAACGAGCCCCTGTCACTCCCTTGGAAAACATGCCATTGTTCACCACATCAGGAGAAAGCGTAGGATCTACTCACATGTCCAATTCTGATATTGTCAAGAACCGTAACGCAATTAGCATGGCGAACATGGCCAATAAGAGCGCTGCTCAAGTCATGAAGGCACAAATGCTTAACGGAACTGGCTCGTCTGCTACCAATGATGGCGATGAAGCTCCTGATGATGCTTCAGAAACACAACAGACTACACCTGGAACTCCCAGCACCGATTATGCTGACGCTGAAGTTGGTGAAAAGCGAAAAGCTACGGAACTCCCCACTAAACCTGCGGCAGACGATTTTGATGAACCAGAAGATAACATTCGGTTGTGGGAGCCAGGGTACAGGGAAAGATACTACCAGAACAAGTTTCATGTAGACGAGAACGACAAAGACTTTAAAAGACAAGTGGTGTCAAAGTACATTGAAGGTGTGTGCTGGGTGTTATTATACTATTACCAGGGATGCCCTTCGTGGAACTGGTTCTACCCTTACCACTACGCGCCATTTGCACAAGACCTTACTGATCTCAAGGACATTGAAGTCTCTTTTGAACAAGGACATCCGTTCCGACCATATGAACAGCTAATGAGTGTACTACCTGCTGCTAGTGACAAGAACCTTCCCGAGGTGTTCCGACCCCTCATGAGTGATCCTGACTCTGAAATTATCGAGTTCTACCCAGTGGATTTCCCTATCGATATGAACGGCAAGAAAATGTCATGGCAGGGAATCGCATTGCTTCCCTTTATTGATGAGACTCGTCTTTTGGAGGCCGTCCAGGCGAAATACTCTCAACTAACTGAAGATGAGGTAGCCCGCAATGCCAGAAAAGATGAAATCTTACTAGTGTCTAAGCATTCAAAATTGGCCGAGGAAGTTGCCAACAAGGTTTATTCGGATTCTAAGGAAAACCACCGGTTCAATGCAGCCGATGGTGGAGGATTGGCTGGATTTGTATCTCCCGAGGACGGATTCGAACCCGGACAGGAACTCAAGTTCCCCTTGAGTGAAGGAGACATGCCTTCCATCACCTCCAGCGAAAGCATCACTGTAAAATACATTATGCCCGAGGTGAAGACTAAGAACAAGAGTATGCTGCTTAGTGGCTATAAGCCAAAAGAATATGTTCTTACTGCCGAGGACAAGGATGCAATTGTGAACGGAGGTCGTCGCTGGAATCGCAACGATCGCAATAACGGAAAGGAGGATCACAGTGTTAATAATTATGTCCACCAGAGAAGCTACTCTAAACAAACTAGAAATGGAGGTTACCTTAACTTTGTCCTGAAACCTCGGGGCCAACCTCAAGGTTACCAAGGCGGCCGAGGAGGCTACCAGGGAGGCTACCAAGGCCGTAATCAAGGTGGTTACCAAGGTGGTTACCAGGGAGGCTACCAAGGGTATCAAGGGTACCAGGGTGGTTATCAAGGTGGTTATCAAGGTGGCTACCAAGGAGGCTATCAGGGAGGCTACCAGGGAGGCTACCAAGGCGGTTACCAAGGAGGTTATCAGGGAGGCTACCAAGGAGGTTACCAGGGAGGCTATCAAGGGTATCAAGGTGGTCCTCAAGGGTATCAAGGAGGCTACCAAAGAGGGTACCAAGGAGGATACCAGAATGGTCAAGGATACTCGCGCGGTGGAGGGCATCAGCCTGGATGGAACCTTCCTCCCCCCTCACGGTCGGGATACGCTGGTCAGCACAATGAATTCCACCGTCAGCGACCATCTCGCGGTCGAGGAGGGTACCGTCAGTAAAGTCATCTAGAATGTATATTTATTTGTACAACTTAGCTTGGTTAATGCAATGTCAGTAATGCAATCATATAATTTCAAGATCATCACTATCGTCGTCAGGGTCATTATGAGGAGCAGGAGCTGGCCGCGTTTTCTTTCTTGTCAGATTGACTCTACCAGGATGGGTCTTTTCCAAGACAGTGTTCGTTGCCTTTGGCTCTACACGACCCGTGGGATCAAAGCCAATCTTGCGCACATGGTCTGGGGTAAATAGCCTGGAGCCCTCTGTTTTGGCGCTCGATTGCTGAGGGTCTTCAACGACATGACCGTCCTGATCAAATTCTCGCAGTAAGAACCCATCTGCCCGCTTAGCAAGCTTCTTTCGAATTGCTGCTTCTAGCTCGAGATTCTTCCTCTTGGTCTGAAGCTTTTTCATCTTCTGCTGTTTCTTCTGCATGCCATCATCATAATTTGCACTTTTGCCGGCAGACATGTAGCTCGCTCGGTTGCCAAACTCGTCAGTGCTCGAATTGGTCCTGTTATTCCATCTGTTATTGTGCTGAGAAGGCACAAAATCGTTGGCAGAATTGATCTCTGGTCGGGCATGTCGAGACTTTGTGACTCGTTGTTCGATATGATACTCGCAAAACTGCGCTTTAGCAGCATTGACCCAGTTGAAGCACCTATTGCCATTGTGGGCAGTAGAAGCACACCGTCCCAGATGAGCCGATTTACCAAGCTCAAGTAGAATATCCATGTCGCTGCTAATAGAAAGTCCAAATGTATATGGTCCAGCTTGCTCAGTTTTAACATAGATGTCGGGGTTGAGAACTGCCACCACGGCCCCATTGCGGACTTTCCAGTACTTGTCAAAGGCCAGCCCATGAATTGCCAGAGGCAGCTCCAAATCTAGATCGGTGAGGGTGAAAATGTAGTAGGAGCCTCCTTGCTTGTTAACCTTGACCTCGCTCTTCTGTGCAACGACACCGATTACTACAAAGTTGGGGTCGGGAGGAGGTTCAAATTTGGGAGGTCTGACCAACGAAAGCAACTGGCGTACAGAAAGGACAGACTTTCCCTCGAACTCTTGCTTGACCTTGTCTGGATCGATATATTGTTGACTCAGCGCCAACTGGGTGTATTGTTCTTTACCGATTTCCTTCAAGCGACTGGACGAGATTCGAGATGAGTCCTTGGACTCTGCATTGGAGTGCGCAGCATATTCTATAGAGAACCCAGGGACTCTAAGCTCTTGTCTCCGTTTTTCTATAGCAGCTGCATTGTCCTTTTCCTTTTTCCACTTTATCATGCGGTCGTTGAAATTTGGTCCCTTTTTTGCGCTGGACTTGTTGAGGTTGAAATTTTTCGGTAAAGCACGAGATGAAGTAGACACCTGCTCCGGTACCCACGAGGGGACAACACGAGGTCCAGTCTCATCTTCAGAATCGCTACGAATCACCTCGAGGTTGTCCATGACGCGACGCGCGAAATTTCAAGACGATAAGAGATAAGGCTACCGACACCGGCTAACAGTACCCAAAACAGAAGTGTAATTAATTAATTGATTCAAAGAACCAGAAAAAGTATACGAATTATAAGTCTAACAGGAATTATATAATAAAGATTAGAAGAATGTAATTAGTACGATTAGTACCACTGGGCCTACTCTTTGGCAGGCTCAGCTGGCTCCGCTGGCTTGTCCTCAGTCTTTTCCTCAGGCTTTTCAGCTGGGTTATCCACTGGCTTATCCACAGACTTGTCCTCTGCCTCGTCCACTGCCTTGTCCTCTGACTTTTCCTCTGCCTTGTCCTCTGGCTTGCCCTCAGACTTGTCCTCAGCTTTGGCTTGGCCCTTCTCAGGGGTAGCCTGCTCCTTTTGCAAAAGTGACTCGTTTACAGGCTTGAAAGAGGTTACCTTGATAGCATCCAGAGACTCTGCCTTTCCACCATAAACCTTAGGTACCCAGTCTCCCATCTTTGAGCTAAGCTTGCTACCGTCAGACATGACCTCAAATTTAGCCAAAGTTTCCTTGGAAACTAAAGGCTTGACCAATGTGAACATCCAGGACATGATCCAGGGAACGTTGAGAAAGTACTTTTTGTACAGCACTTCCGGATAGTAATCCTGGAAGATAGCAATTGCCTTTTGGGTAGCAGCTCGAGTGCTGGTATCCAGCTTGAGGATGGATACCCCCTCATAGTCGTGAACCTGGTCCATATACGCGGACTCAGACTTGCTGAAATCGAGCTTGGACAGTCCCTGCTCCATAAGTCCCACGCGCCATCGGATAAAGGCGTCCAAATCTCCAAACAGCTCCTCCCGGTTCTTGACTACTCCGTACAGATTCCAAGTGACAACTCTGCTATCCTTCGAAGAGTCAGTCACGATGCCCAGCACGTCAAACTTTTTGGCATGCTGCTCAGAAAACGCGGCGCTCAAGGGGCGGAAGGTCTTGCGCCATTTTAACGTCTTTGAAAGCTGATTTTTCGCCTTGTCAAACTCGTAATTGTTGGCCTGGAGGAACTTTCGCAGCAGACACTCCCTTACTGGCGCGTCGACAGTGCTGAGATCGTACCCCCAAAGCTCAGAATGGCCTGCTGAGGAGATGATATCTGCCAGCGCGCCATCCAGCTTTTCAAACACGAGCTGTTTCTCTACTTCGTTCTTGCTCATACCGGTGATGAAGATCTGATAAGCCAAAAGGGGTATTTTTCGGACACGACCAAGGGGTGATGGGGTGATTCACGGGTGCGGCTCAGGGAACTATCCAGATTGACATTGTTTCTAGAGAATCTATGCCCAATGGTATTGAATTACAGCAAACGTTATGATACAATAAATAACCTCCAACCCTTGTAGGTGGCGGACGTGGCGAATAGTTCGACCTTGTCTTTGACATTGACAATTCTTCCGTCCACGCACACCCGGTGATGCCGAGGGTCGCTATCAGTAATAGAAATCTGTGCAATTGGGGAGTCTTCATTAGTGCTTGCGGTGTCGCATTCGTGGTAAGTGACATCAGACAGATCAGTATGAGAGCCTTTATTATAGGCGGCCTTCATGATTTCCATAATGCGATCAGAATTGTTTTCAGTGAAGTTGAACTGCACTAAAAACAGCTTGGACAGGTCGCCCTTTGGCGAAATGACAAACCCCTTTTCCAGGCTGGTCATAAATGTAAATAGCACGTAAGAATGAGGGCCTTCGAGCTTATCTTGAGTAGATCCTCCCAACCAAGATTTTGTTCGATAATGGACCGTGCCCTTGTAGTCCTGTGGGACGGTCAAATTGTGATGGGCTGCCACTTGGAATCTAGCAGCACCCTGTTTACGGGCCTCGGGTTCATCAGAGTCTGCTACAATGGACGCGTGGAAGCCCCAAGAGGTGACTACTAGGCTCTGAAGTTGAGATACGGGGTCTCCAGTCGTAGCCAGCGTAGACCCTTGACCGAACCCAACCTTCATGGACTGCAAAGGAATAGGGGCACCTAAGAACAATCGAGAGATTGCATCAGCAATGCCATTTGTACGGCCTAGAGATTCAGAGATTGCGTTTCCAGTGCCCGTAGGGATGATTGCCACCGTCATGGATGCAGAAGACGTCTGTGGCTGCAGAGAATTTACAAACTCGTGAACGGAGGTATCCCCAGCCAGAAACACTACCGTAGATGATGATGAAAAGGACGAAGCATGATTAGGAATGGTATGGGGACCCGTGGTTGCCACGTATACATGGGGAAGGTCAAACGCTTTAAGCAACGGAGCTAGCACCGAAAAATACACATCAGAGGACCGATGAGTGCCCGAGACGGTAGAGTCGATAACAGCTAGAGTGCGTAGATGCGAGGGCACGTCTGTCCTTCGTCCATTCGACGGGTTGAGCGGGTACGGTACCAAGTATTTTGAAAGATGGTCCGGGACCGTGTCCCCTAAATCAGTCTCCACTAATGCTGGCTTTAAAGATTTTGTCTCTCGGTACGCAAACAGCACATAGCTGTGTTTTTCTGATGCCAGCGTTCGCCTAGCCACCACCAATGGCACATCCATCGCCGCAAAACCAACTGGGTTGTCCTGATAACTGGCAAAATGGGGTATATAAAACTGCTGGAAAGCAGGGTGACAAGGGTATTTCTGCCGGAAGTAATGTAGTAGCGGTCTTGTCGGAAAATGTCTGCAAGGTCTGCAAGGCCAAGCAAGGCGCCTTTAAGCAAACGGCTTATTGTGGGTACAGGTTCCTATAAATGGCCCCCACAGGAGTGGACACGCACGGGCTTAGAGATGCAGACTGGGAATTTGGCGGAAACCTGACCCTGGTCCCATCTACGGCAAACCCCGGAATGATAGCTGGTAGACAGTAGAATTAAACTTTAGGTCCAGAGTTTGAACCATTTGGGGGGGGTCCATCATCCCTGGTTGCTTAAAAGGTAGAAAGAAGATCCCTGCTCGGGGGCATCGTTTGCAGATTGGCCCTGCTTGCATGCAGACATAATGCTAAGGGTCAAGTACGTTTAACCGTCCGTATGCCATCCACAGGTGCTCTATAGATCCCCGGAAGTGTGCGATTCTCCGGGAGGATACAAAGGCACAAGGGCACACATTAGTGTTTACTGGCGATCCACATCCAATGTCACAGATAGACCTTCAGGCGTCGGGCGGACCAACAAACAGTTGCAGGTTCAAACTACTGGCGTGATCAGTGGGAATTATCCGGTGAACGTTTAAATCTCCTGCATCTTGTCCCGTCTCACACCACTGCCCCTGGCCCCTGGACCCAGGGTCTGGTACTCTTCTAATCAATCCGCAGATATCAATATCCTCAACCGTCGTTCGTCGTCCTGTAGTTAGCATCAAATGGTTCATTAGCAACCATTCTCAATGAATACTATACTGAAGTTTGTCTGTCCACTCATTCCCTGGCGGGGCATTTTTTCTCCGCTCCCCAGCTCTTCCCAGCTCCTAGTAATAGTCCATCTAAGCTTTCTAACCTTAATTGTCCAAACGTTGCCTTCACCCCTATCAAGAATCCCAATACCCCAAATTCTCCCTGTACCGTAACTAATACTTTATCCTTGAGTCACGGCGCACTATCCACGTTAAGGTTACGCCATGCTCTTGCCACCGCTCTTACCTCACTATTACCATCACTACTGCTACTAACTATTGCTTACTAGTACCGACGAGTACCGTCAAAAACCAAAAATTGCTATCCAAAAGTCAATTGCTACACCGTCTATTCTTTTCCTCCACCTCTATCTACCCTGATGATGTCTGTCAAGTAGCAGAGACAGTGGTGATGCTGTTTATTTATCAAATATCGCCGCACCCTCCAAACTCTACTCATCTTCTTCATACCTGTTGATAATGCCATGGACTTCTACCAGGTGCTTGGAGTTGACCGATCATCGACTCAAGATGATATCCGCAGAGCTTATCGAAAGCTTGCCCTCAAGCATCACCCTGACAAGAGCTCTGGAGATGATATGATGTTCAAGCAGGTCTTGGAGGCCCATGAGACGCTTTCAGACCCTGACAAGCGGCGAACTTATGATCTCCAGAACCCCCTGAGAGGGCTCAAGCCAACGGCATCAGCGGGGCCAAGGAGCTCCAATAAAAATAGCCCATACTATACGTCGACATCCAGTACGTCTCCAAATCAACATGGATCCAGATATGGTTCCAGGTTCAAACCTCGGCATGATCCCGACAACGATAACACCAAACGGGACAAAAAGCATACATTTTATCGAGCATACGGTCCTTTCTTCAATTCGTACGGTGACCGCCACAACTATAGCAGCTCGTTCACCTATTTTACCAATTTGTATGGACGACAAGGAGGACCGTTTAGATACTACTCTGCCGAGAAACCGAATACTACCAATAGGAGTACCAGTGACAGCAGCCGAACTAAAAAACCTACTTCTGGAGCGAATTCTACTAATACCAGTGGTCCCCTAGGCGAAGAGCCTCCGGAAGTACCTCGTGAAAACGACCCTCCTCATAACGATTCACGGTACTACAAGCCTCCCGGAGCAAAAACTGAGCCTTTTTCATTTAAGAACCGTGATAGGAATAGCAATGCAGAGCACAACGGAAGCGCCCGCCATAATTACGGTCCATTCGATGACTCTGACGAGCCTACCCATCATACCCGCTCATCAACTCGGCATTTTTCGTCAAATACTCGGTATCAAGATCATTGGAGAGCTGGGTTTGAAGCTTATCGTGAATCTGAACAGGCCGAAAGTGACAGCGATTTAGAGGAGGTTGATCCATCCAATGTTGAGCCGAAGAAGACCACCGTAGAGGAAGTAATTGACCTAACTAGTGATACAGAAGAGCAGCCTGGTACGAATGGTTCTGACAATTCGAAACCCACAGAGCCCAACGCCACCGGAACAAGCGAGAATAGTGGAATGAACGGAACTACTAAAGCCAGCGGCGGAATGAATGGGACACATGCATCTGGACCCTCGGGTACCACTGGGTCATCATATAACTCTGGGCCTGGGTACAGGAAACCTACAGCCGAGATTGAATCTGAATCGGAGGACGATTCTGATAGACCTACAAAGCATCCCATCTTAGAATCTGATTCAGAATCAGAGTCTGAAAAGGCAAATGCTGGTGGCCGGTCTCCATTCAAAAGAGCAAGAACGCATGATTACAACGGGGATTATTATGGACTCAAGAATGACTTGTTAAACGTAACTCCGCTTACTCAGACAAACGGGAACTTTAATATGGAATCCATTTATGAGTCCATTCACGCCAATGAGTTTTCTCATTCCTCCAAACGCCCTGCTGCAACTGACGCTGCTTCCAGTGCTACAGATGCTTCTAACTCTGCTGGTGGTACTGGGTCCGGTGGTGCAGAAACCGCCTTTACTCCCGTTAACACCAAGGTCCCTAGGACGTTTGGCTATGGAGTGCCTCCTGGCCACACCACGAATTCTGCCTTCGGAGAAACCTCCAGTTCTATCCCTGGTGCACCTCCCTCCAAACAATTACACGATTTGCATGATAACCCAAAAGTTTTGGAACTCACACCCCCTGTAGCTCCTCAATTGCCTTCTAGCATCACTTCCATGGAGACCCTCCAGGAATATTCAAAGCTCATTGAGCTCTATCTGGCAAAGTGGCATGAATATGAGGGCGCCGTCACCCAGTATCATGTTGAAAGGCGACAGGCAGACATGTCTAATGGCCTCGACTACTTTCAGTCCACTGCAAACACTGAGACCTATCTTCGTGCCTTGCAGCAGGACCTCAAAGTCAAGAGCTTATGGGAGACTGCGCTTGCTCATCACATTGCCATGCTTAACGACTTTTTACGATTCAAAAAGTATTTGGAATCCTAATTGTAAATATTAATTCCTGCACTATTAATAGTATAATCATAATAAATTAATTAATTATTCTACCTTGGTAGTTGAGCCACGTGATCCAACGCGAATCCACCGTGTCTCGAGGACACAATCCGTAATCTCATCACCAAACCATTCGTTTTTTGGGAAAGTAGAGATGGAATTACTGAGCAGGTTTACTCTGCTCCTTATAGGAGTGGTGTTCCATCTCCTGTTCACAATGTCCATTTTTGATATCTACTTTGTAAGCCCTCTGGTTCATGGAATGAGGCACTTCAGTTCTCCGCACCCTGCTCCTGCCCAACGGCTCTTCCTGGTAGTAGGCGATGGATTGCGAGCTGACAAGTGCTTTGATAAGATCACACATCCGACTACAGGCGAAACGGACTACTTGGCTCCTTATATTCGGTCAAAAGTGCTTAAAGATGCGACTTTTGGTATTTCACACACTCGAATGCCCACTGAATCACGGCCCGGCCACGTTGCCCTGATCGCTGGCTTTTACGAGGATGTGGCAGCGGTCGCAAAAGGTTGGAAGGAGAATCCTGTCGATTTCGACTCGGTTTTTAACCAGTCTAGCCATACCTATTCATGGGGTTCTCCGGATATTCTTCCCATGTTCGCATCTGGAGCCAGCGACAAGGACCGTGTAGACGCTATAATGTACTCTAGTGACTCCGAGGACTTTACAAAGGGGTCAATTGCTCTGGATGAATTTGTATTTGAGAGAGTTCATGACCTGTTCGATCGGGCCAAGACTGATCCAGAGCTCAATGCGCGTTTGCGACAGGAAAAGTTGGTATTTTTCCTCCACTTGCTTGGAATTGACACTGCCGGGCACTCGTATCGACCATATTCTGCAGAGTATTACGACAACATCAAGTACATTGATCGGGAGATTGAAAAGCTGGAAAAGAAGGTAGAAAGCTTCTATAATGACGGCAAGACTGCTTGGGTGTTCACGGCCGATCACGGTATGAGTGACTTTGGAAGTCATGGAGACGGCCACCCTGATAATACTCGTACTCCCCTCGTTGTTTGGGGTGCCGGTGTTCCAAAGCCTGACACCTCTTCGCGAGGAGATCATGACGGGTTTTCCGAGCCTTGGGAACTTAATTCTGTCAAACGAAACGATGTAAACCAGGCCGATATCGCTTCGCTCATGGCGTACTTGGTGGGTGTCAACTACCCGGCCAACTCTGTGGGTGAGCTTCCATTGGAATACATTGATGCTCCAATCGATGTCAAGTGCGGTGCGCTGGAAGCAAACGCATACTCCATCTCCGAGCAGTACCTTGTCAAGGAATCACAGCGCGCCAATGCGGAAATTAGGTTCAAGCCATTCCCTCCTCTGAGCGGGGATGGATTGTCTGTGGCTGACCGTAGAGACCGTATTGCGTCCCTGATTGAAAATAAGGACTATTTGACTGCAATTGATGAATGCGAAGAGCTCATGTCTTTATCTTTGTCGGGCCTGAGATACCTTCAGACTTACAATTGGCTGTTTATGCGTACCTTGGTGACTTTTGGCTTCTTGGGATGGATTGGCTATGCTACTACCTGTTTCCTTCACCTCTACATTGTCGAGAAGGATGACCGTCCCAAGAAAAACGTTGCTGTTCGCCTTTTCCCCGCGGTTACTCTGGCAGTACTATGTGCTGTTCTGTACAAACTGCAATCACCATTGCATCATTACATGTATGCTATCTTCCCAGTCTACTTTTGGGACATTATCTTGATGCACAGCAGAACGTTTAGACTGGGAATTAGCACCCTTATTTCTAGACAGCCAGGCCGTAAGCCAGTAGCCTCCATCATTGCGATTGTTATATTTGGAGTGGCCCTTCTAGAGTCAATTGTGTGGGGTTACTTTGATCGCCGGGTCTTTTCATTCTGCTTTGCAGTGGCCACAATGTGGCCCTGGATCCAGAATGCATCAGTAGCTTCTTGGAATTGGAAGTTGTCACTTGCGTGGGCCTTTTTGTGTCTCGTGCTGGCGGTCTTCACCCTCTTGCCAGTTATCAAGGAGGAGAGTATTAACCAGATTATGGCCGGAGGAGCTCTGATGGTGCTGGGTGGACTGTACTATTCGTGGTCTCTGGCTCGCAAACTGAAGCTGACTGTGTTCCCATTGGTCTTGTTAGGAGTCCAGCTAGGGCTGATTGCTCTGTGCATGGCCGTTACTAGGTCCTCTATCATCTCGCTACAGGCTCGTCAGGGTCTGCCTCTGGGGAACCAGATTGTGGGATGGGCGGTAGTAATTCTTTCGCTGACTGTTCCTTTCTTGTACTCATTCGCAGCAATTCCAGACTACCGTTTCCGACTGCTGGTGGTGTTTTTGGCATTTGGCCCTACGTTTGTCATTTTGTCAATCTCTTCCGAGGGCTTGTTCTACGTTGCATTCTGTGCACTTTTGACCGTGTGGGTTGAGCTGGAATATCTCTTTTTCCACAATTATCACAAATCTGATAAAGAGCCCGCTCGCCGCCTGAGTATTAGCGAGTTTAGGCTTTCGCTCTTCTTCTTCTTCCTCACACAGATTGCCTTCTTTGGAACCGGAAACATTGCCTCCATTTCTTCCTTCTTCCTCGACTCTGTTGTTCGCCTGGTTCCTATTTTCGACCCTTTTTCCATGGGTGCCATTCTAATTTTCAAGATTTTGGTACCGTTTGCCTACCTGTCGATGTCCTTGGGCATTCTGAACCTTCGGTTGGGCGTGCCCAAGTCAGCATTGTTCACAATGGTGCTGTGCATCTCTGATATTCTCACCTTGAACTTTTTCTATCTTGTGGTAGACGAAGGAAGCTGGCTCGACATTGGTACCGGAATCAGTCATTTCTGCGTGGTTAATGGACTGTGCGTTTTCATGCTCTTGCTAGAGTATCTGAGCGAAGTGCTTGTGCGAGGAGTGGTGATAAAACAAAAGACTACCTGATAGATCTAGAGACACTAATAATTTTGTATACCTTCGTTAATTGATAATTATTACAACAAATATTGATATTGGTACATGACATCAGTTTTGACCTTCCTTTCTACGCTTTTGATCTGATTCCGCAGAACTGCTAGAAGGGCGCTTGTTGCCGGCTTCAGCAGAAGGTCTCCTTATCTGGGGTCGTTGAAGAGTGGGACGTTGGATTCGCGACGCTCCTCGTCCAGCACCACCAAGAGTGGGCAGCGAAGAACCTGCTGCGGGCTGTCCTCCCTGGCCCTTGATTGATATCCTCTGAGGGATTCCAGTGGCAGCAGTACCGGCAGGACCAGACGAAGCACCAGCGGGAGCGTTAGCAGGAGCTTGGGTAGTGGCTGTTCCTTGTCCCTTTGCTTCCTGCTCTTTGTATTTTTTCAGTTTTTGTTCCATCAAACTCATTCGTAAGCTCAGCTCCTTTCGAGTGGCCTCCTTGGCCTGCTCGACGGCACTGGCTCTCTGCTTCTCTGCTTCCTCCTTGAGCTTCTCTAGTTCTTTTGCGTGCTCTTCTTTAATCTTGGTCACTTCTTCCGAGCCGCCACCCTGCTCTTGCTGGGCCTTTTCTAACTTGGCCTTGAAAGAGTTCTCCATTTCCTCCTTCTTTTCTCGCAACAGCTTGAGCGTCCTCTCCTTCATTTGATTGCTCTCATTCTTGAGGCGCTCATAAACGTCACTGTTGTGAGTGTACTCGTTCTCCATCTTCTTTTTGAGCTCTTCGAGTTCCGTTGACAGCGAAGTGACCTTATCCTGAAGCTCAGATGAAGGTGCAGCCTGGTCCCCATTGGAGTTGTTCTCAGCAGATGCCTTTTCCAGAGTTTCTTTCTCAACCTTGGCCTGCTGGAGCTGCTGATCTAGTTCTGCTTTATCCTTCTTGAGGGTCTCCAGTTCTTGATCCAGACCAGCATGCTTCTCCTTTGCGGCAGAAAGTTCCTTTTCAAGCGCCGAGTACTTTTCGTTAGCGGTGCTCAGCTCCTGTTCCAGAGAAGATGCCTTCTCTACAGCGGATACAAGCTCCTTGCTAGCATCGCCCTCAGACATCTCAGAAACCTTCTTGAGCTCGACAATCTCGTCGTGAAGATTATTGATCTCATTCTCTAGGTGAGAAATTCGGCTATCCTTCTCGGCAATTGCCTTCTCTTTGTCGGCAATAGCTTGGTCCTTGTCAGCAATAGCCTGCTCGTGCTCGGAAATGATCTTGTCCTTCTCTGCAATAACCGCATTAGTCTCCTGAAGCTTCTGCTCGGCTTCGGCAAGTTTATCAGAAGCCTCCTTCGCCTGAGCTTCAAGTGCACTAGCCTTGTCGCTGGCTTCCTTCAACTGTTCAGCAATAGCCTCGTTATTAGAAGACTCAGTGGACTCAGTGGCATTGGACTGTACAGCACTCAGTTGAGACTGAAGAGATTCGATCTCCTTCTTTGCATTTTGCAACTCTACTTGGACCTCCTTTGTCTCTTCGCGGCGCTTCCTGAGTTTCTCCTGAGACTCATTTCGCAGTCGGTCAAATCGAGCCTTTAGGGTCTCATGCTCGCTAGATACCTCGGACTTTTCCTTCTCCAGCTTCTCCACGGATTCCTGTAGCGCTGACTTTTCTTTGGCAAGGGCCTCCTTAGCCTGATTAGCCTCCAGTGCCTTTTCTGCATTGGCCTTGTACTGGGTCAGTTTCTGCTCAACAGCAGCGCGCTCGGATTCCAAGGATGCAACCTTGTCGGCTTGTTCCTTGAGTGTCGCCTTTTCTTCTTCTAGAGACTTGATCTGATCCTTGAGCGACTGAAGTTCGGCAGGATCCACGCGGTCGTACTTCTGAAGAATCTGCTGGGCACGATTCTGCCATCTAGTATTATCCTCTTGGGTTAGGCGTACTGTCTCCTTGAGACTCTCAATTTCCGCCTTGGCCTGGCGAAGACTATCCTCTAGTGGCTCAATGCTGTTCTTAAGAGCCGCGGTCTCACCCTCCAGCTCTTCACAGCGCTTGGTGTAGTATTCTGACTGGCTACGGAGCTGTGAATTAGACTCTCGCAGCACGTTGAGGTCGTTAAGCTGCTCCATGAGCTTCTGGTGCTCAGAGGATCCCTGGGACGCGTCAGACTCCTTCTGCAAGCGATATTGTTCAAGCTCTACACGGGCCTGATCTAGCTCTGATGTGGTAAAGTCTAACTTCTGCTTCAATCGCTTGGACTCTTGTGATGCGAGTTCATAGTTGCACTCGCTAATCTCCTTCTCTCGCTTGAGGAAGTTGACAAACTCTCTCAACTGGTCATCAGCAGTAGAAGTTTCATCTCCTTCACCTTCACCAGCACCTTCAGATACAGTCTTTCGCTTGCTTGCCGTCTCGAGCTGGTCGAGAAGGCTCTTGTTGTGACCACTGAGATCTTGGACACGAGACTTCAACTGTTCAATCTCATGCTCAAACACGTATTGCTGAGACTTCCAGCTGGCCTCAGAAGATGAAAGCTGCTCGACAGCGTTCTTCGACTTGGAGTCCAGTTCAGCAATCTGCTCCTTGAGAGACGAAATTTCTGACCGCAACGTTTGAACAGTGCTGGCAGCATCTGCATGCTTGACGAGCTCGCGCTCGTAGTTATCCTGGGCCTCCTTGGCAATAGCTCTCTGTCGTTCCATTTCGGCCTTAACTTCACCAGTGGCATCTTCCAGACGTCTATCATTGGCACGTAGAGTTTCCAATTGCTGCTGCAAGTCCTTCTTCTCGTCCTCCAAAGCCTTGATCTTGTCGTTCTCAGCTTCCTTTACTCGGGCGAGTTCGTTATTAGCATTAGACAGCATGTCTCCAGAATCCTTGAGTCTCTCTTGCAGTGCCTCAATTTCACGCTTTTTGTTAGTATATGCTCATAAAATTCAAATTTCAGGGGGATTGAATGACTTACCTGTCGTTCTTCAATTCGTTTTTCAGTATCTTCGACATATTCGTCATGAGTCTTGGTCAAACTCTGTAGGGCCTCTTCAGCAGCCGAGGCAACATCAGTAATCTCCTTAACATGATCCTCAGACAAGGATAGGTCGTGTCTGGTAGTTCGCAGCTGCTCCTTGAAAGAAGCAATCTGTTCGGACAGCTCTTCTTCGGCGCTGTGCTCGCCTCTGGACTTGTAAATAGAGACCTTTTCGTTAGCGGCCTGAAGCTGGCTTTCGAGTTCTTGTACCTTGCGCTCCTGGGCTTCATAGTCGGCTCTAAGCTTGTTAAGGTTCTCCTGGTGCATGCTGTTTTCGGAGTGCAGCTTTTCGATACGCTCAGAGAATTCAGTAGCATCCCGCTCCTTGCGCAGAGTGACATTCTTGACCTCCTGGCTCTCAGCTTCGAGACGCTTCTCCAATGACTCGACCTTAGACTCAAGGGATTCAATTTGAGATGTGAGTCTTCTCTTGGACTCGCTGTAAGAAGATTCATGCTCGGCCTCAAGGGACTGAAGATTGGAAATGACCGCGTTGAGACGGCCACGCTCTTCAATGAGGTCAGAATTCTCTCTAGTCAGGCGTTCTTCTACAGACTTCCAAATAGTCTTCTCGGCCTTGAGGTTGGAAGATTCGCTGCGGACGGACTCTACCATAGACCGAGCATCGACAAGCTCTGCCACCACCTGCTGGGTCTTAATGTCTTGCTTAGAGAGAGCTTCTTGCAGAGACTGGCTACGTTTCTTGAGCTCAGAGTTCTCAGACTTGACCAGTTCCAGGTTTTCATTGAGATGCTTGTATCGCTCGCTAGCCAGCTCGAGTTTGCTCTGAGTTTGAGAAATCTGAATATGTAGTTCGCTGTTCTTGCTTCGAAGGCCAGAGATTTCGTCATTAAGGGCCTTGGAAGTGGCGGTAGATTCAGTCTTGTAAATTTCAAACTCTTCGGAAACGTTCTTGAGAGAGGACTCCAGTTCATCCTTCTGCTTGAGCAGCTCAGTGTCCACCTGAGGTCTGCCATCAGCTTCATTCGAACCCTCCTTGTTTGTGAGCATTCGTCGGAACATGTCTCTCTCTCGCTGCATAGCCTCCAAACGAGCCTCCATGCGCTTGGTCTCATCCTGCAGAGAAAGAATAGCCTTCTTTGCATCCTCGACAGCAGAGGACTCCAGATCCTCCATCTTCTTTTTGGACTGTGCCTCTTGCTGTTCCATACGCTGGCCAAGCTCTCGCGTGACCTTGAGTAAGTTTTCATTCTGCTGCTGGACCTCAATAATGTTCTTGAAAAGTACCAGTCGCTGGGAAATGAGCATGTCTGTGTCTGACTTGTCCCCGTCAGAAGAAAGAAGTCTTTGGAGAGCAGACTGTTCGTCAGGGTTAAGAGGAGGTTCGGAATCAGTGAGCATCTGAATCTGGATTAGCAGGTGCTGGACCTGTCGAGAGAGGTCTCGCAGTTGCTGTGAAAGAAGGCCGTTCTCCTTCTCGACGTGCTTCATCTTGGCATCATTATACTTGAGGGATGACTTTGCTTCGTCCATTTCAGAAGTGGCGCGTTCTAATTGTACACTCATCTCCGCCAATTCCATTTCTAGTCTGGCATTTTCTTCACGCTCAGCCAAAATTGCAGGAGCATGGTTCTCCATTTCTTCCAGGATATGGTCCATCTCCCTTCGCAGGGTCTCGTTCTTGTAACGCTCGCGCTCCAGCTTTGTCTTAATATCTTGGTAGTCAGTATACAATTGAACAAGCGAGCCACCACCTCTTTGAATATCCGAAATAATCTGGGCAGATGGCGACATGATACCCACTGCGCCATTTGAGCCATTGACACCACCTCGACGGCCCAATGGAGTCTGTGGAGTGCGAGGAGAGCCACTACCGCCAGCGCCAATCTGACCAGCAGCAGATGGAGTTTGCTGGTCAGTGTGGGCATCCTGCAGTTTAATTTCCAAAGTGTCGAGCTGGCTTTGGAGACGTTCAGCCCGCTTTCGTTCAGCAGACAATTGAGACCTGACCGCGGATAGATCCTCGTCTCGGGAATTTCGTTCTCTATCGAGGGTAGCCTCTAACTCCTCTACTCGCTTCTTAGACTCCTTGGCGGATCGCTCCCAAAGCTGGCTCAGACGTACTTGAGAGGCCATTTCGTCCTTAAAGCCCTCTTCAGCCATGGTAGCAGCATTCTTGAGGTCCTTGATTTGTACCAGCGACGAATCGTACTTTGTAGAGAGATCAGAATATCGCTGCTTCATGGACTCGTAGGCGTTCTTAATCGATCGATGCTCAGAATCCAGCGTGTCTACTTTAACTTCCAGCTCCGAGATTCGAGCTAGCTTTTCAACTCTAAAGTTCTTGAGGGTTTCAGACTTTGTGTTGAGTTCAGATTCTAACCATTCGCTGTTGCGCTTGACCGACTCGAGCTGCTGGCGGAGATTGTGCTCTCGCATCTGGGCCGCGGTTTGGCCAGAGCGCAAAGACTGCACCTGGGTCTCTAAATCGGCCGAGGACTTGCGAGAGTCTAATAGCTTTGCATTGGCAGACTGCAGCTCAGCTCGAAGTTCCTGGAGCTCCTGATTCCGACGCTCCAAAGTGTCGAGGGTATGTCTTTTCTCGGCGGAAATGGAATCAATTCTGGCCTGAAGATTACGACTGGTATCTGAATCGGACGATTCTTTGGTCGAATAATCACTGAGCTGCTGCTTAAGCTCAGCCCGTTGGGTCTCGAGGTCCTTGACAGTGCTTTCCAGCGACTCTGCATCCTTCAGTGCCTTATCTAAACGGGCCTTCATTTGCTCGACTTTGGCATTTGAGTTGTGAATGCTTTGTTCAAACGACACCTGATCGAGCATTTGCTGGCTCTTGACAGCAGCAAGTTCATTGGCCCGAGCAGTAATCTTATCGATCACCGGCAAAGGAAGGTCGGCCACAAAGGACACCTCCAGTGAAAGAAAGTTTGCTACAAACTGAGACTTGTTAGTATCGGACTTGTCGCCCAGGGTCTGACGAACCTGCAACGCGGAATGCTCCTGCGGTTGCTGCGTCTGAGAAGACCCTTGCGACGGCCCCTGAGGAGGGATGGCGTTCTCGTCTCCAGCTTCGCCCTCTAAGGGGCGAGGGGGACTGTTTTCTGCCATTGTGTCCGGTTTGTCACCACCGCGTACAACTGATGTTAAACAATACAGCGGTCTGTAGTGTTGTGAAGCAAATATCGGCAGCCGTGCGTCGCGCACGGCGTATCTGCTCCCACCGTTAATTAGTCTCGTGATAAACACAAGATTATTATTGTATATAAATGGGGGATCGGCCTTACTACCTCAGGTTAACTTGGGCTAGGTATATGGATAAAATTGGTTCCAATCGCTGCTGAACTGGACTGTGTAGCTGTATACAAGTCGCTCCAATCGCTACGGAGATCTGCCAAGAGTGGGTTGAGTGGGTTGACGATAGACGATAGACGAGTCGAGGATGAGAGAGAATTGATAATGCTGAATTATTAACTATACAAACTTACAGCAAAAGGAGCTGACAAGAAACAAAAGCCAAAAAGGAACTGACTAGAATTTTAAATTAATGGTTACAAGGGGTAACGGGGTTTAAGCGACCACAAGGAACAGAGCTCCGGCAATGGCAGCCAGGCTGGATCCAGCCTTGACAGCTCCGTTGACCTGCTGAGGACCGCTGGGCTGCTGAGCTGCCGACTCCTGGGCAGGAGCGGAAGCAGCAGGAGCGGAGCTGGCAGGGGGAGCAGCAGCGGGAGCAGAGCTGGCAGGGGGAGCGGGAGCTGGAGCAGAGCTGGCAGGAGGAGCTGGTGCGGGAGCAGATCCAGCAGGAGCAGAGCCAGCGGGAGGAGCAGGGGCAGGAGCATGGCTGGCAGGAGGAGCAGGGGCAGGGGCAGAGCTAGCGGGAGGAGCAGGTGCGGGAGCCGAGCTAGCAGGGGGAGCGGGCTTGGGAGCAGGAGCCGAGCTAGCGGGGGGAGCAGGTGCGGGAGCAGAGCTGGCAGGAGGAGCTGGCTTGGGAGCGGGAGCCGAAGTGGCAGGAGGAGCAGGAGGAGCAGAGGTGATGGGGCAAGTGGTCACAACTGTGGTCACAGTGGGGTAGGTAGAGGTTCCCTCAGTGCACAGAGTGGTGTACACAGAGGTGATGACAGTCTCAGTGGGGGCAGGACCAGGGGCCTTGTGGCTCTCAGCAGGAGCAGTAGGGGCAGGCTGGGGCTTTGTGAGAGTGCTCAGCTCACTGACAGGGCAGACAGTGGTGAGTACAGTCACCGAGGTGGTCTGGTTAGTCACAATTGTGCTGGTAATAGTAGCGGTGGTGATAGGCTCGGAGTAACCAGGGCACACGGGGCAGGTAGTCTGCACCACGGTGGCAGTGGTATGGTTGGTGAGAGTGTTTGTGACAATCTCGGTAGCCTGGGAGGGGGTAGGCTCGGTGGAGTTGGGAGCAGCAGTAACTGGGTTCGACACAGGAGCCGACACAGGAGCCGAAGATCCAGGAGCCGACGATACGGGAGCTGACGATCCAGGAGCCGACGAGGCAGGGGCCGACGAGGCAACGGTCGAATTGGAGACCTGGGCCTTAGCCACGGCGGCTAGCAGAGAGATGGCAAACAATTTCATTTTGTTTCAACGAAGGACTAAAGTGTTGTTGATACCAATTGAACGAAATGTATGGCGACCATGAGGGTCCCGACCCAGGTATTTATACATGGGGGTGTGGACCATGCTCCATGCTCGTTATTTTAGGCACTGAGCGTTTTGTTCTTGGATACGGACGGCAACGACCCATCTTGTCTCGGGCGAATTCGTGCAGACTTGCACAACCACTGTGGATATTTTCTGAGATGTGAATCATGTTTTAAATATGCGACCTTTGTGAAGACGGACAAAAAAAATCGCTGTGGCTAGTCAGAAAGGGGTACCTGGGGAAAACCGTTTCTAGCTTAAGCGAGCATAAGCGGGCCTAGGCGAGCCAGAATCGCACCCAGCACCTAGCCCACAGTTTGTTCAACAGACATGGCCCATGTCAACACTGCAACCACTCTGGGGAACCATGGAACGTAGGCCGAGCAATCTGTTTGCATCTATTAATGGATTGTCATGGCACCAGCGGTTGGGTGCTCGGCAATTGAAACAGTAGGTCTCGCGTACTGCAAGCAAGGAACCAGGCGGCCGCCGAACCGGCATTTCGGGCATTTGCTGATGTGACATTTGTTGTGATGGGGATCGCAATTACCAGGGAGACGGTCAAGGACAAGATATCGAGTGTTGTAAGCTGGATATTCGATCGACTGTATACTTGACCTACAAAGTATGGATTATTGGTTGCTGTCCATTTGTTGGTTAGCCTTGTTAACCTAGGAGTCAATCCCTGGTGGGTTTATGCGGTAGTGCGGTGGTGCGCTTACATGGCATATGCAGGGAATTCGAATGACTGAGGCGGAAGAGGCTGGTACAGTGACGGCCCAGCAGTTTTATCAGGCCGGATCTAGGCGGATCTAGCAGAAGAACAAGTGGTAAGCTTAACGAGCTTATCTAGATCTCATTTACGGAAAAGTAGAGCAGATGAACCGCCAGATGTGCCCTCCGGTGGACCTTGGAGGGACCTTGGAGGGACCTTAGAGGGACCCTAGAGGGAAATTGGATGGGGCTCGGGACCCGGAGCCTGGGTCCAGTGGAACCGTACCAAGCCAGAGTAGCGTGAGACTTGGATCCCTAGTTGCCTACCTACCTAGGCAGGAGTTTGCTAGACATGAATAGGTTACTGCAAGGGGGAAGCGTAGGGATTTGGGTACCGCATGGGGCATACATTAAACAAGATGCGTCATATCCCAGTGGGCTACACGTGTAGGTGCATCATCAAGATAAGCCCGACTGAGGTTGATCAAATTCTCAGGCGGCGGTTGGCCTTTGTTGATGCCGCGGATTTACACTGGGCAACCAGCCTCCGATGGTCACTATAGCTGGGGCAGGCTGGCCATTACCCACGGTGGGGGAGGTTGACAAAGTTTCAAACCAGTCTCAGGCGGTTAAGTTTACTACCAACGACGCCAGGGGATGCTTGGTTTATGCTTGGCTGGTTAGAACAAGGTGAACAAGGTGACTGACAAGTTGACCTGAGAGAGGCTGAGCATGCCAAACGGTTCGGGACAACCATGGGCGGCCATAGACAGCCATTCCAGTATACAAGCAAGCGTGATCTTGTTGATCATGGATGTCTGTCATCTGCACCAATTCAGCGGATAGTCCTTGTCAAACGGCCGACCCGAGCGCAGGGTATTTTTGGGATGCCAATGTCGGATCCCGGGGATCCACTCCGAGGGTTGCTGGTTACATCAGATTGGCAAGCAACTGAGATGCAACTGAGATGAGAGCAAACGTCACAGGAACGTCAGGAGCGTCAGGCACGTCAGGCACGTAAAAATGAGGATTATTAAAGCTTACGTTAAACGGTGGAATGTGAAGATCGTTGCGTTTGCGGCCAATGGCCAATCGAGCTTGACAAAGACTGGTACTATTTTTTGAACCCGCCGCAGTGGATGCGGTCAACAGCGACCGTTGCGGTACCGGTACTAAGGCGGAACCCAAACGGGACCCAAATGGGACACAAATGGGACCAGAATGGGACCGCAACAGGACCAGAATGGGAACATAGTAGATTATTCTTGCAGCACTAGTGGGTTCTGTTGACATGTACTGTTCTGGTAGGTAACGAGGAATGGAGTCGTTGCTACTACTGCTGTTTCTAAAATAGGGCTAATGCAACTGGTGAACGGATGTCGCTATACATAGAACAAAATACATAGGTTACCATAGGCTACCGTAGGTTTGTACCACAGTCCTTACCATAGCTTATGCCACAGTCCTTACCACAGGTTTAGACGACAGTTCATACGATAGCTTACGACAGCTTACAACAGTTCTTGTGGTTGTAACTTCTGCCCATGAATGTCAGGCTGATGTTTATATAGTATTAGTGCCGTAGCTCTTTTGTCTGTAGACAGGCTACATGGATCAGGGTCGCCAGTTCAACTCCACAGGCTGATTCCGTTTGATCAGAGCTAAATCTACTTGAATACAAGCGTCAAGTTTGGCATTGTGCAAAATCAGGGGCGCCGCATTCGCACATGGAAAGGATCACCCATGCTCCGATGAGAATTTTCACTGACTACGATTCGCTGAGCACTACAGTTGAGACTATTCCTTAGATTATTCAACATACATGTCCTTCCTAGTTCACAGGACATTCTTATTGTTTCATTTATTAGCGTATTCATCTAGCTATTCGCTCCGGGTATCGCACATAATAAACGTCCTACTCTATCTCCTAAACTGTCTAGACTGTCTAACTGCCAAACTGCCTAACTGCCTAACCTCTCTAGCTCACTAGCTTCCGTAGCTTCGGTAGTGTGCCTAACGTCCCTAGTGTGCCTAACTCCCTAAACTCCGTAGCTTCCGTAGTTTCCCTAACTTCCCTAGCTCCCTAACTCCCTAGCCGTTACCTGTTATTGGCCCTCGTGCTTACGCAATCGCCCATGTGTGATAAACGTCCTGGTTTCCGGCCTACGCATGGCCGTTTATCGTTAGCGGTTATGCACCATTAGTTTAGGCAACTAGATTGCCTTTCTGATGATGTGCTTTATGCTGCAACGCACTGATTGGCTTCCTCGAGGACCCTTTGTGCGGCGAGCGCACACATCCGGATCCAACCAATCTACCCCTGAGCAAATAAAGTAGCCTAGGGTCTGAACCTTGTTCCCTGTCCTACAGACCACTTTACGAGTTATACTTATCACAACAATAATCAACAACAGCCTACACCAGCGCCTACAGTCCACAACCAACAGCCTCCCGCCAGCAGCCCATAACCAACAATCAACAATAGTCCACCAATAATCGACTGAAGATCGCGGCCGCCGACGCAAAAAAAAATAGATGATCGGCTTTACATGCGTCCAAAAATAAGACCTTTTTTTGCCTTGCCGTTAACCTCCTCCGTCCCCCTGGCCTCCCGCCGGCTTACCCCAGCTATTATCCCCAGAAAACACTCTAAAATATCACCGTCACATCCCTTCCACCCGGTCTTGGTAACTGTAGCATTGCACAATACAACCTCATCGCGGGGTACTTTTGCGCTGCGGCGCGAGCCGAGCGTTAGACGGCTCCTTCGTCTAATGTGCGGCGGGGTGGGTCAAGCATGTTTTCCTCCTGACTTTTTCACGTTGGCCGCCGACAAGGATGGCAAGAAAAGGAGCCAGAGGAATCGAATGGGCCGACGCAGGTGGCCAGATGTAATTTTCCGGTAGTTTCTGCGAACCGCGCACCGCAAATTACCCCTAAAACTGGCTTTTGGCGCTCTAGTCTCACAGACCTATAGTCATGCGCTGTACGCGGCGGGGTGGGCAATAGACTGATAGTGCTGCCAATGTTACATGAACAGCAAAAAGACGGCAAAAATGGGCACACTGAACCAATTGAACAAAACTCTCGTAGAGATGGAGAACGCTGGATAACGCTTAGTTATATCTACCTTTGCTTGCTCCTCTGGCACCCCATACTGCCTTGCTGTGAACCCTGTTGGCCGTCTGATAAAGCTCCGCATAAGATGCATGCCCCCCCTTAAGCTAGGTGGTATCGACCCCACTCGTGGCTCCACTTGGAAAAACATTGCAACCCTACAGCGAAGGACAGGAAAGCTGCGAAAGATCCCTGAAACGACACGGTACGTGAGCATATATATATAAGCGTGCGCGCGCATCCCTCATCATTCTCATCATCTTCATCATCTTTTTATTGCCAACATGAAAGACGTGGAGAGCGGCCCCGAGCCAGCCAGCGACTATGTTGCTCCTGTTGAGGAGGTAGAAAAGTCCGAGCACCCGGAGCTGTATGTGAACAGACCCAGGGACAAGTTTTACGACCGCGGCCTCAAGCTGTTTGGATACCAGTTCCCTGCCTACTCGTCGGCGTTTGTGCAGCTCATCATGGTGTCGTTTGTGTGTTTTATGTGCCCAGGAATGTTCAATGCCCTGTCGGGACTGGGAGGAAACGGACTTCCTCCGGAGTTTGTCAGTTTGGCTGACAAGGGTAACGTAGCTCTGTACTCTGTGTTTGCCGGAGTGGGTTTCTTCTCTGGTACCATTCTCAATCGTCTGGGAGCAAAGTGGTGTCTGTCTCTGGGAGGTCTGGGATACGCCTTTTACTCGTCTGCATATCTTTGCTTTAACTACACTCAGAACCAGGGCTATGTGATTGCTGCTGGTGCCGTCCTTGGTCTGTGTGCGTCCATGCTGTGGGCTGGTCAGGGTGCTATCATCATGTCGTACCCCACCGAGGAGGCCAAGGGTCGCTATGTAGCCATCTTCTGGATCATCTTCAACGTAGGAGCCGTCATTGGTGCAATTGTGCCTCTGGCCGAGACCGCCCACACCAACGAAGCCACCTCTGTGTCCTCTGGTACTTATGGTGCCTTCCTGGCGCTCATGTTTATTGGTGCTGTCATTGCCCTGTTTATGCTGCCTACTGACAAGGTTGTAAAGGCCGATGGTACTAGAGTCATTGTCAAGGAGCACCCATCGTGGTGGTCGGAGATCAAGGCTCTGCTCAAGGTTCTGGTCAAGGACCCCCAGATCATTCTGTTGTTCCCAATGTTCTTCACCTCAAACTTTTTCTACACCTACCAGTTTAACGCCTTTAACGCACTTCGATTCGATGTGCGAACCCGTTCCCTCAACTCCATGCTCTACTGGATGGCCCAGATTGTTGGCGCGTACCTGTGGGGATGGTGGGTTCTGGATCTCAAGTTCTGGGACCGAAAGCGTCGTGCCCGAGTGTACCACGGCATTCTGTTTGTGCTGACCATGGTCATCTGGGGAGGTGGTTACGCCTTTGAGAAGACTTATACCCGTGAGAGCGTCGCTGACATGAAGCTGCTGGACTGGTCCGACTCTTACTACCCCGGTCCAGTGTTCATGTACATTTTCTACGGAATGTACGATGCCATCTTCCAGACCTACGTGTATTGGCTCATGGGTTCTCTGTCCAACTCTGCCCGAAAGGTCGCCCTGTTTGCTGGATTCTACAAGGGTCTGCAGTCCGCCGGTGCTGCTGTAGCATGGCGAATTGACTCTCTGGGAGTGCCAATTAATGCCATCTTTGGCACCTGCTGGGGACTTTGCGCTGGTTCGCTGCTCATTGGTCTGCCTTGTGTATGGTTCTACGTTCAGGAGCACACCGATGTTGAGGTTGACCTGGCCTTTACTGAGGACAAGACTGTTGAGGAGGTCAGCCACCACTTGGACAAGAGCAGCACTGCTGCTGCGGACAGAACCCAGGCCACCGACGTTCCTGCTAATTAAATCTTTCTACCGTAATCGTTTGTAATAATCTACGACAATGTTCACTGTCTACTTATCTACGCCAATATGTTCTTTTCTACCGTAATCGTTCGTAATCAATGCCAATATGACTACAATGTCTACTTCTACGACTTATCAATAACTATAGCTATGTGTAGACAGCCATAATAGCTACGCCAATTATAGCCTCAATTATCTACGGTTAAATCCTGTTCATTACTTCATTGGTTAAGAATCATGGGGTCAATAATCTCTCCATCCTGGTTCAACACTTCAACATTGTCCACCACCACAAAGCCATTGTCACCGGGGTGGTGATGGCCTTCGGTGGCTGCTGCGGCCGCTGCTGCTGCTGCAAGAGCAGCATGGTCAACGGTGCCGTCGCCATTAGGATGAACTGCAGCAATGTGTCGATCCAGATCATACTTTCGTGAGAATCGGTACAGGCATCCGGGCACCGTGCACGCCAAGGTGCGGCCGGAGTCTTCGTATCCTGCTCCCGAGATGCGCTCGATCATGGTAGGCTCGCGAGTGAGACGACGGCGCTTATTATCCTCCATATGGTCAGTATCGTCATGAGCAGACATTGCTGCCGCGGCCACCGACGCAGCATCCTGGGCACTGGCCAAGTGAGGAGGCTGGTGGTGGTGATGGTGATGGTGATGGGGGTGGTGGCCGTCTCCCTGGCCATTGGTGGCTCCAGGAGAGTCCTTGTTGTGGTCAATCTGCAGCCCATCTTCCTGAAGCAGGTTCTGAGGGATAAATGAGTGAACGTCCCGGTAGTGAGCGACCAAAACCTCTCGGGTAGGCGCCGGAGGAAGGTCTTCACAAGAAGGCTCCTCGCATCTCCAGCCAGTGCCATCGCTAGAATGGCCGTGGGCCTCCCGAACGTGCTCGGCAAGAGCGCCCGGACCAGCACAAGGTCGTCCGCACGTTCGGCACGGAGTCTTGCGGTGAGCCTGCTTGGTATGGGACTGCAGCAGAGTCCATGTGTACAGCTTTTCACCGCACCCAGGCTCCGCACACTGGTATCGGGGATATGGCTCGTGAGTCTTTACAATGTGCGCGTCCAGTCGAGACTTGTGGTTAAACTCCCGTCCACAGTCCTTGTAAGTGCACCGGAATCGCTTGGACAACTTGTGAGCCTCCGACTTGTGACGACGGAGCTGGGTGTGCTTACGGAACCGAGCCTCACACCCGGCCACATCGCACGCATACGTCTCGTAATGGGTCTTTAGATGGCGATTGAGGTGCTGGTTGGTATTAAAGCCCTTCTTGCAAAACTCACACGCCAATGGCTTCTGATCGGTGTGAGACAACAAATGGGTCTTGAGATGAGAATCGCGCAAAAACGCCTTGTGGCATCCTTCCACCGTACACACGTACGGGCGCTCGTTTGTGTGCGATCGGCGATGCTGCTCCAGCAGACACGGGCGCGAGTATGCCTTCTGGCACCCGTCCACCTCGCACACAAACTTTTTGGGCCGGGGCTTTGACGCCGGCAATTGCTGTCGTTTTAGGGGAACCTGATCACCCATGGTGGCTACAGAAGCCAGGTTAGCTATAACTGTCTCATTATCAGACTCAGACCGCGAATACTTACGAAAATACACCTTGGGCGACTCCTGCCGCTCAGGCTTGACATCCGACCCGGGGTGGTGATGGTGATGATGGTCCAGCGATTCCACCGACGCAGCCGCAATCAGTGCGGCGGTGGCCGGCCCATTGTGAGCGTCCATTGGCAAAAACTTTTCAGTGGCAAACGCCGGGCAAGTGCACTACGGGCAAGGGGGGTCCAAGGGTGGCCTTGCGAGATTGGTTATTTTTCAGTGCAACCACGTACGCAACAAAGGCACGCCTGGTTATTTTTTTTTTACTTTGTCGACCGCGCTCTGGTATCCTACTATACCAGCTTGCAAGAGGAAAGGACGGAGACAAGGTGTTGTAAGAGGATAGGTTACGACGAGGCGGTGAAATAAGACTTTTTTCTGCAAGTAGGGCGGTGAGTTACCAAGAATGCAGAGCTTGATAGCGACAGGGACGCAGTTAAGGGGACTGGAAACGGGCAATGGACAGGTATAACAGGTGGAAAAAAGAGAGTTGTGTGAGCTTGGATGGTGGCAATTAGTGGGGTGAGTGAGGTTGCGGAAGAGGTTGGGGATTGGTTGAAAAATGATGGAGATAGAAGGTTGTGGAATGTGCGGCTCAGCCAGACCGGGCAACACTATAAACTAATGAAGGAATGGCAATAACAATGGCAATGCTACTGCTATCGTTATTGCCATTGTTAGTTTATAGCAGTAAAATGGCCGACGGCCATTCAATCACAAAAAGTTAAATCATCAAAAGGAAGCAAATGTGTACAACCGTGACATTGAACAGTAATCAATTAGTGTGTAGTAATTAGTGTGGTAGATAATATATACAGCCTTTTTCAAAAAAAATTGCAGCCACACTAGATAGAAGCTAACATCATGAGTGACGAGGAGGGAGCGTGAGTAAAAGCCAGTGACAGGGTGGTGAATACAGCTAACAAAGCTTTAATGACGGATTCGAGAACGCTTACGACGATGCCGAGTTCGACGAGCCTCAGTTGTCCGACAACGACAACGAACAGTTTGATGCAAACGGTCAAGTCAACAACGAGAACAACCAAAATGGCCCTAATGGCGATCGCATAATAGTGTCGGGAGCACACAATAACATTCCCAGGAAAAAGACCGACAAGGAGCTGGCCATTCCCAAGGAAAAGCGAACCACTACTCCCTACATGACAAAGTATGAGCGAGCCCGAGTGCTGGGGACCCGAGCATTGCAGATTTCCATGAACGCTCCAGTGTTGGTGGATCTGGAGGGAGAGACTGATCCTCTTCAGATTGCAATGAAGGAGCTTGCTCAGCGCAAGATTCCTCTTGTCATTCGTCGTTACCTCCCCGATGGTTCTTTTGAAGACTGGGGTTGTGACGAGCTCATTTCTGACCAGTAATGATATTTATAGAGCTGTATCATATCTAATCCTCCTAGGCAGTTCTCTACTACTAGCTGTTCTGCTAGTTGTTAGTCTGTTAGTCTGTTAGTCTGTTAGTCTGTTAGTCTGTTAGTTCTGCTATTGTCCTGTTATAGGTTCATTGTACTAGTTCTACTGTTCTACTTCTACTGCTCTACTTCTACTGTCCTACTGTCTACTGTACTGTTCTACGTCTACTGTTGTTCAGTTTAAGTTCCATTCAATAAATACTTGATTATTCGGGCCTGAGAAGGTCTACAAAGTCCTTGCTTCGAAATCGTCGTCCTCGAAAGCCGTCTTCAAACGTGTACGACGCCAATGCCCGCTTGACGTCCGCTTGGTCCATGCCATATTCAATCAACGATCGCTCTAGCTCTTCAGCATCAATGTCGGCCAGGTCCTCTCCAGAGTCGTCTCCAAATCCTCCAAAGGCCTGCGCCAACTCCTGTCGCGATGATAGCGAGTTCAAGTGCCCTGTCATGCCAGTAAGAAACGCTGAAAACGTCAGCGGGCTAGGCATTTGTTGTAACATGTCGCTAATGTACTGCGAATCTGGCTCTTGCCCTAACGACACCAGCATCTCTTCCAAATCCGATTCATTCAGCGTTCCATCTCCATCCTTGTCTAACAGCGTAAATGCTTCCTTGAGCTCTCGAATCTGAGCGGGCTTGAGCTGAGCAAACTGTCCCGACATTGTACGCTTGCCTGCGGTACCACTACCATTTGAATACTCCAGACGAGGTTTACCCTGCCGTTAGCCAGCCATCGAACCACACCTCCAGTCGGGTCAAAACTGCCTTTAACCAGCCTCCAACTAACCTCTAACCAGCCTTTGAATTGAACTTACCATAACTTTAATCTTATCGTTAGTGAACAGACTCAAAGTTAGGAACCCCAATCCGGTAATGTAAACAATCGAGCCGCGACGTGTGCGGCTACCCGAATTGGGCATAATAACTAATATCAATAACTAATATCAAATATTAACCTAAAGCCTCTCACTACAGCACTCCACAATATTCAATAAATATTGAATTCAATAGTAAACTCGATACTTGATTCAAAGTAATAGCAATGTAGATTATAAGTTTCCCTTGGATAGGCAATTAGTAAAGCAGACATTCTAGGACATTATGTTCCTTCTATTTATCACACATATGGTCTACAATTTGGTGATGGGATGTAATACAGTATTGGTCTAATTCTAATATATTTGTAGCTGGAGATAGCTCTAACGCTTACCTCCAGTCTTCTTGACATAGTCTTGGTACAGGCGCACGTCATGGACCAAGTCAATCAAGGTAGCTGAACTCCACGCTTGCGTGGGTGACGAATCATCACAAAACTCTCCATCCTTGTTGGTGAGCTCGGTCAGTCCACCCCAATGGCTGTTATGAATCCACTCATTAGCTCCATTCATGCGCAGATACAACTGCTGCATCGTTTCAAACACCTCGCCGCCATGCTTTTGCTTCTGCATGGTATCAAACAGGAACATTGCTCGCAAAAAGTATCCTGTACACCACAACCATTCTGGTCCCTGATGGTAATTGCGACCCTTTGATGTCGCAAAGTCATCATTGTCCACTGAGTTGCGGTAGTATGGACGGTAGTTCCAGTCTTCGGGGTCCAAGGTTCTCATTCCATAAGGACCGCGGATAATTGCATCTGCTGCAGCAATGGCACCGATAGCCTTGTCAACGTCAAACAGCTCTGGAGCGACAACCATGGCAATGGCAAAGTTGGGACGCAGCTGATAGTCCTCAAAAGGCTTACTGGATCTATAAAGGTCCTTGTAGATGCCTCGGCGATGCACAATGGACGAATCCACATCGTACAACCGGTCCTGTCGGGGTTCGCGAGGAACGTAGTATGCTCGCTCAAACGAATTCTGAACGCGCTTCTCCCACTCTTTGAATGTCACTTCATGACCATGCTGGTTAGTGACCTTGTCCCATGGAAAGTCGCCAGACTCTTGCAGTTCGTTGACCCATCGAAGAGCACTCTTCAACAGACCGGTAATCTCAATCGCAGCACCATCTCGAGGAGTTCCTGGATAGCCCTTGTTTCCGGCTTTTTCGCTCTCTCCCATCTTGTCCATCCACGTTCCACAATTCCATGGGTTGCCTCCAAACACCATGCCGTTTCTCCAGTCGACGTGGATCTTTTGGTTGAAACCCTCATCTCTCATCTGCTGGTCAATATCAGGTCCTGCATTGGCCTCTCGGAACTCAATTCCCTTTGCATGACGAGTGAAGATCTCATAGATAATCTCTTTAATCGAAGTCTCTTCCGCAAACGCCCTAGAGTCGTCCACGGGAACCCACGTGTCGTCGAGAGGGAATCGCCTCTTGACCTTTTCATCCAAAAGACGGATTCCATCCGGAACAATATCCACGTAATCCTGCAATGTCTGAAGGAAAAACCATGTCGCATCACGGGCATTGTATCGCGGGTTCCTTCCACCGTCAAGCAAGTTCGGAATGAGACCATGCTTCAAGGTGGCAGCAAATCCCAGAATGATTTGCTTGGCTTCGTCGTACCGTCCCGTAGTCAATAGCAGTCCCTTGATTGAAATGAACACATCCCGGCCCCAGCTTCTCATATAACCAGTACTAAAATGAGGCAATCCCGCTGCCAGCGATGGTACGTTGGTGAATGGGAGCACACTGGAGCTAGGTACCTGTCCAAGCATCTGGATTGAAGTCAACGCCAATCGGTGAAGGAAAAAGGTACCGTTCTCAACATTTTCGGGCATGAGACTCATTGCATAGGCCCTCAATGAACGAAACACTGAAAAAATGACGACAGCAAAATATCTCGGGATCATTGCTCGCGGAATTTCCTGGATTCGATCAAATCGTTCCCGAAGCCATTTGCTAAATGGTACAATATTGGGATACTTGTCCGAGTACCATTCAAGACGCGAAATTGTATACTCTAATGCCCAATTTCCAGCACGCAGATTATCACAAATGGGATGGGCCATGTCGTTGACCTGAACCATCTCAAACAGTGGACTAACCCAGCCATACAGACCAGCGTACGTTAAGGGACCATAACCCGGGACATTGTACACCCCTCGCTCATTGTTGGTAATATCGCGCTCTTCGGCATCGCACTTGTACAAGACCACGTTAAGGTCGAGCAAGTTAAGACCTTTAATAGCCTTATCAACGCCTTCACGCAAATAGTCTTGAAGTCCGTATTCAATAGAATTGAGTGTGGTTCTGAACAGTATAATACTGCCCTGAGGAAATTCCTTATCAAACTTGATTACAGTCTCCTGGGAGGAGTCATTGTATTCAATGGTGGGGTGAGGCAGCTCTACAACCTCAGTTTTAATACCGTGGACGTGGTCCTTATTCCCATTTTCCTCAGGACCCTTGCACTTCAATGCGTACGCTGCCTTGATGCCCTGGACCTGAGAACCATGAATTACAACGTCGTTGAGCTTTTGGTCTCCATCTTCATGGAACTTTGTCCTTGCTGCCAAGTACCAGCCAGTTCCGGTGACAGGATTCAGTCGGTGCACAGTGATAAACTGGCCTTCATGGTGGATGTAGGTCTCTTCAGATCCCTCCTGGCCCATTTCATAATGCACATCGTACAACAGCTTCTTTATCTCACCAATTCCGCCCCCAAACGCGTATTTTCTATTCTCTGTAACCACATTCAAATTGTGTGGATAACACTCGTCATAGCCCATAGTAGATCCAATGGCACACGCGCACATTGCGACAAGGGCGGCGGTAGGAAGAGTGTCTTCTACCGTACGCTTCTGAGCGGGAACTTCATTGTCATGAGTACAATCCATGAATAATGCATGGATAGGAACATATCTTACAATGTGGAGATCTTGGTCAGGTTCGTCCTTAGTACCATGCTTGAGCAATGGCTGCTTCGAGAAGGAACCAATGGGGCGGCCACCGTGACGATGAACCAGTCGGGACAGCTCGCCAGGTCCCCAAGCCTGCATTGCCTCTCGAATCAAGGATGTGATTCCCAATCGCTCCACATACATCTTGTCCAAATCCTCCGAACCAGTGAACAGTTCTGCGGCAATGTACAGGTTGTTACGCACCAAACGAGCCTTGTCCAAGAAGTATTCACCGACATGGATTGGGGTGGAGTGGCAGTTATCAATTCGGAGACCGTGGAAATATTTAGCCAACAGCTGGGTGTACTTTGTCATCCTATCCCACAGATAAGGGCAGTCATCAGGACCATTTCCATAGCGAAGCTTGACACAATCGCCCCAAATGACAATCTGTCGTCGCAAATAAGCACGGGACTTGGGACTAGCAAAATCTGTGGTAGGGTCAGCGTTCCAAATGAACCCATTGTTTGCCAGAGAAGTCACGTCTCCATTTGAAAGCTTGATTCTGGTAAAGTAGGGTTCATGGAAAGGAGCCTTAGCAGTTATGGGACCCAGCTTTGGACCTCCAGATTCAAGACGCATGTACTTTGCCCTGCCCCGGAGCTCAGTGACAGCATTGGTCTTATCCTCATCGTATTCACGATACAATGGATCATTGATCTCATTGAGGATACGCCTCGCCTCTTCAGGAACCTTTTCTGCATCGTGAACGAGAGTTTTAAGGATCGAAATGAAATACTCCGGGTCCACCTTACGAAGGAACCGTTCCGAGCCAAACAGATCAAAATTGCTACCGGCCTCATAAATGACATAATTGGCCAAACCAGACAAGCTACGACGAATATTCTGAGGCACTCGCGTAGGGAGCAGATTATCATACCAGTCCTTGTCGGAGATGATTCGCTCAATCTCCTTGATGGTAGACTCTACATCCACGACATAGTACTCCCACAATTTCAATGGCTGATACACATGCTTCTCAAGGCCATCAGCAATTTTGTCCACATCTTGTTCGCTTTTGACTTCGGTGGGCAGGCCAAGATCAGCCAGCTTTGAAGAGTATTCCGTGAGCTTGTTGTCTAGTTCAATTGCCGGGCGCATATGGGGAGCGGTGTCCCACGAGTACCCAGCTTCCGGGTGATCCTGCAACCACTCGGAATTGTGAGCGGTGTGATTCAACACAACGTCAATAATGGGCAACAGGCCATGCTTCTTTTCCATGGATTCAACCAGACGAGCCACATCTTTTTCGCCGTTGGGGAAGCACACAGGGTCCCATTCCAGCTGATCAAAAATCGAGTAGGGCGAATCCGACGATCCACGGTGCTGAAGTGGGGTAAAATGCACAGCATTGTATCCCTTTGCCTTGATCTTTGCCAGCTTTTCATCCCAGGTGTCTACCGGCCCCATTAGCTTGGACAAGATTGTCTGGATTGCAAGCGAATTGAGGGCCAATGGCTTGCCGTCCAATTCAAATCCGGCGCTCACGCTAAAGTAGTACTTTCGAGTGGACCGGTGTCGAGACTCCATCTCCGCCGCCATGTACGTCTCTCGGAACAGATGGAGGTCGCTCTGACTCTTGGGCAGAAACTCCTGCGACACCGTCTTGTACTTTACCAGCGGGTTGAAATTATCAAAGTACTTATCATTGATGGGAATGTAGCTGATGTAGTAGCTAAACGTACCCGCGGTGGAGATCTTGACGTCAACAAAGGTATCCTTGTTGAACGAAGCATTAATGGGATACTTGTAGAACTTTTTGCGGTCAAATGGCGTGCCCTTATCCGGAGGAGCGTTGCACCACAGCGAAGCATCGTTTGCGATTGGCGGCACCGAAGACACCACAAACCGCAGCAGATACGGTTCAGATGGAATGGGCAATGAGATGAATTGCCCGTCCTTGCCTTCGGGACGAGGCTCTCCCTGGGTCCCTAGCGGCAGAACATAGATTTTCATTCCTTAATTGTCTATAATCACAGCAATGAAATACTCAAATGGCTAGTTATATAGCCTGATGATATCCTTGTTCCTTGCCTCGCCCCACAGTCGTGCGGCGCGGTGATAAGGCGATGGACTGCAGGCTCGTGCGGCGGGCGTGACTGGCATTAGTACAATATTGTGCTATTATTATACTGTACAAACAAACCGTACAATACAAACTGTACTGTACAGTAGACATGGACAGTATAGATGGATTGTATTGAAGGGCAAGTACAATTGAGGACTGAATTGCACTTGACAAGATACTAAATTGCTGGAGTAAGCGCTGGACGTACGCGGATTGGCCGGAGCTACGCCGAATCGGTCCTTGCGCATAGTATACTGGCACTAGGGAAGGTACGCCCAAATTACTGTATTGGTGCAATTCTAACCACGCTATACCATTACTCTGCGAATGCTGGCAATACTGGTCCAATACTGGTCCAATATCTGTTGAATGCTAATGCTAGTGCTGTGCCCTTGCTGTGTCCTTACTGTGTCCTTGCTGTATGCCAGCTCTATTCGACACTAATCCGGGCTAATTACAGATTAACTGCAGATAATAAATAACGGCGGGCCGCTCCACCCCTAACCCTGAGCTGCCTATAGCTGGGCCCTTTACCTACAATACGGGAAGCCCAATCAGCGAAATCAGTGACACAGCCCACGCGGCATGGTGCCCAGAACGGTCCCTGAATTTGACCGATGATTAACAGATCGCTCAGCCAGTCAAGATCCAGACTTCCCTCCACCCGTTTCGGCCCTTGTCTAGATCGTCAGCACCGAAGCGCCGTGGTGAGTCAGGGACTAATTCGGATAATGATAGAAGCGGTAGGTAACCACGGGGCGAGGGGTTCTGGATCCTTCTGCGGGCTGAAGCGTAGTAATAGGCGAGAGTAGAGCAAGAGCTGGGACGATTATTTGTACTGCTGGCGGCCAATTAGCTCATGGCTTTACTGTTGGCCAGCTCTGTGGCCTCCAATTGCCTGATCCCATGGTCTGAACTAGTTAATCCGACCCACGGGAGCCCGCCGTCAGCCGTGGCCATCGGTAAATCACGTGTTCCAGAAAAGTGGATTTGTAATCGGTCTCGAAACCCCTTCACTAATCACCGACATTTTCAAACTTGATCCATTACACGTTCCTGTTGGAATACGGTGGTGCTAAATTTTTTTTGCTGGTACTCTTCAAACCCACGAAAACGCTCTGTGACGAAACTGCTCTCGAGGTTGGATATAACTCTTTGATACGTACCCTCAGCAACTAATCGTACTGTATTCCTTGTGGCGCTGTTGTGACGGCAGGTGGAAACGATGAGCAATATACTCGACTTTTTTGATGACAAGAGGTTCCCGGATGCCTTCAACACCAACGGACCTGTAGACGGCCAGTCGGCCGTTGACCCTTCTTCGTTGCTGTCCTACGAAGACCTGCACGATAAGCGTAAAGCGGACACTCCGGATCCTCGACCTCCCGCTTGGCTCAACCCAAAGTCCATGAAATCTTCCCCAGACTCGGGGCCAAACTCAGTTGTAGCTGGTTCTGATGCTGGATCGGTAGTATCTACTGGCTCTAGTGCAAAGAACTCCAAGAGTGCTAAAAAGCCTGGTAGAAAGCCCGATCCCAACGAACCTGCTAGTAAGCGCAAGGCCCAGAATAGAGCTGCCCAGCGAGCATTCAGAGAACGTAAGGAGAAGCATCTGCGAGACTTGGAAGATCGAATCAAGGAGCTTGAGAATGAGGCTACTGTTGCTAATACCGAGAATGAATTCCTCAAGAACCAAGTGCAAAGGTTGCAAGATGAGCTAAAGAAGTACCGAAACAAATCTTCTCCTGCATCTGGCTCGATATCATCAGAGTCTTCTGGAGAGTCGGGACTACAGCATCGACCTTTCACCTTTGAGTTCCCATTCTTTGCTGATAATTCTAACAAGGCTCCTTCGACCAACTCCAACTCTACTGTCAGAAACAACAATCACAACAATAACAACGGCAACAGCAGCAGCAGCAGTAACAACCACAACAACAGCAATACTAATAACAATAACGGCAGGTTGAGTCAGCCTGCTGGCGTATCTCCATTCTCGGCGCTGGCAAAGTCAAATGAAACTTCTCCTCTTTCGCTGACATCAAACTCCAATTCTCCATTCACTCCAAGATTGGATACCCCCAACACTTCAAGTTCTTCAAAGGGCGGTTGCGATGATGGTGAGGAGACCTTCTGCGATCAACTGTCGCTGGCGTGTGGTACAAAGGATCATCCTATCCCCAAGGATGAAAAGGTTCGTGCTGGAAGCGTTATGATTGCTGGCGATGACTCTGCATCCAACACTGGATCTACTCCATACAACAACGTGGACTCCGGTATTTCCGGTCCTTCGTTTGATATGGATTTCCTGGGTTCATATCGCGATCCTATTTTCGAGCAGGCAGAGTTCAATCTCCCCGAGCTGCCTACCACAGAGTACAGCCTGTTTGATCCGATAGAGAATCCAAACGCTATCGGATCTTACATGGAACCCATTACAGAGCCTAAGGATACTAACGCTAACAAGAATACTGACGTTGCAACCAAGACTGAGAACGAGGATGCCGATACGGTCCCCGCACCATCGTCAAAGATGATGACTTGCTCGGCAGTGTGGGATCGCATCAGTGCTCATCCAAAGTTCAACGACTTGGATATCGATGGTCTCTGTTCTGAGCTCCGAACAAAGGCAAAGTGCTCGGAAACTGGTGTGCTGGTTACAGAGCGTGATGTGGATAATGTTCTTTCCACATTGTCGTAGTGTTTTACTTTTGCACTTTTTTTTCCTTTTTTTTTTTTTGCGTGTTTTAAATTTGCAGTGTCACTGACGGTATATATGTATTGTTATTTATTATTATAATACTTCAAAATCTACTCCACTCGTGTTAGACTAATGCTCAACAGGCGGACCAATTGGCTCAATGGTGCCTTCACTTGTCCACCTGTACTTCTCGGTGTTTGTAGGAATTTCCGTTTTGGCATAAGTAACGCTACCCACCGAGTCATTGTCACTGTTGTTGAAAGGCAAGAATGAAATAATTGTAGCTCCAACTTTCCACAGTGCTATGACATTGCCATTTTCAAAGTTAACAGTAGCAGCCAATTGCCTGCCATCAGATGAAAAGGACATGTTAGAAAACCCAGTACACTGTTGAGGTCTATCCTTGAGGCCCAGGGTGCTAATTACCGTTCCCGTCCTTAAGTCATAGACCAATGCCAGTAGAGACACCTTACTGTCAGAATTGGAACCAGCAGAGACCGCCAGACGCTGCTGTCCTTTATGGAACGCGAGATGACCGGGATACTTTGCCATTGCTGTTGACAGAAACTGGGTACCTTCGGTTATAAGTGAGCTGCTTCCATTTGGCGGAACATTGCGTAACGAGGCATCAGAAGGGTCCAGAATTTTGACTACCGCAGAAACAATTGTAGGCAAATGTTCCGGGGTAATGTGTCCAGAAGCCACTAAACTAGAAAGTATCCGAACCGCTGTCACACGCACTTCTAACGGTCTCTTGTGAGAAGACAAATGAAGCAGAAGTGCAGAGATAAGCAAGGTGATGTTTTGCTTGGCAATGTTCAGTAGACACTGCTGGAAAAGCATCATTGTGCCATCCTTAATTGGCTTTCTGATGTCCACAGTTAGATAGCCCATACTGTACATTATAGAGATGATCCGGTCTGTCACGTCATAAGGGTTAAAGTGATTCTGCCACAGCAGCCATCCTCTTCCAATCAGCTCCACAGCAAGGTTGCGACAGTGGACCGGGGCATCATTGGATAGAAACATTTGTAAAGAGTCAGCTGCCATCCTCACTACGGATGAGTTTGGGCTGTTGCGAATGAGACACGCACCAACGACAATTTCCAGCGCCTGTGCACTTTCTTGAGAATATAGAGAGCCAGATTGGTACACGGGCAGTCGCTGAGACCAATAGTCTAGCAACTCCCGAGCATAATTGTCGCTATCTTCCATAGACATTGTAATAATCTCTCGTAGACAAGCGCGGGCATATTTTCGAACAATGTAGAATTGTGCACTGATACAAAGGGATGCAAAATCGGTCACTGTAGCTACATGAGGCACTGTAGCCAGCAACCAACGTATAACCTCAGCAAAACTAACATCGCTGTAGCTGTGTAAAGTTACTGTATACGCCAATGCGCTCCATGCAGTTATCAATCGAGCAGCACAGTATCCGTCAATTGATAACATTGAGTTTGCCTTATTCATGACCGTGGAAACTGTGGTGTGTGTAGCAGACATGAACACTTGGCCTACGTCTACATTGCAGCCATCGCCCAGCAAAGACGATTGCCATTCTGCAGTCTGCTTGGATTTGGATTTGGGCTTGGGAATAAGAATAAGACTTCGTAATAGTGCACTGGCCACTTCCAATTGAGCTGGGTCAGGGCCACCCCGTCTGTTGACAATTGCATCGATGAACCAGTCCACATTCACAACTGTCATTGCTTTATTAGGATGAGAATGGCGTCCAAATGTAATAGGCCTGTAAAGGCTAGCCAGTGAACCTCCATTGGCCATTGCTTCATCATCCCGTGTGCACAACTTTTTCTTTGCCTGAATTAGGTACTTTTCCCTGTCCAATGCCAGCACTTCACAGTTTGTGTCTAAGTTCCAGAACCGTTCTTCATCATTTTCATACTGCACTTGAATGATTGTGTGACCCTCCTCCTTTGACTTGAACGTGTAGATAGCGTTAACATCTACGTTGTTACCGGGGATTGTCCTCAGGATTTTTTTGGCTCGGGGGAGTGCAATCACAATAGTACTCGATCGAGAGATAATAAATAAACTTTCGCTGTAGGGGCCGTCTTGGCCAGCGGGAAAACGCAGGATTTGCCCCACAGGTGCGCTGACTGCACCTACTGTCCACACAAATGATCCACTATCCTTTGAATACATCGCAAGCCGACCATGAGATGTTCCCAGCGCAACGAGCCCATCCGGATCCTCGTGGATACTGCTCTCCACTACTGTGAAATGCTCATCTTCGAGATCTTCTAAACTGGCGCTGACATGGGTTGAAGAACGGAATTGGTCAAGGAATTGCGGTAGAGTGTATAAAGAAACAGTGTTATCATGGGCCACAACAATGTCCTGTCCACTGATACCAGAGCAGTACTGGTGGCTGTGTGAAAATTGCTCAAAAACCTCATTGGTTTCAGACCAACTGATTGACGGTTGGTTTACATCCGCCTCTCGGAGGGAAAGCCCTTCTCGAGACAGCAATAAAGCAACCAACGTTGACCGAGAGGAATCAAATATAGCGCCTATTAGACTACTGGATCGAGGATCCCATGCAGGTTCTAGTAGTTGTGCATTGGAATTGCTCACCCAAGTAATTGTATCGTCGCGACTAATAATTCCAAAACATTCATCCTGAGAAGGAGAATTGAGATCAGTAATGACATTGACAAACTCATCCCGGGCACCGGAGCTAATCTGTTTGACCATATTCTCGTCTTCCCATCTGAACAGAGACCATTCTTCTGGCTGCACTACCAGCCATGAAGCAGGCCCGACGCGACGGACAGCGATAATGTCGGATTGAGAAGTCCCAAGCTCCAGAGTAACCGAATTGGACACAGCTTTAGGTGTAGCACGCTTATTAGCTTTTGAAGGGACATGCCACATTGAAGACTGGCCAGAACGATGCACAACAAACACAGAATCGTCAAATAAGGGGACCGGGAAGGGCCAATCAGGCAAAGAATCCCACGTATACTGAATGGCCAATGTTGCCTTTTCTAATAAAACCATCTCGCTACTGTGTCCCCATACTAACAGTGAATCAAAACTGAATAGGGCGTCCACTTGGCGCGCAGTGAAGGAAAGGCGAGTGTATGCAATAATGTTTCCAGACGGCAAGCTGTACTGAGCCAGTACACCATCAGTATACCCAACTACCAGTACCCAGGACTTGTCTCCGTCTTGATATACTTCAATAAGAGAGATCAAGGGCGGCAGTTGTTGATGCAAATGCGGAGACCGATAACAGTCGATTGTTGTCAGCAGCTCATGCTGGGGGTCGTAAACCCTTATGGTTCCATGAGATAAAGCTACCACCAGGCCTTTCTCCCACAGTGCTATAGCAATTGGAATCGTATCACGAAACGTGCACTGCTGCCTGTGAGAGAAAGCAAACGTCAACTGGTCGCTGTCCATAACGATAGGCGGCTGTCGCATCGCGAGATCTCAAGTAAGGCGCGGCCGGTGAAGAGTAGAGATGAATGAAATATAGGTGAAATAAGAATTGAAAAAGGATTCAAACAGGGATTGAAAGGAATTAAAAGGGGTCAAATAGGAATTAAATAGATTGAATCAGTAAAATGGAATCGATGAAACTTGAATGATTGACTCCTGACTACACTGTGTTCCAGCCTGGTTGCAAACGACTGTCTTTTTCTAGTGCGTATCAAAGCTCAATTGGTCTAAAGAGTAAAAAGATCAGTCGTAAATATAAAAAACCAACCAGATTGCACGTTAACTTGAGAGTTTTAGCTACTTTCGCGAACTTGAATGCAAAAAAAATATCGTCACGGACAGGATTCGAACCTGCGCGGGCGGAACCCAACTCCTAAACTACAGTAGTTAGCAGGGAGTCGCCTTAACCACTCGGCCACCGGGACAGCTGTTACAAAAAAATTGGTTTGACCAATCATATGCATCAGTCAAATGCGTAAAAGCCGCACACAAAGCCGCAGAAGATGAGGCACGTTTGGCTGACTCCACTTCAAACTCAATTTCATTAATCATTGGTTATAATAAAATCGACCAATGCGGTGGCAAATCATTTAAAAGTAAATACTGAAAGTCATATATGTTACTAACGTACGTTCTGTTGTTAGTTCTGCTTGTTGTTCCATTACGGAGGCCAAAGCAATCGGCTCATAGCTAGTAATGTCTATCCCCTCTGAGGTACCCTATATATTATCATGCAACATCTAGGAGATTAATAGGACTCTAAGTATTGAATGAATCCATTCATCCCTTTACTCATTTTTAGCTGATTTGCAATTCATTTAAATGGTGGGCGATTGTTACCATTTACGGCTATGCGGCGCCCCTGCCTTATCAATACCCTATTTATTTATCGTATAATAACCCAGAGTGTATTCCGTCTTAGTATATCGTTCACGCTATATTTCATCCTCATTTGAACATCTAAAGTTTAGCTACCCGACATGTCAAGCACCAGTGCTCAGAAGCCTAGTTCGGAGGGATCCTCCACGTTAGTGGACACATGCGAGTCTACACCGTATCTCCAAACTATCTTTCAGGAATTTACTCCAAATTCCCAAAAGCTTGATCCTCGAAAATACAAAGTGGTCAAATATGAAAATGAGAACGTCACAGCTGTTATTAGCCAGATTGATGACATCCTTGATCAGCAACAGTCCTCATCTGTGTTTGTCGGCGATATTGTAATAATCATATACGACGGTACATCCATTGAACAGCAAGTCCTTAAACACTTAAGAGAGATAGAGGTAAGATTTACCTGCCTATCAGGACCATCAAACTGTCTCATTTTAACAATAGCGTTGGCTCCTCATGAAGGCGGCACGTTATTCTTTTACTCATCCTTGCATGAAACAATATTTCGAATACGAGACAGATTCTTTTCAGATGTCTTAGAAACAGTTAAGGTCAAGATCCGAGATGAACTCTGGAAAATTGTTGCAATTGGCCAGGTAAAACAAACGCCAGAGCAAACCATTGCGCAGTTGCAAACCCTACGACAAGTACTTAGCAGAACAATCAAGACACTTCTACCTGCCTTACCTGATCAGCCTTTGAATGTCTTGAATGGTATATTGTATGGAATTTTAACTAAAATCCAAATTTCACTACAAAAATATGAGGCACTAGAATCACTAGGAACTTCGCTTGGTAATTTGCTTCCGAATATGCTACAGCAATTGCGGGAAGAGCTTCCAAATGGACCACGGAATTACTTGCGGGATCTTGTCCAACCACATATGGCCTCGGAAGAGTTGATGGCAGTACCGACCGGGTCATTCCAACTCCCCATATTTGTCCACAGTGCTCGAACAATTTGTAGTCGCGTGTTTGAGGACGGGGAAGTTCGCACAGTGACTGGTGTGCTCAAAAAGAAGAAGTGGGACGCGGATTTTTATGGCACCAAGATACCCGACTATACTATCTGTCCCGGGTACTTGGGCTATATTCGTTCTGCCCAGAACGAGCAGCTAGTTCCCTCCGTGACTGTAGAAGTAGGCATGGATGACAGCACGGTCAAGGTTATTTTGGACTGTCTCTTCACCGTATTAGGGACAAGATTCCAAATCGACGGAGCCTATGGAGTTGATCTCCAATTTGACAAGGCCAAAAAGGTTTTGGAGCATATCGACATATTTCACTTTGATGTATCATTGGAGGCACTTGTTAAAATTAAAAACGACCTTTCCGGAAAAGAGCAAGCTACTGTTTCACTGGTCATTGCACAGAAAGCTCTACTAAAGTACAATGACCTCAGAGCATTGCAGCTTCTTAGAGAGTGGAAGAAATCCGGTGTTGCTGATGACGATGAGTATCAAAAAGTCTGTGATCGTATCTGTGGGTTGAAAGTAGACTATTTACTACCACACGGATCAGTGCAACTAGGTGAACAGGACCAACCTTCAAAGGCAGCAGCTATGGATATGCTGAAACTCTATGAAAGTTATCCAGATGATATGTTGCAAAAGGAAATGGGCAAATACGGTCAGCTCGTAGTCGACTGCAATAATCTTGTTGATCAATACTGGGGACCGGAGAGGAATCGAGTGGATGAGATGCACTATCATCGAGAAGGCGAGATAACACTTATCCACCAAATATTCCAGCGCAAAGAGGTAATTCACCTGGATGAACGGTCAGCTCAGTCAATGCAATTCCGCATAAAAGACTATACAGGCATCAGCTTATTAGAAGAGGAAACTATTTCGCTCTTCCCTGAAAAAATGATGGAAATTTTCCGTCGAATTTCTTTAACATTCCTAGACAGCTCTCTTGATGATATTGAAGTGAATACCAAAAGAGAACGTCCAGCACCAATTTATGGGTCTCCAGAGAGTTCACAGGTTCCATATAAATCTTATGATGATATAGGAGAAGAGTATGGAGACTGTTCCGACACCAATGAGCCAGAGGCCAGCACAGCAGGCGCAATGAATCCATCCTCTCAAGGGCCTCTAAGATCACGAAAACGAAGTCATCCGTCGTCGCCTTCCAGCGGGCAGGGGCAGGGTGAAGGCGGAATTCTGGTCAGAACTTTACGGTCAGGAGCAGAATATTTTGGGAGGAAGATGAGGAAAATTAGTGGTCCTTCAGCGGCACAAGATGAATTACCAGAGGAGGTGTCCGAAATTTTGGACAGTATGCTTTTTTTCAAGAGATGGCGAGTAAAACCAATCTTACTCGAAAAATCAGTAAGATCCCAATTGAGGGACGTTGTTGAGGACAAAGTGTATTTTAAAGGGTTTAAGCATCTAATGGGCAAGGAGCTCAGCATTATACGAGATATACTATCATTTCCTGAACTCCTGCTTCAATATCTTGTGTTACAGTATCTCCAAGCGGAGATCATTGAGAATCAACGGAGTGGTCGAACTAACTAATTCCAATACCCGACCAGTAACACCATCAGCATTATTTATTATAGCATTAATTATTTATTCTAACTATCAAATCATGCCATTGAGGCCACGAATATACTTAGTTATGATTGCAAGGTCCTAAGGTAAAGTCTATTAGTCTACCGAATGTACGGATCTAAAATTCATCACTAGACTTCCAGCGTAGCGGTTCATATGGGTTTGTAGAATTGGCCGAGTCGCGAATGCGCGACACATGCATATCACTCATGGCAAACACTAAATCGTCGTCGTCGTTACCTTCTTCCAGGCCGGCGTTAATTGAATACCTGGCCATGGACTCTGGACGGCCGTGGTCCCCGTGGTCCCCTTCTTCGGCCGCCTTGTCGTAGAATGATAGCCTTCGCGTGGTTCTGTCTTTTGTTGAAGACAGTGACCGAGGTTCCCAGTCCTGAGTGTACCGGGAGCCAGCGCTCATGGGGGCACCTTTAGAAGCAGGAGCTGAGGAGGGAATGTCCAAAGGCATCATGGCAGTACCTTGAGAAGGCCCCGAAGTAGACAGTTTATTTTGATGCTTTTTAGGCAATGCTTGGAATTGACGCTTTTCAGACTCGTCTACAGTAAACTCTTCACTCAACCGTGAAGGCACCATGGGAGTGTGACTTTGCTTTGCCGGCGAAGAAGATGTTGGTGCAGGTGCAGGTGCAGGTGCAGCGTTGATAGGAGCAGTTCCGGCAGCAGTAGGACTTACTGGACTTGGGGGGAGATGAATTGAAGACTGGAGCGAGTCAGACAAGGCAGCATGGTTACTTCGCAATAGCTGGTACTTTGCCAAGGGGTTGCCCCTCGAAGTTGTGCCCTCATGGTCGCCAAATAGACTGCTACTGCTAGAAGTAGATGGCCCTCTGTCGGAGCGTGCATGGGACAAGCGCACCGAGTCTACCAGCTTGACAAAATCGCCTACATCATTATCACCGATATAAATGCCCGACCCTGGCTCCATGACGGACGAGGAGGCAGAGCTGGACTGGTCGCCAAATAGCGACTGTGGACGAGGACGGGAAAACGAAGACCGGGGCTGCCAATTCTGCCTGGATCCAAACGAGCTGGAAAACCTAGGCACCGAGTCGCTGCTTCCTGAAGACCCGCCATCGCGGCCATATGAAGATGCAATGGATAGAGTCCGCTGGGGGATGCGAAGAGCTGCTACAGAACTGCTTGAAGGGACCCGGTTAAACGAGCTAGTTGGTCTAGGCGCAGACGTGCCAGCAGCGTGGCCCTGTACCTGTCCCTGACCCTGGTCACTAGGAGATGCCGACAGAGAGGGAGACTTGAATGGTTGAATAAAGGACACTGGGGGTTTGTGAGCGGCGGCAGGGGCATGGTGGTCGCTTCCTACGGATCCACGAGAGCTGAGAGAAGACTTGCGACGCTCGCGAACAATTGAAGAAGGAGACGGTGAGCCATGGGCATAGTCTAAAGATGCCGGGGAATTGCGAGATACAATCTGCTGCTGTTGAGGAATAGGCCGTTGGAGCTGCTGCTGCTGATATGGTTGCTGTGATTGCTGAGAGTGCTGAGAGTGCTGAGAGTGCTGTGAGTGCTGAGAGTACTGCGAGTGCTGTGGTTGCTGATGGTCGAGGTTGAGGAATTCTGTGGTCAGTAGCGACTCTGAATCGGACACGCGAAAGTTTGTGTTTGTTCGGTACGACACGGTGATGCGAAGGTTGCCCGCAGGAGTTTCTACGGGACTAAAGTAGTACGTGTCCAAGCCGGACGAAAGGTATGACGAAGAGTCGCCATCCCCCACCGGCTTGGTGAGACCTATCCGGCCTTTGGACGAGATTGGGTTTGCGCCATTGAGAACCCGGCATCCTACATTGACCGGGCTGACGTTGAGCTTTGTCCTGGTGAGCCGGCGACGCAGGTACCACGTAGGCAGCAGCCGGCAGTACGCGTACAAAGATCGGAACAGCACAATTGCCTTTTTGTAAACTACGGGCAATTCGGTGCTATCAGTGCCGCTACTGCTGGTGCCACTGCCAATACCACTGCCAGTACCACTGCCAGTACCGCTGCCGGTGCCACTGCCGCTACCAGATGGCATGAGTTCAATGACCCATCGTTCTACTACAATCTCAGTACGATTGGTGCCGCCCTTGAGGGCTACAGACTGGGAACCGTCCGGGTTCGTCACCACGAGAGCCTGTTGGGGTCCCAGAGATCGCACATCCAAAAAGGTTTCTACGACTAGCGGAGGCACAGAGGCCGCGGAGGCAGCAAAGTCTGCCGATTTCCACAGTCGCAGCTCCTCGCGGAACAGATCAGTCTCTTCCAACTCCAGGTTGAACCATTTGTTTTGCTTGGGAGCGCCGGAGCCTCTGGCGTACACGGGAGAAGCCTGAACGCGGGACTGGATAATCACCTGAGCAGTCTTTGAGAAAAAGTTCTGCAACACTTGATTTAGCTTGGCCGACATTGCGCTACCTATGGCGTTTGAGGCATGTCGTTGCGCCACTACTGAGCTGTGGAGGTGATGATGGGGAATCTTGATAACGAGCCCCACGACCCCACGACATGTATAGGGGCGATAATAGATTATCGGAATAGGGATAGATTATAGGATGGATGGGGACGGGAGAGATAGAAGATGAATGGTATGGGATGAATAGATTATAGGATAGGTGAGATGGATAGATTGGTAGAGGATGACGGGATGAATGATAGATAGGGATAGGTAGGTAGGTAGGTAGGTAGGCAGGGAGGGAGATGGTAATGGATCAATAGCTTATAGGATGGATAGGTGATGGATGGAGGATGGATAGAGGATGGATAGAGGATGGAATGGGTAGTTGATGAATGATATTGATGTTGGATAGATGTCGAAGTCAGCCAATGTTATTATCCTATTCAATAGTAGCCTATTCAATAGAAGCTTCATTAGTAGATCCTATTCAGAAGTCCTATTCATTAGATCCTATTCATTAGACCCTATTCAGTAGATCCTATTAGGTAGATTAGGCCTTGCGCGATCGAGACTTGACCGAACCAGTGGCTCCAGCAGCGCCAGTGGCAGCTCCGTTGGTGGTAGCAATTGGAGTGGAAGGACGGTCGGCAGTGACAACGCCAGTGGTGGCCTTGGCAGCAGCGCTGGCAGCTCTCTTGCGACCCTTGGCCTTTGCCTTGGTGTACACGCGAATGTAAAAGGCAATGAACAGGAACAGGTACGAAGTGAGCAGGGCACATCCGTAGATGGCAGCAAACTCCTCACCAGCGCAAGTGCCCTTGTTAGGGAGCCAGGGCCAGTACTTGTTGGTAAAGTAGGTGTAGGTAGCAAAGTACACAAACACCAGGTCCACCACAAACTGGATGATCTGGGTTCGAGTGACCCACTCCTTCCACCAGATGTTGCGAACTCCCAGAGCGCTCAAAAAGTAGTAGTAGTACATGATAACATGGACAAACAGGTTGAGCACAATGGGCACCCACGACACCGAGGTGTGGCCAATGAGCTGGGTGAAGCACAGCAGAGCGGTGGCTCCGTGGTGGTAAGTGTGCAAGAAGGTCAGAGGCTTCTTTCGCAGCACCAAGAACACAGTGTCAAACAGCTCGTAGTACTTTGTCAGGTAGTTGAGGTAGTACACGGTCACAATAGGCTGAGTCCACGATCCAGAGTTGCAGATGGCGTACAGCACTCCGTGGCGCACAATGATAGGAATCAACTGCTCCACCAGCAGCAGCAACAGACCCAGGGACAGCAGGGTCAGAATAAGGTTGTGAATCTGGAACACAAAGTTGAGACGAATCACCGGGGCATTCTTGAGCACCTCGCGGCCGCCAAAGATGACCACGTAGTAGGTGACAATGCCCGCGGCCACTTCCCAGCGGGAGCTAAAGGGGATGCCAGAGTCCTGAGCAAACTGGAATCGGGTTGCCCATCCGTTGGTCAACGCGTCAAACAGCCCGTACAAGTACACGCCAAAGGGGCGGTCCAGGGTCGGGGGGAAGGTGACTTCCAGCATTTTTGTTGTAGTTGTTAAAGAGAGTCAAGAAGAGAAGAAAGAGAAAAAGAAGAAAAAAATTGGTTTAAACTGCTGCCCGCCTATGGCAAGCCTTGTTTAATTTTATTTTTCAACCACGAGTCGCACTGAATCGTGTCGGAAAAATGTCCCTGCGGCCGCTTTTAAAAAAAAATTCGGGTCGGGCCCCTTCGGCAAAAATGCCTAGGCAACCGATGACAGCACAAAGCCCATGAAAGACCATGAAAGATGAAAGATGATGGAAACACCATGGATAGAGTCATAACAGAAAGCAACAACTTTGAGGGGCAACGGACAGAAATGACCGAGGACGGCAGAGCAATTGGCAGCCATAGTATGGTCATTTTGACTACAATGAATGGGCCATTGTGGTCATAGTGGTGATTGACATGTGGCTTCCCCGCAGCTGTATAGCTTATTCAGGGGCTAAAGAATGTAGGGGGTAGATCTGATGAGATGTCCTCGGCACAATGGATTCAAACTGAAGGAGGATGGTGACTGAGGATCGTAAGATCCGAAGGAGGCATCGTGGGTAAATGAGCGAGTGGATTAGGAGTAGTAGGAGTAGTAGGAGTAGGAGTAGTACTGATTGCGATCAGTGGCACGATACCTAGTGCTTAGTTCTGTTCTCATTAGCGTTCCATATCCTAACTGATACTTTTGGATATCTACCTACCTCAAAGTCCACATTCCCAGCATGCTCATATTCCTCATTATCCTCATATCCTCACTGATATTGATTGTATCTTGATTGTATCCTGATTGTATCCTGATTGTATCCTGATTGTATCCTGATTATATCCTGATTGTATCCTGAATTGTATCCTTATTGATTCTCACATCCTGATTGATCCTCATATCCTCATATCCTCATACCCTACTGTATCGTCATACAATTGTATCCCCAGTACCCAGCAACAACAACTGAAAAATATGGAATTGCTTATATTTGTTTAGATAGATATAAAATACAGTACAACAGCAGTACAACAGTGTACAGCTGTACGATCAACGACGTCCTAATCCTCGCATGGGACAGTTCTCCCATGTGTGAGTGAGACGACCACAGTAAGCACAAGGACGAGGAAGCATTCTAGATTGGAGAGGTTGGAGAGAAAGGTGAATAGTGAAGACGGTTCTAAGGGCAGATACTGACCCTTTTATACACCAGTACAGCTGCTAGTGCTACTGCTCATGGGACCTACAATGCATACTCTAACGTTTCATTTCCTGTAATATCCTGCACAACATTAAACTAATGGCTAGGCCCCGTTCGGCTTTGCTCGTCTTCTTCATGCTCATTAATAGTGGTCGTGGTGGTGGTATGGCCAGATGCTGATCCTGATCCTCCTGACACGTTGTTTGTCTTTTCCCAAAAGTCCAGCGTCAGCACTTCGTCGTTGCCATTCTCGTCCTCCTGGACATAGATAATCTCCCGCGTGCTCTCATGCAAGAAGCGGATGTTTTCCCCAACAACCACCCGCACAAGATCCCCGCTGTCCACATGACGAATCTCGATAAAGTTTGGCTCAAACGCAATCACGTACGGATACGAAAAGGCAAAGTGCTGGGGCACTCCTTCCCAGTGCACCATCCATTCCGGCATGGCTCGCCATCCGTTGCAATTGACAAAGAAGCTAAAGTCAGAGTAGTTTAGCAAAAAGTTGCGGCCAATGGGGTAGATGGCGATAGGCTTGAGCGCCTCCTTGCGGATGACAAAGTCCAGCGAAGTATCTGCCGGATCCAGCAGCGACTGCGTCTCCAGCGTCTTGAGATCGACAATTTCAAACCCTTTGGCGCACCCCACGCAGAGCTTGCGCTTAAGGAATGAAATGGACAATGCTTCCGACGGAATGTAAAACTCCTTGAACAGTTTGAGACCCTCGCTCTGGCCCTTGAGCAGCTTGGAGAACGCTGGCTGCCGCTTGCCTCGCGGTTGGGGATCAAACGGTTCCATTACTCGCACCGTCGAAGTCATGGAGCTGGATTTGACCGTGCACACTAGAATACGGCCAAGGCAAATGCCTACCTTGTAAAAGTTGATATGGCCCATCACCTTCTTGGAGCGCCGGCTGTTGGCAACTGGGTCGGGTGTGTCCAGGCAGTCCAGCGGCCACGAGTACAGCGACTTGTCCGACAGAGCCAGCACCGTCATGTACTCTTCCAGCACGTCAATCTGCGTCACGTTGGACAGCGTGATGACCTTGACGGGCTGAGTAGTAGTAGGGCCAGCCGGAGTCACCTTGACATCGCTCATCCAAATGCCGTTGTCAGTACCGTACAGAATCTTGCGGCCTCCGTCCAAAGGAGTGAGGCAGTTGACGCGGTTATTGCCGCTAAAGAAGCGGTCGCGGAGCGTTCGTCGCGAGAAAATGTCGCCCTTCTCGGCCAGAATCTCCCGCTGATGCTCGATATGCTCCACCCACTTTTTGCGGCCAATAAACGTAGTCGAATACAAGGTGAGTTCGTAGCCCCGACGGCCCAGATGCTGAAAGGTGATGGGGAATCGGTTCTGCGACAGCTCCGTCTTGGACGGCGTCTTGGGGATGAGGTTAGTCGGTCGTTTGGCCAGCGACTTTGTGGTGATCTCTTCGGATTCCGCCAGCACAAGCAGCTCCAGCGGAATGGGCTTTCTATGCACTTTGAGTTGTTCTCGTTTGTTGACAATCTTGACCCGCACAAACAGCAGCGTGTTGTCGAACAGGTACACCTGCACGTCTCCCTGGTTCTCCTTGTCCTGGTTACGCTTCTTGAGGTTGCCCTTGAACACAATTTGTCGGTTGGGATCCGACAATCTCATGTCTACGTACTCTCCAGGACGGAACACCAGCTGCTGGCCCAGCTGCATGAGGTTGAACCGGTTCTCGGCCTTTCCGGTCTCAATGTTGACCTTTGTGAGGAACTCTCGCACAAGCTTAATTGCCTCGGGCAGGTTCTTGTGATCGGGATTGTCCTCTTCGGTGTGCTTGAGAACCGCCTCCAGCAGCAGTGGATATCGGGCTAAACGAGTGGTGGGTTTTGTCAGGTAACCATTGAGCTCGAGCTTTCGCGACTCCTTGAGACGCTCCGTCTCGTCTACGAACTTTGCAAACGCCGAGTTGGAGCTCTTTTCGCGTTCAAACTCGTACTTTCCTGTAAGCTGCTGTGCTCCGTAGCGAATAAATGGTTCGAACTTTGGAACATGCTCTAAAAAGATGTCACCGAGCTGGCGCACTACTGGAGCCACCTGCTGGCGCTTGGTCAGCGCCTCGGCTAGCTTGATGTTAACAGCATGGACCTCCATGACGCAGGAAAAGACTGCCTTGATGAACCGTTCGCGGCGAGCTTCGGGAATGATGTTGGACGACCGCAACGGCTTGATCCAAAAGTCGCGCAAGTACTCGAGGTCCTTGACAAAGTCTCGCTCGGTGTAAATAACCTCGCAAATGACCTCCTGGCGCTTCTTTTCCTTGTCGGACACGCTGTTGACCACGTCCTCGGACACGGTGTGGATCCACAGCTTTTGCTCCTTTTCGTCGTCACCGTGAAGAGACAGTCTGCTCTCAGCGCGCTTCAGTCCGGGCTGTGGCTTCATGTTCAGACGAGCCTGCTGCTCCAGACGTCGCGGACAGGCAATGGAGTAGCACAGCTGGTCGCGGGTACAGGTGGGAGAATAGCATTCGGCCAACAGGGTGAACACACCATTGACGGGCACCACTGCCGTCTGTTGTTGAAGGTTCGGACCAGAATTGTTACGGTTGACCATACCAGCATTATTTGTAGTGGTTGTGGTTGTGGTTGTTGAGGTGGTTGTAGAACCCATAGTAGAAATAGTATTAACAGTGCCGGTGGATTGGGCCGGGGTCATGGTCATCATAGACGACGACGAAGATGATGGCACATGGGGAGTGCCCTGATTATCTTTATCGACGACAATTTCGTTAAACTGGTATACTTCGTTGGACGTGTCTCGAAGTCGGTGGTCATAAGTGACATCGTGAAAGAACTTTTGGGCGTCCAGAGCTCTGCCCAGCAGCAGAGCCAGGTTTCGATCGGGCGTTTTGATGATATAAGTGATCAGGTCGACCGCCTCGGTGCCTGTAAACGCATTCTTGTACGTGAGCTCGTTCTTGATGCGGTCTCCCAGCACGATCCGCTGTCTAAACACCTCTGCGACTTTGGACAGCAATGCGGGATACACCAGAGGTACCTTGCGAGAGGTGGTGAGGATGGTCGAATAGTTGTTCTTGTCGAGAGTCTTGCTACTGGAAGTCGACGTGGACCTCTGTGCCTGTGCCTGTGCTTTAGACCCGTTGCCCTCGGAGCCAGACGAAGTGCGGTTGACTGACCGCTGGGTGGCCGATTTGAACGACGACAGCAACGAAGTAGAAGATGATCTCGACTGCGGAGGCCCGTTGGGGTTGTTGTGATGGGGCATGACTTCGTTGCCCTGGCGCTGGGGGATGACTCGTCCGCTCATGGTCATGTTATTATGGCGGTCCATTCTAGAACCATAGCCATAGGATCCATAGGAACCGTTTGGAGCTACTGATGCTGCGGTCATGGACATGCTTCGGCCTTCTTGAGACGGGTGGTGGCCAGAAAGAGGCTGGTGATGCGAAGAGGTGGATGTAGGTTGAGGCGAGTAGGGGCGCTGAGGGCCTGCTGTGAATGGTCTAGGAGGAGGTCCGAACGACGAAGACGACAACGAAGGTGACGCCTGGCCGTTCATGCCATTACTAGCGGCCTGGTTTAATCTGTTCTGACTAGGCGGTCTTCTAGGTGCATTACGAACTGGGCCATGAGGATAGCCAGGTTGTCCAGGTTGTCCAGGTTGTCCCTGGGAAACTTGCCCCTGAGGATAGCCGGGCTGTCCAGGCTGTCCAGGCTGTCCAGGTTGTCCCTGGGGACGAGGGGGAGGAGTTGAGCTGTGTCCACGAGAGCCAGGTGCTGGAGGGTATCCCGGACCCGGACCAGGACCTTGTCCCGTACCCGAACTATGTGCTGTTGGAGCAGGAGACATGTGTCTAGGAGGTCCCTGGAGTGCTGGGCTGCCAGGATAACCCTGAGGTGCCATTTGGCCCATTTGGCCTGGCCGTGGAGACGGTAGCGACTGGTGCTGCGGTGGCTGTGGTGGCTGTTGGAGCGGAGCCCTCTGCGGAAGAGGTTGAACTGGAATTTGTCCCTGTGGTGGTTGTGGTGGCTGTTGTCCCTGTTGTCCTTGCGGTCGCATCCTGGGAACTGGCTGGCCTAGCTTGGGAGCGCCTCCATACGACCCGTACGGTTGACCTGGGCCACTGCCACCAGGTTGTAGAGACTGGGGATATGGAGGACCATTTGGAGGACCATTTGGAGGACCACTTGGAGGACCACTTGGAGGACCATTAGAACGACCGCCGTCGCCAGAACCAGAACTACCTGAACCTAGCGGCGGCGAGCCCTGGCCTCCAGGCGCTCGTCCGGGCGGAGCAGACCCAAAGATGGACGAAAAGGCAGCATCACGCTGAGGGACACCTGGCCTACGGTGAAGGTTACTTGTGTCGGACATGTAGCATTCCGCTCAAACTGCGTCAGGTGGGGGATTAATAAATAGACAAGCCAACAAAAGCTACGGACGGTCTCCAACTCGGGTCGCAGTCCTGTTGAACTCTTATTTTTTTAAATCCTTTTTGATTTTTTTCCCGTTGCTTCAATGTTGGTGATGTTGGTGAGGGTACTTCGCTTAGGGCGACAGGGTAACTGCGGCGCAGTCGGGGTAGGTGCGCCGTACACCTACTGCGACACCGCTACAGCTACACCGTTACTACATATCAGCTACACATACTCCAGCTCCAGAGTGATAAAATGCCAGTAAGTATGAACGAAGAGAGTGAAAGACCCTATGGAGGTATTAACTAGGCATACCATTCAACCTTTTTGGCCACTAATGCAGACGCCCGCGTGGTGGCCAGCTTAGCGGTGCTGCCGTTCCGAACAAAGTTCCGGGGTCCTTCGTACCCTTGTGAGGACGACTATGACATTATTGACGAGATCCTGGACCTGTTCCGGGCCAACTGCTTTTTCAAGAACTTTGAGATCAAGGGACCTGCCGACCGATCGCTTATTTATGGAATTTTGTTTGTGTCTGACTGCTTGAACCGACTGAGACCCAACACCACAATGAATGATGCTAATCGAATTCTCAACACGGCGGCCGTGGACCACTTTGCGCTGCCAGGAGACCCCGGATTCCCTCTCAATTCGCTGTACAGCCCTCCACGAGACCGCGTGGAGGTAGATTTTCTGCGAGGATACTTGGTCCAGTTCCGCCAGGAGCTGGCTCTGCGACTCATTGAGCGACTGTACGCCGGCGGAGCATCTGTACCCAACAAGCATTGGCTTGCGTTTACTCGGCGCAAGTTTATGAACCGATCTCTCTAACTACATAGGGATAGATGAATGAACTATCAATAGAACTCTATTGGAATAGGAGCTAGTGGACTACGGAGTAGAAAGCCAATGGAATAGAAGCTAGTGAATGGAAGCGACTACGGAGTGTAGAAAGCCAATGGAATAGAAACTGACTACGGATGTAGAAAGCTAGTAGAATAGGAGCTAGTGGAATAGTAGACTGCTATCAGGGAAATAGGAGCTAGTGAATGGAAGCTAGTGAATAGGACAGATTACAATTAGTATGGATGTAATTATAGACTGTTAGCTAGTGCTTCCGCCTCCACAGGCAGAGCCTCCTCCACACGCCGAACCAGCGCATCCTCCTCCACAGGACGGAGTAATGGTAGGTGCTGCTCCGCAAGACGCCCCGTTACAACATGATCCTGCTGCCCCAAGTGCACTGCATGCTCCGCTCACGCAATTGCCATATCCTCCTGGCTCATCGCACGCACACAATGGGTCGCCCATGAACATGACCGCTGGACCAACCCCAAGAGCTCCATAGAACATAAACGCAGACGCATTGGTACACTGCGGTGGAGGCGCTCGCTGCAGCTTTTTAGCCCGCTTCGTCGACCGCTTGTACGCCTTTTGGTAGCTGTACCACAGGTCCCTCTGGTGATGCTTCTCGGCAACCGTAGCTCGGCCCACGTTCTTAATGGCATTGTGGGCACTGATATGGGGTCCTGGAATGGAATTGTAATCATGGCCCGAGTCTCCCAGCGTGTCGTGCAATTGCTTCGACGTCTTTGACGACTGGAACATTGTCGCAACGCTCTCTCGGACTGCTTCGCAGTACCAGCACAGACACTCCGAGTAGGGCTCCTTGTACTTGTCCTCGTATAGCTCCGTGCTTCTCCGGAAACCCCGAGAAAGCGTCACTTCCCCAACCTTGTCGTCGTGATTGACCATCATTCCACTGGTCTTGGCGGTATACTGGTAATACTTTAGCGGAGACAACTGGTGGGTATGCCATGCCAGGTCAATGTCCAGAGTAGGCACCAGAAACCGCCTCCTGCGACCACTTCCCAGCAGATCCAGAAATCTCTGGTACTTTACAATTGCCTTTTGCACTGTGCTGGCCAGCGCTGGCGAGTGCAGCCAGTCAAACCTGTGCATGTTCTCGATAAACGACGCCTGCCGGATTGCGCACGCGCTGAGGTCCTGGCCAAAGATGGACGAATTCTGCCAGTAGCAGCTCAAGATCCGGCGCACCATTGGAATGGTCTTTTTGAACATCTTAATGGTGCCATACTTTAGCGCATCCTTTTTAAACTTTTTAAACACATCCTCCAGCTGTTGCTTGGCCGCGATCATAAAGTCGTTTCCAAACACATTGGGCCCAACGCTCGTCGCGTAAAAGCTCAGAACGTCATAAACTCGTTTACACATGCCTAACAGCGTCCCCATTAAATGGTTCTTCGGGCTCGTTGGCATGTTAGTCTCTACATCCAGAGTGGTCCCTGGCATGGGCACTCCTCGGGTCAGGAACAGACCCAGATCGTGGACAAATTGGTACAATCTGAGCTTGTCGTGAGTAAACACTGACCCGCATCCAATGCACTTTGTTGTCATGTCGCTTGTAGAAAAGGATTCTGTATTCACAACCACGCCTCCGTCTGTTTCTACCCGCAAACTTAGCCATGGACACCCATTGACGGTGCCACAGCTGTAGCATTTGACGTCCTTAAGCGGATTCTCCGTCGCATTAGGGTCCCATGGAATCTGAGCACTCATTTCAAAATTCTTGCGTGCTCCTTCTCCAGGATCGTACCGATACCATAATCCCTTTTCCGAATTATCGACCTGAATAGCCCGGTTCAGCTCCGCCCATGGCATGTCTCCCGCCCACACTGAACCTAGTCCAAACCGCAGACAGTCCTCCAGATACGTACGAGGATTCAGTATGTACGCGTGCCAAATCATCAGCACGTCCAGCGGAGGCAGCTGGTCTCTCGTAAACGACCTTGGCTCCTGATACTTGTACCAATCACTCCCAACATCCTCCAGCTGCTGATATGTAAACTCTGCACTGTACTGCTTCATTATCGTCTTTGTCCACCACGTTTGGAACCTATCGGCTGCGATCTGGACGTACACTGCCCATCGTAGCTGCTTAGCATCAACCACATCCTTGCGACTGAAATGATACGATATTTTGTCGTCGTCAAACACTCCGTACAGCCCATCGTGGTGTTCCACCGCCTGTCGCAGCTGGTACAGAGTCTCCAGTAGCTTGAGATGGACTATCACCTGGTCCGGAGACACTGTCGTTGACCCTGTCGTTGACGACGACGTCCCCTGGAACAAATTATCATATATATCCATCGGGCTCAGTCCACTGATGCGGGGTGAACTGACGGGGTGAGGTCTTTTATCTCCACTGACGCGGGCCACGGATCCTTTATGTCTCCACTGACGCGGGGTGAGGGTCTTATATCTCCGGAGCAGTCCCATCGTGAGATCTTGGCATTCCTCTACTCTACTCTACTTTACTCCATTTCACCATTATCACTCTACTTACTCTCCTTTACTCTCGTTTACTCTACTACTCTTGTTTACTCTCGTTTACTCTTCTTTGGCATTCTTTCATCTACTCACTCTACTCCAGCATACTTCACTCTACTCCTACACACAGCATGCTTGATAATCATCACTCATATCTCATTAATCATAGCTACATTACATCACTGACTAGGCTTGCCATCATACATTGGCTGATAGGGGGACCGGTGTCCCTGGTTGGGCGGGTATTGGTTGTATCCATATCCTGCTAACGACGAAGGAGGAGGCAGCGACCGCTCATCGCTCTGCAAAGGAGGCAGCAGCGTCCGCCCGCTGTCAAAAGGCTCTTTCTTCACCTCGCTTGACGGGTTCAGAATACTGCTGATGGTCGACATGCGAGGAGGCTTGATGACCGGCCGAGGTTGAGGGTTCTGGTATCCTCCTCCTGCTGCTCCAGATCCTCCGCTTCCATACGAAGACAGGTCCGAAGACAGTGCACTGATGGGCGGTAAGGTGGTTGTACCAGAAGACGGAAACGCGTGCAGAGGTTGTGGAATAGGACCGCTGCTGCCTGCTCCTGGAGCTCCTGGAGCTCCTTGGGCACCTGGAGGAGGTGAATACGCGTTGGAGGGGATGGATCTAGATCTTGGAGGAAAGTAGCCCATTGGCGGTGGAGGAGCTTGTACTTGTGGAGGAAACTGGGGAGCTTGTTCCGCTTGTACTGCCTGTGGAACTTGGGATTGGTGCAACGGAGGCTGCTGAGCAGCGGCCTGAACAGGATACTGGTGATTCTGGTATTCCTGGTATTCCTGGTGGCCCATTTGTACCTGTTGAGGTTGTTGAACCTGGACCTGTTGAGCCTGTTGAGTCTGCTGAGCGTGCTGAACTTGCTGAATCTGCTGCGCTTGCTGAATCTGCTGAGCTTGTTGAGCTTGCTGAGCTTGCTGAACCTGCTGAGCCTGTTGAACTTGCTGAGCTTGCTGGGTCTGTGCATACTGAACCTGCTGCTGAGTCTGAGAATACTGGCTATCAGCTTTGGCAGCAATTACATCGTACCCCCTCTCGGCAGAGTGCTTTGCAAAGTAATTCTTGAGCATTACTACGCTCTTGTATCGCATGTACGGGGCATAATCCTCCCAGTGAGTTCCATACTGCTCTAGCAAACGCTCAAAAGTAGCCACTTCTCCTAGACTCCAGTAACTAGACACCTTCTCTCGTGCTGGTTGAGGAGGCAGGTCGGACACCTGGAGGCCACCCAGGGGCTGTTCGGTGCCGTTAACCTCCTCTTCTTTGCGAGCTTTTCCTCTTCTTGGACCCTTTGCTACCTTTGCTCGCTTGGCCTTTGCAGCCGCCTTTTCATCTTCACTCTGTCGACGCTTCTCCGCTGACGAACCAGGTCCACCCGCTACTCCAGTAGTAGACGCTGCTGCAGCACCGGCAGTTGCTCCTGGAGTGAGAGGTTCTCTGCGCGGGGTAGTAGTACCCGAGGTGCTAATTCGATCAAACGGGTTCTCGTCGTTAGCCAGTGGAATCGCCGTTGGAGGTCCAGATGGACCGCTGTCTGCGTCCTCTTGCTCACTTCGGTTGCCTGGAGTGACCGCAGTCTTTTCTTTGGGTGTACCTCGTCGCCGAGTCTTACGAGCGTTTCGACGACTGCGGTTCAACACAAGTGCCTTGTAGTCAATCTTCTTCTTAGTGCGGTAGTAGTGCAAAACACATTCACTAAATGTTCTGCGGCCACCCATGATAGTCGCAATTGTTCCAAACTGCTTTGGATACAGTACGTAGGCTTCGCAAAACGCTTCATGTTCTTCAGGCGTAAAGTTATCCACTCCGTCCTCTACTAATCGTTGATAGGGCGCCGTCTTATCACCAATAAAGTTGTTTGTATCCAAAAATCGAATGTGTTCTCGCTCAGTTTCGTCCATAATCATACCAGGCACTACGGCAGACGTCAGCTTAGCGCGTTCATTAGGATCCCGAGCATTTTCCCTCTCGAGATTGGCCAAAATTTCCAAAAATTCGGCTTCACTACGAACCATATCGCCTGCTCCACGGTTCCTGCGAGAAGATTTTCCAGTACCGCCGGCAGTAGTAGCACCAGTGCCACCTCCAGTGGCTACGGCACCCTTTTCTCCGCTGGAGATAGAGGCAGCATGGCGCTTTTCGGGTTTTGCAGGTCCGTTTGCAGACTGGAGACCCGATACAGAGTACCGCTGCTCGAGCTCCCGATCCAGCTCATGACTCTTGTCCATCCAGCGATCCATGATATCTCTGTACTGCTGTTGGACGTCTTTTTGAGAATGGGCCAACATGCGATCCCATTCGGTCACGGAGTTTGTGACGACATCTCGAATTGACGCGAATCGGCGATTGTTCTTGCGCACAATTTCATCAAACTTGTTTTCAGAACGCAAGTACTTGAGTTCCGCTCGCAGCTCTTGCCGTGACAGCGCCTCTAGCTCCTTATACGCTGACTCTAGTCGGTTGAATGGACGCTGAACGGGCAAAACCTGTTCAGTACTCTCCTCTAGTTTGATATCCTCTGAACTAGGCTTGGGGAGCTCTACTTGAGGCACGTCGGGAACTGCAGCAGGAGCTGGCGAGGCAACCGCAGAAGGGACAGCTGATGGAATAGCCGATGGTGACTCAGAGACTAGGTTTGAAGTATCGAACTCAACACTACGAATCGGTCTTTCTGGACGAGGGGCTTCAACCGCTCGCTCGGCCCGCTCGGCCAAAGCTGCTAGCTGGTTTAAACCATCCAGGTCGTGGTTACTTTTACTTTCAGGTTCAGCAGCTTCTGCCATTTCCACATCTCGCGGTTCCTTCGATTCCTTCGATTCCTTTGTTTCCTTTGGCTCCTCTCGAGGCTCCTCTCTGAGACCAGCAATGATCTCAGCGGCGTCCATTGTCTTTGTACTGAGGGCATCGGATTCAGTGGATGGTTCTTTGGCCTGTTTGTCCGACACACTTTCCGTCGTAGGTTCCCTGTCCATGTCTGGCTGCACATTCTTGGGCACCTCTTTCATCTCTTGATCCTGTACATCATTGGACACCGAGTCCGGTTCCTTAACAGATTCAACAGATTTTGGGACAGATGCTTCAGCTTTGTCGACCTGGTCGGCCGTTGGTTCGGGTGCTTGTACCTTCCCAATTGGCTCCTGGGTGGCATCAACAGGAGTTTCTGACTGTACTTGCTCAGGCTCCTTAACCGGTTCTTTGGGCGCCTCAACGGGTTCCTTGACGGGTTCCTCAACGGGTTTCTCAACAGCCTGATCAATAGGCTGCTCAATATGCTTCTCAGACAGTTTGTCGGCCGGTTTCTCCTCAGACTTTTCAACAGACTTTTCGCTGGGCTTTTCTACAGGCTCTTCAGCTGATGTGTCAATAGATTTTACAGGTTTCTCTGCTGATGTTTCACTCGGTTTTTCAACTGGTTTCTCTGCTGTTTCAGTGAGCGCTCCCACTGGCTTGTCGATTGGTTTCTCTGTCGGTTTCTCAGCTGACGTTTCGGCTGGCTTCTCAGTAGTCTCTTCTGGCTTTTCAACTGGCTGCTCAGCTCGCTGTTCTACTGGCCGTTCAATTGGCTGTTCAACTGGCTTAGCCTCCTCGCGTTTAGCATCCTTTTCATCTGACGCAGCTGATTTTTGGTATTCCGTCGACACGTGGTCTTTAGACTCGTTGTCTTCGACTTCCCTGTAGTTTACCTTTTCTAGCTTGATCTTTTCATGTCGCCCTTCGTACTCTGAAGAACTGTGTCTTGGCTGCCATCGCTTGTCGTCTTGGGGATAACTTTGGCTCATTGGAGATGCAGAGCGGGCTTGGTCACGAACAAAGCGGCCATCTGCCGGTGACTTTGGTTTAGACTCATTAGTATTAAAATTGGTGTTTCTCATGTCATCATCACGGTCGTTAGCAGGTCGGCCATTGGTATATTTCGGCCCACTTGGTCGTCGGTCATCATCTCGTCTACCGTATCGCACTCTGGAAGGAAACAGGTCCTCCTGGTCATTAGGCCTAGATGGCCGCTTGTTAATAAACTCTCCTTCGGCCTTTCGCGGATACCCATCGCTTCCTCCAGACACACTTCGTTGTGGTTGAACTGCGCTATGATGGCGCTCGGTGTGAATAGGCGAAGCAGACGGTCTCGGAGACGCCATACTACCGTGTCGTTCTCGGCCATCGTCTCGAGAGTACCTTGTGTCACTATTTCTATCCCAATGATCCCAATCCTGCCTCTGGAACCGGCCAGAATCGCGCCAGCTCTCTCTTCGGCCGTCTCGTTCTCGGTCTCGTTCTCGATATCGACCGTCTCTACTATCAAACTCTCGATCTCGCTCCCGGTCTCTTCGTTCTCGACCGTCCCATCTTCCTGGAGGGTATCGCTGGAGCTTTGGATCACGAAAATCACGGCCATCTCTTGGTGGCGGTCTATCAGACCAGGTTCGTGAAAACCCAGGACGGTCTACAGGCGGTCGTGACGATGGAGCACCTTCAGTAGGAGGCACTCCTCCTGATGACCTTCGGGGACCCTGGCGAAAGTCGCCATACGGGCGAGCCTGAGGTGGATACCGCCTGTCACGGTCTCTCTCTCTGTCGCGATCCCGCTCACGGTCCCTATTTACGTCCCTATTAACATCTCTATTAAGATCCCGCTCACGGTCCCTATTAAGGTCCCTACTGATGTCCCTATCAAGGTCCCGGTCTCGATCTCGATAGTCTCTGTCTCGGTCACGATCCCTCTCACGGTGGTCACGGTCTCTCGAATCCCGCTGACAGTTAGTACTCATAGAACTCATAGAACTCATAGACGCCCGAAAAGTGGCAACATTGGAGGCAAAACTTACCACATCCAATCCTCTGTCAATATTCCGTCGTCGCTTGTACTCGGCGGCCTCTCGTTCACGAAAGTCCCGGTCCTTATTGCGCTCCTCCAGCCGTCGTTGGTCCCTGTCCTGGAAGGAGCTCGGGAAGCGCTGTGGAGTCATAGTGTAAGTTCAGCCGCCAGGCGGCTCGGGGCAAGCAATTAAAATGGTATTCTTTCGTTTGTGCGCAGCAACAGAGTTGCTTAACCCTATTCAAAACGACTCTTTTGCTGGCTTGTTAGTGGATTGTAGATTAGGTGGTATGCGCAAAGGGTCTTTTTTTTTAATACGTGAACTTGTGAGCCGCGTTGTGAGCCGTAAATTGTGCGGCTCATGGGCCTCCGCCAACCAATACTTAATAATTTCGTGTTAATTTCATGTTAATTATAAAATAGTCGCAAAATAGTTATCTGGACATAGTTACCTTGACATATTACTTGTCCTCGTGAGCGAGTGCTGCGTCCCAGAAGGCGATTTCCATCTTGGTGGCGGTAGCAAAAATGTCTACCAGTTGCTCGACGCGCTGCGGAGAGACGTCGGCGACGTGAGTTTCCAGCAGCTGGTGACCCTGTTTGCTGGACTCTTTAAACTCGGCACTGGCGTAGTTTTCTACCCATTTCCAGTACAGATTGCCTTCGCGAACAGAATGGGGATCCTTGATACGGTTCTCGGCCGCCTCCAGGTATCCAAACAGGCATGGTGACAGGGCGACCTGAAGTCCGAGCCAGTCTTCGCGGGAGCCGACATCCAGTATATATCTAGTGTAGGCGTAGCATGCCTGGCCCTCTTCGGAGGCAAGAAGGTCGCCCTTTTCTAGGCCAAACATCTTACAGTAGTCAAGATGGAGCTCGCTTTCCCGGGCAATGGTGCTGACCACTTGGGCGGAGTTGAGCATGGCCTGGGGGTCCTCAGTCTTGAATCCAGCCAGAGAGTACGCACGACTGTAGTGCTTGAGATACAAATAATCCTGCTTGAGAAAGTACAGGAACTTGTGTAGAGGAAGAGTGTGCTGGGCCAATTGAACCGTAAACGGGTGGTTGACGTATCGATCCCAAATGGAAGCCACCTTGGGGTGGCTCAGCAGGTACTCTACAAAGTGGCCCAGCACAAATGGACGGGTGTGAATATTGAAGACATGGTTGACAGGTCCATTGCCCTTTCCCAGAGGAATGGCGTTTGCAATTGCCCGCTGCACAAAACGTACTGCCAACTGAGTAGCGCTCTCAATAGTCTCCCCATTGGCCAGATTAGAAGCAATTGCTGACGCCAGAGTGCATCCAGTGCCATGAGTAGACGTGGAGTTTATATACTTGGACGTGAAAATGTGAAACTTGCCATTGTACAAGACATCCACCACCTTCGTCGCCTTACTAGGGTCTGCCAGGTTCAAATCGTCATCCATACCGGCGTGACCACCTTTGAGAAGCACTGCATCGCACTTGAGCCCTTCCCGGATATGCTTTGCAATTCGCTTCATATCCTCGACGCTACCGACCTTCCGGATAGCATCTGAAGGGTCAGACGAAATGTGCTTGACAATTTCAGCGGCTTCGTTAACGTTAGGAGTCACTACAGTAGCCATTGGAAGCAATTCCGTCACATATATCTCCAGAGCATCCTCGCCAATCAAATTCGAACCACTAGTGGAAACCATTACGGGGTCTACTACAATTGGCTTCTTATCGTGGTACTGTTTGAGCTTGCGAGCAACCGTCTCTACAGTGGCCTTTGATGTCAGCATTCCCGTCTTGACGACATCTACGCCTACATCGCTGAACACCGCATCCAATGTGTTTTCAATCATCTCCTGGCTCTCTACTGGGTAAATCTGCTTGACCCCTTTGGTGTTCTGGGCCGTCAATCCAGTAATACAGGTCATTCCATAGCACCCGTGCACCGTAAACGTCTTGAGGTCCGCCTCAATACCAGCGCCTCCGGACGAGTCCGAGCCTTTATTAGTATACAATCTCATTGAACTCGTCAATACATACCAGCAATTGTCAAAGTCCTCGGATACTGATGAGCCATTGTACTGAATGTCACGGAACTGAGTTGCTCATCACGGCGTGACTCTATAGACATGATGTGCCCGTGCGGCTCCTGCGGCTCAACATGCTACCCGAGCGGTTATTGCTATTTAGCTCCAGTTAGCTCCAGGAAATAGCTCCAGGATAGTTTGAAATGGCGTATTTCTATTTCTATGAGAATACAGGACAGTTAGACAGTTGCCTGGATTGTATATCAGTCTAATTGTCTAATTGTCTAATTGTCAATTGTCAATTATCAATTGTCAGACTTGTTAGAATCCACCACCAGCTCATAGATGGTGGCCTGGGCGTCATATCCGTTGGCGGAGATGGCGAGCTTTGTCAAAGAATCTCCCTTGGGTAGAATATACGAGTTTGTAAACACCTCCTGGCCGTCGTTCATGTAGAGCTCGACGTTTCCGCGGTCGACAATTCCGTGGAATTTGAGCTGTCCTGCGGAATTGAGAGGGACAAATGTCGAGAGCTTGTCGGTAAACAGAGGGTACAGGAATTCATTCTGAGTGCGGTCAATGTAGACATGAGCGCCAGAATCCGTAGCTAGTGCTCCTATAGTAATATTGTGACCCTGCTGAGAGGATCCCACAATTGTTACACTAGAATCAGCGGGTACAGTGCCATTGGCTACGGTAATTGTGAATTCAAAGATACCATTTTGGCTGGTGCGTTGGAGCTCAACCTTTGAAGATTCGGTAATGTTTCCATTGATCTTATTGCGTCGGTATGCTGAAACATCCACAGGCTGTTGAGTTAGTACGTATCCTTTGTATTCTGGGTTATAGGGCACCTTTGTCAGAGTCAGTCGTCGAGGCAGAGACATGATGCTCTTCCAGGGACCCTGGGGAAGCTGGTTGGTGTATTGCCAGTTGCTGGCCCATGCAATACAGAGGATATCATCGCCAGTGTTAGACCATGTTTGACTGGCGTACCAGTCTTTTCCAGTATCTGCAATTCGCGCGAAATTATCATCTGGAGTAAACTTTTTACCATCAAAATCACCGATAAAGTACTGGACCATGCTTCCTCCAATGGGAGAACCTGGGTTGATAGACAACATAAGGACCCATTTCTTCTCGTTAGTGCCCGATACTGGCACATGTACAAGATCTGGCATTTCGTACTGGTACCCAGTGAACCCTCCCGAAAAGGTAGACAGCTCCTCCCAATCAATCAAGTTGCTACTGCCATAAAAGACCACTTCGTACTTTTGCGTCCTAGCCACGGACATGATCCACTTTTCTGTCTCTTCGTGGTAAAATACCTTTGGGTCTCGGAACTGGGTAGAGTTAATGTCCAGCACAGGGTTATGAGCATAGCGCTCAAACGTGTTACCTCCATCAAGCGAGTAGGCAATGCTCTGAACCTGATTGTCGGGCCAATTGGACGTGAAAATGGCCACAATTCGCTCTTCAGGTGGCACGTCTGTTCCCGAGAACAAATTTGAGGTATCGTTCACGTCTACCACAGCGCATCCACTGAACACTCCTTCGTTTTCCGATACCCTGGCAATTGCAGTTCCGTGATGGGTCCATTGAATCAGGTCGCTAGATGAAGCGTGTCCCCATTCAGGAGGTCCCCAAACTGTGCCATTAGGGTTGTGCTGGTAGTAAAGGTGGTAGCTATCTCCAACTTTTACCAGTCCGTTCGGATCATTCATAAACCCCACTGAGGGGGTAAAATGAACTAAAGGAGATTGTATTGTATCGTTCATCATCCCCATTGAGGGAGCAAAGTCAGCTAAAGGAGACGCTACCGCCAGGCTCATGGTTAAAGTTGCTGCTTAATTTCATTTTACCACGGGGCCCATTTATATTCTGCCAATCCACTGCCCATCCCCCGCAGCTACTCCTCTTTGTTGACCCCATCCTGGCCAGTCACGAACCGATATCCCGCAGATCATCTGAAACAGGGCCGAAACAGGGCCCTGAAAGCCAATTAAAGTTAGAGATTCGGAGTTTCGGAATTATGCAAGCTGCAACTCGGTCCGACAAGCATATTACCGTTATACCCCGCTAGGCGCTACCCAGCTATGACGTCAAATTATGAGAGCGCTGTTCCCAGGCATTTAAACAACAAGTTTGCATATTCTCATTATTTCTCAATATGTACCATCAATTGAGTTCCTGGCTACTAATCACCCCCGGCGTATGAGTTCAATCAGCTTCCAAAACAAGCTCATGTATAGTGGCTTGGGCTTCATATTCCTTGGTGGATATAGCCAACTTTTCAAGGGATTCTCCCTCGGGTAAAATGTACGAGTTGGTAAATACCACTTGGCCGTCGTTCAAGTAAATTTCCACCATTCCTCGGTCGAGAATTCCATGAACCTTGATATTCCCAGAGGAAGTGAGTGGAACAAATGCCGACAGCTTCTCGGTGAAAAGAGGGTGGGAAAATCTACTCTGGGTGCGGTCAATGTAGAAATGCGCTCCATCTTCAAACGCCATGAGACCCATAGTCAGCTTATGGCCCTGCGGGGAGTAGCCTATGATTGACAAACTGGCGTCGGCCAGTCCCCTACAATTGGTCACATCAATTGCAAATTCAAACACGCCGTTTTTGCTGGTGCGCTGGTGCTCAATTGCTGCGGATTCGTGAAGTTTTCCACTAGTCTTGTTGCGCCGATACGCTGAAATATCTGCAGGTTGTTGAGTCAGCACGTATCCTTGGTGCTCCGGATTATAGGGGACCTTTGTTAGCGTCAGTCGTCGCGGTAGAGACATGATGCTCTTCCATGGTCCCACTGGAAGTTGGTTGCAATACTGCCAATTGCTGGCCCATGCAATGCAAAGGACTTCATCGTCAGTATTTGACCATGTTTGACTGGCATACCAGTCCTTTCCATAATCAGCCATCCGGGTGATTCTATCTTCTGGCACAAACTCCTCGCCGTTAAAGTCACCGATAAAATATTGGACCATACTTCCCCCGATAGGAGATCCTGGATTGATAGACAGCATGAGAACCCATTTCTTGTCGTTTGAGCCTGAAACTGGCACTTGAACGAGATCTGGCATTTCGTATTGGTACCCAGTAAATCCTCCTGTAAAGGTAGATAGCTCCTGCCAGTCAGTCAAGTTTCTACTACCATAGAAAGCCACCTCATACTTTTGTGTCTTTGCTACGGCCATGATCCACTTTCCTGTTTGCTCGTGGAAAAAGACCTTTGGATCCCGGAATTGGGTAGAATTAATGCCCAGCACTGGGTTGTTAGCATAACGCTTAAACGTGTAGCCTCCATCTAACGAGTACGCAATACTTTGTACCTGATTGTCGGGCCAATTGGACGTAAAGATAGCCACGATACGCTCTTCTGGTAGTACATCTGTTCCCGAGAATAGCTGTGAGGTGTTATCCTTGTCTACCACACAACATCCGCTGAATACTCCCTCCTTTTCCGATAATCTGCTAATTGCAGTCCCATGGTCTGTCCATCGAATTAGGTCAGTAGACGTAGCGTGACCCCATTCAGGAGGCCCCCAAACGCTATCGTGAGGGTTGTGCTGGTAATAAAGATGGTACGTTTGTCCAACTTTTACCAGCCCGTTTGGATCGTTCATAAATCCAACGGGAGGCGAAAAGTGAACTAAGGAAGATGGTGACCGGGGACTCATTGTTGATACAGATTAATGACCCATCGCCAGGCTTATTTATGTACGCTAATTCAAAGCCCAACACATCCCACGCTATTCTAATTGAGCGATTGCCAATGCGGTTTAGGGAACCGATTATACGAACCGATATTCCGACCCATCTGGGACTCAGGCCTCGAACCGATACTCCGACCCATCTGATACGAACGTCTCGAACCCCACAAAATTCCCCGGAGAATCGGAGTGTCGGAGTGTCGAGGTCATGCAACTCCTGCATACATACTTTAAAGTGCAGTGCTACTCCGACAAACCGATCCGGGGTACGCTCCTGTACACTTTAGTGCAGTACTACTCCGACAAACCGACCCGGGGTACCCCCACTAGCCCACCGCTCAATGCTATCCTGTACCAGATTTCCGGTCGTCAAAATTATAAAAAGGTGCCTGTTTTCCAGCAATGCCAATTCCAAAAAACACTGCAAGTGAACAATGTCTTTTGCTCAATCTGATATGCTTACCAACATTTCCAGGGCCAAGCAGGCCCGTTCAGCCCGAGTGTCCAGTTGGGATCAATCGGGAAAGAATGAAGATGCGTGGGTGATCAAGCCTAATGAGACTGTGGTGCTTGCTGACCTGGAAGGTCCCGGGTCAATCACTCACCTGTGGTTTGTTCAAACTTGTCGTCGTATCAAAGGTCCCGGAATCATGTCCTACAAGGATGTGGGTGTCGCTATGAGCGAAGTTCACAATGCCTTGGGAATGAATTGGGAGGTCATGGATGAAGACTACTACCGAAAGGTGCTCATCCGCATGTACTGGGACGACCAAGAGGAGCCCAGTGTAGTGGCCCCTCTGGGAGACTTTTTCTGCCTTGGAAACTCAATGGCAGCCAACTTTGACTCGTTGCCTTTCACTGTTTCTGTCAAGCCCAGTGAGCAGCTCAAGTATGGAGGAGCTGCTGCTTTCAATTGCTACTTGACCATGCCCTTTAATAAGCGAGCTCGAATTGAGGTCGAGAATCAGAACGATGTCGAGTACTTCCAGTACTTTTACATTGACTACGAGCTGTATCCGGAGCCTCTGCCAAAGGACACTCTCTATTTCCATGCACACTGGCGCCGGGAGAACCCTACCAATGGCTGGGGTCCAAACCTGCAAACCAACTCCAAGGACACTCAAATTGCCAATTTGGATGGCAAAGACAATTATGTGATTTTGGAGACCGAGGGCAAGGGCAACTTTATTGGCTGCAACCACTCTGTCACTCACTTCCAAGGCACATGGTGGGGAGAAGGTGACGACATGATCTTTATCGACGACGATTTTGAGGTCAAGTGGCCCCCTAGCATGCACGGAACTGGAGGAGAGGACTACTTTGCTCAGGGATGGGGAATGCAGAAGAACGCTTTCCCCTTTTGCGGCACCATCATTCATGAGGACGATGTGCCTAACACTCAGGTAAGCTACAGATGGCACTTGACAGACCCTATCCGCTTCAACAAGAAGATTAAGGTCACAATGGAGCATGGTCATGGCAACCATTTGTCGGACGACTGGGCTACGACTGCCTACTGGTACCAGACACTTCCTTCTCCCAAGCTGACCATTCTTCCCATGGAGCAGCGATTGGTCCGACGCCCTCAGCTGCCTGCAATTGAGCTCAAGAAGCCTCCTATGGACCGTCTCACTGACGTGCAACGCAAAATGCACGAGCAGCACGAGGAGCGCTACAAAAAGTTCCTCGAGGAAAGAAAAGAGTGGGTTGATCGCCGGGCTGCCAATACCAGAATCTATGAAAAAGCCAACATTGAGCACGCCAAACAGATCCGCCAGCGCTACCTTGCTAGCTTGTAGTTCTACATAGCCTAGCCTATCATACGATATATAGAATTCCAAATATAGCCAATTTGCAGCTCTTGCTTTTTTCTCCTTTAAATATTTCACTCGCGGGGTTGATCGGAACAAAGGTGCATCAGGGCGCAGATGTACTCAGATCCCCCCCACACCGTTCGCATTACCAGACTTGTCAGTAGCCCATGTCGGATAAAGGTATAAAAGATGGAAGGAGGACGGGTTGGCCCGTTTTATGCACTGCGTGACTAATTCTTTAGGTCGTATCAACTATCCCAAGAAACGTCTGAATGTGGCCTGCGAGATTTGCCGGCTTCGCAAGACCAAATGCGACGGCGTTCGTCCTTCGTGTGCGTTCTGTAAGAACATTGGAGCCGAATGCGTTTACCGGGCCTTGAATACGAATGATTTGAACCATGTTCCGGTAAAAAGACGGAGAACCTCCAGTTCGACAAGTTTCACAAATGACGAAATGGTGCCGAGCGAATCGGTGTTGCAACAACTGAGTAGATTGACAGACGCAATTCAAGGCATTAGTGCGAGAGTTGAGTCGATTGAAAAGACTGTCCAGAGGCCACAATCATCTCAATCATCTCCTCCGGCAGAATATGTATCTGAAATGGCTGCGGGGTCAAGGGCGTATTGGCATGGTGGGATTACAAGAAGCGAAGCTTCGCTTGACGAGCCATACTTCAACCTAGAGACTGAACGATTCCCATGGATGACAGTCAAGTCGCATAAGTTTGTAGAGACCATTTTTGGATCTGGATTTGCGCTCAGTGCTGAAATCAAGGCCAGAGAGCCGTCTAAACTTGAACTAGACTGGGATGTGCCAACATTAGCCCAGTCGCAGGCTAATATTAACCATTTGCTAGAGTTGTATGCGCAAAATGTGCACAAATGGTTCCCCCTGTTCGACCATGCCGAGTTTCATAGTCTCCAGGGATTGCTTGTAAACACAATGAGAGATTGGCCACGGAATTTGCAGTACGATTCCAGGCTCTGCTGTGCTGCCATGCTGGCTGGGTTGGGGGCCCTGTTCGACAGGGGCAGAAACGTTCCTTCGGCAGAAGACCCGCTCAGTCAGTTTACTATTCTGGCTCTCAAGTGCCTACCTAATGTCTTGATGGATGACTCTCTTGAAGCCACAAAGGCTCTGATTCTTATCAGCATCTTTTACTCCTTCCAGGGTCGACCGTATACGGTCATGCCATATGCTGAGATGGCCTTTGTAAAGCATTCGCAAAAGATTGCCAAATACTCTGACCGCAATCTCCAGGATATCCCGGATGAAGACGTGAGGGTGTACTGGATCATATATTTGCATGTGTGTGAGTTTGTTACTCACGTTGGTCTCAATGACGCTCTCCTTGTGGGTGAGACTGAGGACCTGATGCCGCTTCCAATCCCTGGGTCACGGGAGTTTCATTGCGGTATTCCAAATTGTTCTTTTCACCATGGCACCCAAATGGCAGATGCGTATATGCTGTCAGAAATCACTATCCGGCGGTTGTTGCGACGATCAACGTTCTGCGGAATCTTCAGTGTGAACAAGTCCGAAGATTCGCTGACGTTTGCGCCCATTGTCGCCAAGGAACTGTTGTACCAGCTCAACGAATGGATGGGCCTTTTGCCAGGAGATATCCTTGGTTTAGAGATTCTTGCATCCCCGACCACTGAGTTTCTGAAAATGCAGTACTGCGCTTGTCTGGTTACTATATACTGGCCGGCAGTGTATGGTATCACCTACAAAGAATCTATTGAACTGGATAACACAATTGTCAATGCAGCGAGAGAGTTCCTAAATTCTTGTGAACAGTTTTTCACCTCCGTCGACACGCTGTACAAGGCCGCTCGCAACGAAGTCACCTTCATCCCATACTCTTGGTTGGTCTCGATCACTGTCTTTATTTTTGCTGCAACAAACTGCAGGCTAGTCAAGGAGAGAATCTACCAGCTGGTGGGAATTGACGACAGCAGGGTGATGGAAATGGTTGCTTCAGCCCTCAAATTATTGAGCTTTGCTGGCCAGCAAATTTCCGGCGCAAGTCTTGACTATTGCCATGGAATCCTCCAAAGTATGATTCAAGAAGCTCAAGAAGTCCGGGAAGCACACGCATAGTAGCATATTCTAAATAGCATTAAAAAGTATCAGTACCAATGCAGATTGGTATAATCAATATATAACCTCTGTAGTTGGACCAATCAATAATTAATCAAGACTCATCAAGACTCGTCAGTAAATATTCAATTCCTATGTAAGCTAAACAACGTGCGTGGTGTCATTTTTGTCTCCTGTGTGGACTTCAATAATGGGGCCGGTTTTTGAGTGATCCTCGATAGCCTGGTCAGTCAACTTTTTACCCTCGGCCTTGAACTTCCTGGCAGGGACACCCGACGAATACAGCTCATCCAATACAACAAAGCTGACGCCCTTAGTCTCAGGCATGTAAAAGTACATTAGCACCGCTGTGATAAGCCCACTGACAAAGAAGACAAAGCCGGCTTTTCCTCCCATGTTGCCTGAATCGGGGCTGATCATGTAAGGAACGGTGAATTGACAGATGAGTCCCCAGATGGCATTGACCACCGTCACCAGCGACTGTGTAGCAGCGCGGAGACGTAAAGTGGCCACTTCAGAGGCCGCGACAAAACCAGATGCACCGATAGAGACCTGGTAAATGATCGCCCATAAAAAGATGAGGACAATAATGACCCAACCTGCAGCAACCTTGTTGGAAACGCAACCCATAATGCCCATTAATAGATTGACCCCAGTAAGTGCAAACGCAGCAGGAACAAGCATTGTCCTTCGGCCTACAATCTCAACCAAGGGGTATGCCGAAAGAGTAGACAGCAGCATAAAAACGTACAAAATGACAGACACCAAAAAGTAGTTTTTGATGTTGATGAGCTGCAAAAAGTATGTCACGTAGCCAGTGACAAACGTGGCACCAATGAGCTGCTGGCCACTGGTAGCCAGAATGGACGCCCAAGTTCGTCGCAACTGCGACCGATGGAAGCATTGAAACAAGACTGGCTCTTTGATGCCAAAAAAGATCTTTCGCTGAGATTCTAGGGTGACCATTTCTGTTTGCCTGAGAACCTCACTTTCAATGTGAAGTCTCTCAATCTCCATTTGTAAGAACCGATCATCATCGGTCCCGTAGCATCTTTTTAGGCACTTTTCAGCTTTTTCTTCTTTTCCATTGCGGATGAGCCACATTGGAGATTCAGGGAACCAGTAGTATCCACCAAGCAGTAACAGAGGGTAGATGTACTGGGCCATTAATGGCACCTTCCAGCTCCAGTCATTCTGAATGTGCTCAGCACCATAACTGATAAACACAACAATCATTTGCCCAAACACAATACTAGTGTTGAAAAAGCATAAAAACAGTCCTCGGAGCTCTGGTCGACACGTTTCACCAATCCATAGCGGCGAGATGGTGAACATGACTCCAATTGCCGCTCCATTAATAGCTCTGCCCGCCAGGTGAAGAGTCCATTCCGTTGCCTCGTGCTGTAGACAAACACCAGCCACTGAAAGCAACGCACCGACAATAATCAGAGGCTTTCGACCATATTTGTCCAGGAGCGGGTGACAGATGATGGCAGCTACCAGATCACAAGCAGGGCCAATGGCCTGCCACGCAGACGAGTATCGGGCAGGGATAATGTACTGGCCATTTTGAAGGATACCAAACTGTTCCTTAAAAAAAGGCATTGGTAAAAGTTGACCCCCCACCGTGTAGTCAGTTCCCAGCATCATTGATCCGAGCGACGTCCACAGCGCCCACAGCCCGTAGCGCCAATGGATGCGCAGAATTTTCCACTTGTTACGTGGATCATTCAGAGAGTAATCAATTTGCTGAGATACTTCACTCGTCTTCATCTTCTCTGTCTTCTTTTGCCAACATTAGTCCTGTTATTTATACCAGATGGTAGATGCAGTTGCTCACGCCCACCCACTTGGGGTAAAATGTGGGGTAGCCGATACTCCTATACTCCGATATCACCCCACGGGGGAGGCAGGCCAGAATGAGACAATGAATGATCGCCATTTTTGCCGAGTTCTATTATACCCTGGTATCGAATCTGTTAATGGAACCACCAACCTACGTTCCGGAGCTCCTGATCAGACCATGGAGTAGACACGTAGCCATCCTGGCTGCAGTCCCAAGCAGCCAAGGTCTCAAACCCTTACTTCGCTGCATGCACCGTGGCGTCCAGTCATTTTGCTTCAGCGGAGATTCCTTTTAGCGCAATACGAAGATCTGTTGATACCCTTCCACTAGAAATGCGGTATAGTCAATATTAATAGTGGCCACAGTTATTGCCAGTGCACAAAGATCTTCAATCAGTGGATTGACAATTGGATCAAACTGAGTGGAAAACACACAGTGGTGACATGGTTAGCAGATTATAGCACTTACTGTGTCCTATTTCCTGCAAACTTTGTTCTGATGTTTGTTATAGTATGAAAAAGCTCTTTACTGGAGACAGAGAAGGACCTTATCGGAATATCGGAATCCGGGAGCCGCAGGGCGCCCCACGAGGCTCATGCTCGAGGGGAATTGAAAATATACCCGCCGAGATTGGACAGGGGGAAAGAAGGATAGCAAAGTGATCCGGTAAAATGTCAGTGTTATCGTCCGCTAAGCGTTCAGGAGTATCGACCATTGTTGGTCTGCTGGCCTGCCAAAAAGACCCTTATCTTCAGACTCTTAAAACCAAGGTTCTGTCGTGCGAGCAGGTTACTGACAAATCTGGGGCTGTCAAGGGCTATGAAGTAGAATTGGAGGACACTGTTCTATTCCCCGAAGGTGGTGGACAGCCATATGACACTGGAATGATTAATGATGTTAAGGTGCACAATGTGCAGAGAGATGGACTGACGGCGGTACATTTGATGGATTCCCCAGTTGAGCCCGGTGCTGAAGTTTCAGTCAAGGTTGACTGGAACCGCCGATTGGATCATATGCAGCAGCACACTGGACAGCATCTTCTTTCTGCTGTCCTGGACAAGCGTAAGATTGAGACTGTTTCCTGGAACTTGGGAGCCAAGTTTTGTTACATTGAGCTGCCTAGAAAGCTGTCGCAGGAAGAGGTGAATGAAGTGCAGGCCGAGGTCAACGAGTACATTCGTGCCGCCCTACCAATTCGACTGGCAGTAAACGAAGACGCCAATGGAGTAGAGCACAGCATTCCCGAGGATTATGACTTGTCAAAGGGAGTGGTTCGTGTGGTGCACATTGGAGACTTGGACTCCAACCCATGCTGTGGTACCCATCTCAAGTCAACCGCCGACATTTCTGCCTTGTCGCTTCTGCATTCCATGCCTATTCGAGGAACTAACTCTCGCCTGTTTTTCATTGCTGGTGAGCGTGTAAACAAGTATGCCTCTGAGGCCCATGATATTTTGCGTAGAGCCGGAGCAGGGCTTTCCTGCCAGCCCGAGGAGCTGGAAGATAAGATTAACAAGGTGAACCAGACTCTCAAGGAATTGTATTCTCGGGAAAAGTTCTGGGCCGGTCAGGTGGCTAAGCTAGAGGCTGCCCAGCTCAAATCCCAGCTGGACGCCGGTTCGCTGGCCGTCCTCCACAAGCCCGAGGGAACCATGGACTATCTCAAGAATGTAGAAAAGGAATTGGGCAAGTTTAGCAAGGGCACTTTGGTGTTGATTAGTGGCCAGGGTAAGCAGGGAGGAGCTATTGTTGCATCTGGAGAGAACATTGACAAATGTGTGGAGGTGATTAAGGACGCAGTTCCTAATGTCAAGGGAGGTGGAAAAGGTAAATGGCAGGGTAAAGTGCCAGCCTGGGAAAAGGGCTCTTTGGATAAATTGCTGGAGGGTCTAAAGCTGTAGATTATAAAGTACTACAACATAGAACGTTTTTGGGGTCGAGGGCCTTGTACATGCTATTCAGCTTACATACTTTGGGTAGGCATACTAAGGAAGGCATATTAAGGTGTCAGATTGATGTCAAAATGTACTCTTTCAGGTGTTCAATAAATAATTACAATGATTACAGACTGCCAACTGCTGTTACAGGGCAGGAATTAGACCTTTAATTCTCCACCGCCATCTAAACGTCTTTCGTATGCTGGTGTACCATTCTCCGTCGTCCACTTCCACATAATAATATGGACTAGATACACAGGCGTCCGGATCCACTCGAACTACCTTGGGACCCTCTGGTTGGCATTGGTCGCAAAAAACTGCATGCGCATTGTTGCGCTTATGAATGAAAAGCTCTGTAAAACAGCAGCTACAGGTGGATATGGTGGTATGCTCTTGGACTGCTGGCCGGACCTTGGGCGTTTCTTTAGATGCTTCCGTGGGCTCAGCAATGTAGTCGTCAACTATTCGAATCGACTCGCAACTGCACGATCTCCTTGGTTGCGGGAAGAATGTCAAGTGTTTGGAATCGATCAAGTCTAGGTTGGACCTTCGCGGGCGGAGCGTTCGTCTTGATTTCGGCCGACGAAGAGGAGACACCGGCAGCTGCATTGGCGACACCACTCGGTCCTTGGAAATGGTGCCACTGGAAGCTCGATGCTTCAACAGCGAGCCTGATACCCGTCTCATTGCTGTAAACCTATCCTAGACTGTCCGGACACACAAGCTTGGATATTCCTATCGGTGTCGCACTAGGACTCGAGTGAGTCGGGGGGTTAGGCTAATTAAAACTATCCAAAACGATGCCTTAATTCGAGATGACAGATAAATAAGGTGAGGTGATAACAAGGATAAGGAGGTTGCTTCGAGTCGGTTCAGGGGGATTTTGTTTCCGGGGTTGTTTAGGTCCTGCCTAAAGGGGGTGGGGGTGGGGCGTGCGGCGCGGGTTAATTAATTTACTGACTATCGCGATCACTAAAGTTGACCGACACGCGCTTCGCGAACAGCTACTGACGACAACGCCTGGGACGAGAATGCATTCGATTAGTCGCGCTGTAGATGAAGCGTGGAAGGATGTGGACCCTGAACAGACTGGGTATATCCCGCTGTCCAAGTTTATGACCCTCATGGATCTCGTTGCCCAGAAGACTGATACCAGTACTGGTAGCCTGCTGGGAGTGGACCCCAATGAGATTGTAGAGAAATACGTCAAGCAGAACCCTGGGGTCGACGTCAGTCGTAGCGAACTAAAACAGCTATTTGAGCAATTGACTGGTAAGCCATTGGATACCCAAATTCTCGATGACTCGCTAGAATCAGACAAGGAAAACCGGCCCTCACTGTCGTTTGAGATTGAAACTATGCTGTCTCCGGTTGAAATGTCTACACCTTTAATCACGCGAACAACTCCATTGTCACTATCAAACCAACAGCCAAAAGTGCCTCCAAATCCTCAAGAAAAGTTTGCTGCGCACACCATACGCGCGTCATCGTCGTCGTCGACTAAGCAGAAGGGCCAAAATGGACCAAACACGTCCCCAAGACCGTCAGAGGAGGCAGAAGAGCAGATGAAATATTACGAACAGCAGCTAGAATCGCTGCACGAAGAACGAAATCAATTGCAGTCAGCTGTAAACTCGCTGAACACCGAACTAACCTCTCTACAAACAGCAAACTCGTCCAAGGATGCACATATCAAAGCGATTGAGGACCAATTGGCTGAATTACGGCATCAATTAGACACTCAAAACGCCTCGTCAAAGAAGGCCGAGAGCCACAGTCAAACTATTAAGCTTCGAGCAACTATTAGAGAACTAACCGGCCAAGTTGACTCGTTACGACAGGAAAAGGAAGGCCTGGCTTCAAAACTTGCACAACAAGGCGACAAGGTATCCAATGTCGATAATAAACTAAGACAATTGGAAAAGGAACGCGAAGATCTAATGGAGAAACACCAAGCTTTAGCAAAGAAAAACGCAGAGCTCGATGCTCAACGTCTGGAGCTAGAAACAAAGTTATCAGAGCAACCGCAAAGACCCTCGGGCGACCTAATGATGTCTGATCAAGATGACCTAAACCCCTTTAATGCCCCTTCTAACCATCCAAAAGCACAAAACCTGTTTGAGCAATTGTCCCGAGCACTCAACAGACAGCAGACCCTAATTGCGCAGTTCCCATTCGACGTGAATGACAAAGGTCCACAGCGACCTTCTGCAAAGCTAACTGTAGTACCTTCGCCATTCAATTCTACGACTGCAGTGACAGTGCCAGTGTCTGTAAATATGGCACTTGCATTAGTTTCGGTGCTTGTAGGTTTTGCCATTGGCATTTACTACATGTCCAGTCGTGATGTCTGGTGGACTGGAACAATTCTGGAGCGGGCGTGTAATGCACTGGATGCATGGGTACGAGATCTATCAGGAGACCCTTCTCTTATTATTTAATGGCTGGATTTGTAAAGAAACAAAGTTAACTTATGCATTTATGCATTTATGTTACATAGTCGTCGTGGTCACATCAAAATCCTCTTCATGGTCTCCGCTGTTACGGTCGCAGAGCTTCAGAGGAGTCAAGCCTACTTGATGAGGCTCTTTGTCGTCATCAGCGCTATAGATCCATTCCAGACAGTCTCTAAAAACTGCCCTGGAAACCTCCATTTCAACTAGCCATTCCGCCTCTTTCATTCGTAACTCAAAAAGCTCACAGCCTTCAATGAGCGGAGGGCGCCCTATTCGTTCTCGATGCCGTTTGAACAGCACAATTGGTCTGAGATCGGTAATTTGAGGGCACCCTCGGAGCTCCAGCACAGACAGCTTTGTAGTATACACGAGCATTCTTGGAACGGAATTGTTAGTCAACAGCTGACAGTTATTAAGCGACAACCGTTCCAACTGGGGACCTCGGCATCGAACTAGTTCCATTATAGTTCGGTCGTCAATGCTTGTACCGGCCAGCCCTAGTGTGACAATAGACGTTCTTCTGGCAATGTGCTTGACTCCGCGGTAGGTAATGAGCTCTCCATTTTGAGTCCTACCCACATTGAGCAGCTGGAGGTCGCGACAGTGTTTCGCCAGTGCTTTCAGGCCCCGGTCAGATACCTGGTCGCATGCACGAAGATCCAAGTACTCTAGCTGAGGGCATTGTTCTGCAATCAGAGCCACAATTCGATCGTCTACTTTGGAGCATCCCGGGAGAACAATCTTTGTCAATCTGCCGCCCCCTAGCAGCGCCTTTGTAGGGACAATGTTAGGGCAAGTATAAAACTCCAGCAATTTCAAGTTGCCTCCCAAAAAGCCGAGATCGTTAATATCTTGCTGTTGGGCACCGCTGATCTTATGAAGGACCAGCAATTGGGATGACAGGTCAGCACCCCGAGTGCCCTCCGAGACGAAAGAATTCCATCGCTTGGTGGAGCTAAAATACAGTTTCTTGTGAAGTACTTCGACAGCAACGGAGTACCATTGCTTGTTGACTAGTAGACAAGAATAGAGGCCAGCGGGATCTCTCTCTTCATGAGTTTTAGCTTTGGCAGCTTCCCGCTGGGACTTTTCCCATGCTCTGTGAGTAGCCGGGGTATCTCCATGTAGCAAGACAGCATGACGGAGGGACAGAGGTTTCCGACGCCTGGGTGCCGATTCATGAGGAACGCTATTGAACGAGTCCACATAACTTAAGATCTGAAGCAGAATCTCTGGAATGGTAAAAATTGGATGGCACCGATCAATTTCATCAGCAATGGGTTCATCCAGCTCCGTGGGCGATTCTAGTGCACCGGCAATGTGTAATCCTGAAAACGTAAGGGACAGGTCGAGCGCAAATGGCGGGTTTGATAAGGCCGACGACACTGTTCGGGATGCATAAGGGGAGTTTATTGGAGCCAGACCGGGTCCCAAGCTGAATTGGGACAGCTGGCCACTGGAAACTCGTCGTCGGCGTTTGAAACTTCCTGATCGATGATTTGATGATAGCGTCTCATTACTGTCGCAGGTGGACAGGCAACGAACATTGGTTGACCTGCCCTTTGAGGACGATGTCGATGGGCAGGAATGATCCTCATTGACAGATACCGGAGAGTCTGGAGCAGCTAATGTCGCCTGTGAGGTTGACGATTGAACCGATGACGATGACTGGAGCGAAGACGATGATGTGCAAGCGCTCATCCGATGCCGCAGTCCGTTCAGAAATCCCATTCGAAGCTTACTCCGCTTCCTGCCATTTTCGCCAATTGAATGGTCAGACGAACCATCATGAATATTATTGTTGTCCATCTTCTATCGGTAAGAGTGAATAAATGAATGAATGAATGAATATCAAAAACTGGGGTAACCTGGAACAAAACCTGGAACAAAAAAGCCGGAACAAAAAAAACCGGTCACAGGTTCCGTCTCAGGTCTCGCTCTCGATCTCGGGTGTCTTTGTCTAACAAAGGATGAACCACAGGTATGGACCACAAAATCCCAAAATGCCTGCCAACTGAGTTAGAAATAGACTTTTGTTAACGAATTTAATGGGCCCCCTCTCTATATCAACGGCCAATCCAATAAAATTAAAAGGTATGCCGTCCTGACGGACGTGTGCAGGATTCAGTTCATTGGCCCCCTGCTTGGTATATATAGGACCTGCCTGCAATAGACGGTCAACCACTCAAAAGTGGAAGGCTGGATGGTTCCCAGATCTGCCAAAGGAGGCAGGAGCACTGATAGGCACGGTCCTACGAGCCTGCAAATGAGCCCACAAATGTCGGTGGCTGGCTCGTAAAACGCATCTGCTAGTCTGGAGAGCTGCAGATAGGCGCCTTTGAAACGCACCTTATGCATCATAACCGATGGCACTGGAGATCCGCCGAACAAGTTTCTGTGGGTCTGGGTCAGCCATTTTTTTGGTGGCAGGGACATCCAGGGACATCCAGGGCGAGGTTGACGGACCGGTTTGGAGCTCGTGGTGGCCCTTGCAGAACAAAGCCAGGGGCGGGACAAGAAGGACAAGAAGGCTAAGGCCGATTAGATGGAGAATAACCTACCATCATGGCTGGTTGCGTACCTGTACCTGCGGAGAGCTATTTCATCACACACGAGCGATCGGTGAGCGGCAGCGCACTGCAGCTGGTCGGGCGTGGTACTACGCTGGCGTGCACCAGCACATGTGGTCCATGTACTTGGGAAGTTTTTTTTAGACTGGGGGAATAGATGGTGAAGATGATCCTAGGGGTAGGTAGAGTTGTTGGGGGTTATCGGTAGAGTTTCTGGGAGCTATTGTTGGATATTTGGAGATTTTGGAAAGCTGGAGTGTTGGAGTTGGAGCTGGAAATTGGCCCGAGGAGCAAATTCTGGACGGGAACGTGAAAAAGTGAGCGATTTCATGGTGGCTGATGGGTACGATTTAATTGAGAAGTTGTCAGGCTCCTATGCAGTAGCACCTGTAGCAGCTGTAATATGGCCCGTGCCAGCACCTGTGGTTGGCACCTGTTTCCGTTGCTGGTACATGTACCTGTATCAGCTCCAGTTGCTGACATGCGACTGGTGTGCCTAGTACCTGTGATTAGCTGTAGCTAGCACCTGTGCTGTACAGTTTCATCTGCATCACGGTAACAGCTGTAGTGTCTGCGACATTCATTGATTGTCCAAGACAGCATAATACGTGGAGTCTGTGACTTTGCGACAGGCAGGAGTGCTACGTGGAGGCACAGTATATAGGTATATAGAATTGGCATATATGATTGGCGTATAGGATCGACTTAGGCCATAGGACGGAGAGATACATTGATTATAGCTACCTTTTTAGCTAGATTACCTTCGCTAGATACCTTTTAGGTAGATTACCTTTTCATTGTGCGTTGCTTGTCAGAGCTATCGACCAACTTTTGTAAAGTAGAAAGTCCCTTGCGCTTGCGAATGCCCTGGACATAGTTCATGGCAATGTTCTCACGGTCAGCAAGCTCTCCCAGCTCTTCCAACTCTTCCTCGGTCGTGGGAACCCAGAATGGGTCTTGATCCAGCACCTCAAACCCGGCAAACACCAATTGTGGGTTAGCAGCACCAGACGTTCGCTTGCGGATTTCCTCAGAAAAGCCAAACGATTCTGCTACTGGCAGAGATGCTCGCACAGTGAAGAAGGGAGTTCCTTCCTTCATGTCTTCAGAGAGCACTCTGCCTCTACGTCTAGTAATAACTCCATATACTCGTCCAAGTACCTCCGCAGGAGCCTGAATCTCGCACATGTAGGTAGCAAGCTTTAGTCTTGGAGACCAGTCACTAACACCCTGGTGAATGGCTTCTCGAGTAGCAGAAATCACTCGACCGCGAGCAGATGATACACCAGCTGACTGTTCTTCTTGCTCATCCTTGCGCTCATCCAAGGATACTAAAACGCATGCCACTCCTTCTAAAGGCTCGGCCACTAAAGGTCCCTTAGCCATTGCCTGTTGGAATCCGTGTACAATGTTATCCTCGTACACACAGTGATTAATATTGCGGTCACCACTGCACAGACGCCTGGAGATGAGACCAGTAGAGTCGAAAAAGATGTTGGCTCCTGTGCGCTTGGGGCCCAATGATACAATGTCTTCGACCTTGTACTGGTGCTTCGCCTTTGCAAACAGGTCGTCCAGCTGGCCACCAAACGCCTCAATCTTGTCATCATCACGCTCCACCTCTTCTAACACCATGTCATCTACATCTTGTCGTTTCTCCTGGTGGCGGTCAGATTGCCTTTCTACTAGACCACGAATAACATTACCGTTGGCACTCAAAAAGTCGCTAATATCGGTCGGCAGCGGAGACACCTGCCATACAAGCTCAAGCGTTTCTACTTGCATCTTCACATAGCCTCTAGGATCTCCAGTCTCCGATTTCCACTCTCCGCCAGTGGTGATAGTCTCTCGGTATGGCACAATTGGCTTTGAGTAGTGCACATCAACCTTTGCAAATCGCTCCTTGAGATCCTTGATGCATCGCTCCAAGTGCAATTCTCCTGCAGTAGCCAAAATCAACTCTCCATTGTCCTGAGTAAAGATTTGGACGCATGGATCGGACATGTTGAGCAGTTTCAAGCCCTCCTCCAGCTGAGGAATCTTGGTGGGATCAGCAGGCTCGATTGCAACTCGCAGGATTGGAGGGGCAGTAAAGTTAGTAGATGCCAAGTTAGGTCCCTGAATGTTGTTAGAAACCAATGTTCCAGTCTTGAGAATGTATCCATCCAGACCGGCGATTCCAACAATTGATCCAGCAGGAGCCTTTTTGATAGGAATCAGATCTCTTCCCATAAGCAGGTACAGACCGGTGATTGTAACCCCAGTCTTGTCCTCGTCGTCATTGGACACAGGGTTGTACCGAGGCGACAACAAGTTGTACTGCTGTCCGACCTCGACAGTTCCACTGAACACCCTAGCAAAACCAATGAGCTTTTCTGCCACTGCATCATCAGCAGGAGAAGACTCCGAGTCAATATCTAGATTATCCATACTTTCTGTCAGTCCATTCGAGTCTCCAGAGCCTGCGCCGGTGTTCAGAGCTTGAGCTAGTTCACGAGCACGTCGGCTACGCTCTCGCAGGTCATCGATGGAGTCAGTTTTGGCAACCTTTTCCAGGTCTGCTTCAGTAGGAATGTCCTTTTCCGGCACTGATACCACCTTTGAAATGTATGCAGTAACTGGGCCCTTGGGATCGCAAGCAATCATTGCATCAGAGACTCCAGAGTCAATAGATTTGTACCCAGGAGTGGCCTCCAGCATACCGCTAGTTCGCTCCTTCTGAGCAGTCACCGGAGAGGGCAGGCAATCGGTTACACTAAGCAAAATAGATCTAGACATGGGGATCCAGCTGCCCATGATAGCCAGTAGAAGAGCTCTGGTATCCTTGGACTTTAGAAGGTGCTGGGGCACCTTGAGGTCTAGGGAGTTGATAATTTTAGTTGACTTTTCAGGGTCGCGGTTCAGCACAGTTGAATCGTACACTGCCCAAATGTTATCTAGTACAAACTGGACAAACAATGGCTTTGATAGCTTGGATCCGGGCTTGCGCTTTGATCCTGGGATAACCGTCTTATTCTTGGGGTCGTAGTAGTAGTCACCCCATAGCACGCTTTCCAATTTTTGTCGGTTCATACCCAGTCTTCGAGCATAAATGGCAGCAAACTGAGCAATGTTGAATCCCCATCCGTCCACAGCACTGCCAAATACCACATTGTTCATTTCAGGAGCAAAGTAAATGTCGTCGTCGCTAGATTCAACGAATTCGTGGCCCTGTTGGGCACTCTCTCCCGAGGCCTGGAGTCGTTCTAATCGTTCTCGCCATTTCATGTCCTCTTCCATTCGCTGTCCGGCAAAGAATGATCCGACTACTGCATTGACCTGTTCGATGAGCTTAGACACATGAGTGTACGCCTCCAGAGGAGTCATCTGCAGCTCAGTAATGAGACGGTCAAACTTGTTAATGACCAGAATGGGCTTCATCTTCTCTTCCCATGCCTGACGAAGCACAGTAACAGTCTGAGGACTCACACCTTCCACTACGTCAACAACAATCACCGCTCCGTCACACAGTCTGGAGGCGGTAGACACTTCGGACGAAAAGTCAATGTGACCTGGGGAGTCAATGAGATTGATCAAGTACTCATTCACGGTGGGCTCTTCTTTCTCTGCACTTCGAGAGGCCACTTTAAAGTATAAGGAGATGGCACTGGATTCCATTGTGATTCCTCTGGCCTGCTCGTCCGGTCGGGAGTCCAGATATCGAATCTTGCCCTGGAGGCTCTGGGAGATGATTCCGTTAGACGCCAACAAGTTGTCGGACAGGGTAGTCTTGCCATGGTCGACATGGGCCAAAATGCAAATATTTCTAATGAGGTCAGGCCGCGACTGCAGTCGCACCAGAAATTGGGGCGAAATTGCCATGATATGATAAAGTAAAGATTTTGGATGACCGATGCCGATAACCTTATGATGGAGTGCCCAGTTTGCAAGAAGGGGATGGAGAAATGCCTGATCTCTGAAGACGAAGCGGTGTGGATGTGTGAAGATGAGAGTGTGAGTATAGCTGGTGGTGCGGACAGAGAAGGGAGTCTAACTAGTGTCCATATCCTTTGGATCGAGAGCTGAAGCCGGAGAAGATGACCGCTGAAGAGATCAATCAGCAGGTAGCTGCGAGGATGAAAAGAGCCAATCTTAGTGAACGGGCTATCAAAGAGCTGAGACGAGCGGGCAAAGACGACTCAAAGTAGGCAGAGTAGGTTGGGGGTGTATATTAAACTAAATGCATTACGGAACAGTAAGGGAGATATGGATAGGGTAGATAATACCTGGTAGATGGATAGAACAATGGATAGAATTGCGGATAGAACTGTGAATAGAACAATGGATAGAACTCTGGAAAGAGCTATGGATAAAACTATCAATAGAATTATGGATAACTCTGGATAGAGCTATATAGAAAGGTAGATTGAACGACGAAGGGTAGATGATAGATCAATAAATGGGTAGAGAATGTGTGTATTGAATACATCTATCTTTTTATCCTATGAATGCAAATTATGACGGCAGTTAGAGGGAGTGTTTAGTAAGGGTGCTGGTTGAGAGCATAGGTAGAACCAGCATACTCCGAACCATTGTCATAGCGTCTTTCGTCCTCCAAGAGCTCCTTGACTTCCCAGGCAGAATCCCGGTTGGAAACAGAAAACTCCAGGTCCTCTCGAGTAACAATGTCCCAGTACTTGTAAATCATCATGACTGTGAACATGTTGCAAAGAGTGGCAAAGAAAAGACCATCCACATAATGGCCGACATGGCTACATACAATGTTGTTGAATGCATACAGCAGAGCCTGGCCGGCACCAAAGAAAGCAGCACCAAGGAGAACTGCCCCCAGAGCCCAGATGTCTTTGAGAATGAGTCCCGACAGAACTATTTGGGACACAAAGTAAATGACAACCATGAGCAAGTTGAGAATATAAAGAACCACAAACAGAGCAGTAGTGTGAGTAGGGCTCAGAGCACCTCCTCCCCATCCCTTGAAGGTGAAGAGTGAGATGACAAAGGTGAGGGCAAACGCAGCTACACTGGCGGCTCGCTCTCCAAACACCGCTCGTCGAGTTCCATCTTCCCACAATTGAAAGCCCAAAAAGCCATTGACCATCAAGCAGGCACACAGCGCGCTAGCAAGACCACATTGCACAGCTACAAAGTACGGGAAAGACCCTGAAGTCGAAGGAGTCACGCCGGCATCAATGACCAGCGACAGAGCGGTCTGCACAATAAACATGTAAAAAAAGTCGAGGATTTCGGTGCGTCCAATTGCAGTGTACTTTGACTTGATGGCAAATAGCATGACCATTACCACTAGCAGAGCTCCAATATGCATAAAATCTGATCCTACTTCAAAGATCATTGTGTTGGACAGAATAATTGACCGCGAGTAGCATCCGGCAGGGATACCTACGGGCTGGATTGCAGCACGAGTCTCCTGGTCATAGGGTCCTACCAGAAGACATAACGGGATGGGTGCCTTTTCGCACAAAAAGTCAAACTGACCAAATGCCATAACGAACGTTGACGTTGATGATAGTGATGCTGGTGGTGATGATCAGTCGAGAAAATCTTTTTAATATTTTGATGTTTCTGGAAATCGAGGCCACGGGAAGGAAAACAAACAGCGATGCCTAAATTCCGCCTGCGATACCGACAAAGATGACAGAAACAGTTGCGTAAACAACAAAGGTTAGTAGTACAATACTTTCGAGCACCCGATGTGACTGGCGAAAGACTAAAGAACAAACCGAAAGACCCCTTGTTTTGGAGCTTGAAAGACAGTGGCTGGCTAAACTTTAACGGTCCTCAGAACTATAATTAACGCCATTCTTTTTGTTTTGCACCGGGAGGACCGCGCCGCGCGTATGCGCCGCACCCGCCGCCACAAATGGGGCTCAAAGTTAAAAATAGGTTCGCTCGGTTGCTCCCGAGGGTCTCGCGTACCACGCCGCATACGCCTCGTCCGCCGCAGAAGGCTTACGCGCCGCAGAGCCCGCTCGCGCGTATAAACATGGTGCATGCCCTGCGGGTACCTGGAAGGTACCTGTAGATACCTGTAATACCCGTAGAGAGAAGTGCAGGCAATGGTACAGAAGGATCAGAAACAATGCCCCCCCCTTTCGTCTGCTCATCTGTTGCTACCCGGCCCCTCTGACGCAAAGGGCTTGTCACGAGCCTATTATGAGCCACCAGAGCCACCACCACAAGCCACTGGGCCCATGTAAGCTCCTGTCGTCATTGTCTCACAAACAATAGTGCGGCCGTGGCAGTGACAAATGTTTACACAAACAATGGACAAGGGCGATATGGTCTGTGCGACAGTGGGGGGTACAACTGGGAAGGTACTACAGTATATAATTGGTATACAGCGCTACCTTGGGAGTCGCATTACATTCTACCACACTGTAGCGCACTCGCGTCTTCATTCCGCACACTTTCACATCATTGGCGCTATCAGCTCGGGATTGGCGCCAGATCTCGGTGCTGCAGGAACTGAGACATGAGTGAGATCTGCTGAACCAATCTCCGCAACGTCACGAGCCGGAAAGAGCCATGGCGCAGATTTGTTCGTCATGTATTGCATAGACAATAGAACGGCCGGCAGTGTGGCCAGTCACATTCACACCAAATCCTGCAACATGCACCGAAAGTGATTAAATGATTTGAATCTTGTCTGACTTCGAGAGCCCACGTACCTGTCAAGGCAAAGGTTAATAATCGCGCCGTGCATCCCCGCCGTAGCTGTGGTCACGGAGCAACACAGTTTACACCTGGTAACGATTGTCCAAACTGGCCATAGCTCTCACGATCTGGTGCACTGATAACCAGTGAGATTTTCATTAAATAGACAGTGCAGAATGCTTAGATTTTCCCTCATAAAAACAAATACAAACACAAGCACCAAGATGCACTTTGTATGTCCAATGCATTCCGATGTTACCCCTGACTCTGGTCTGCGTACATGTCAGTACGTAATATGATCTCTCGATCCAGACAAGGGTTATGGGACCAATACTGATAGCAATGCTTAGTAGTAGCAATTACGGAAGGTAAGCTTCAAATAGGAACAGTAAAAGTTGTGCGTGCGTCTATAATATTCACCTTACAATTGTGTAACGGTCGCCTGCTCTCTATTGTGCGCCGCCTGTTCAGCCTATATTGGTAATTCGTTGCCGCCCTTACGCATTCCTGCGCTGTTGATCTGTCAACAATACCTCATGCAGAACATCTCGACCAGCTACGTCTGCTGCCAGTGTGAATTCTTGGTTCAGCACAGGTCCTGTAGGCCTTGACAAGGACAAATTGATTGAATTCAAGCTCTTGTGGTTGAAATTATGATGTCAAAAGTCCGGCCAAACCTTAATTCGGTACCCTAATTGGGGTCCTCGGACACGCACAACTCCTGAACTGCCCCCGGTCGGGATCCTTGCTATCTCCACCGAATACCGCCTATGAGTTGATCCTTGCCTTTACCCCTGGAAAATGCCCTTTTCTTTTGTTCACGTGGAACCTAATTGCTGCGCTCAAAAGTTTTTTTTTCTTCTTTGCTCCACTCGTGAACGAGAACAAACAAGTAACTTTTTTTTGCTTGTCTCTGGTGGCTCAGACACGAACCCAGATCGGAAATTCTTGGTTCCTGTATATAAAAGGCACGAGGTCACCCGGCTGATGGGAAAAGCACAAAAAGCAGATACCCGCTCTGGCGCATCCACTATGGCTAGCAGCTCGTCGTCGCAGTCCACTCCGTCTGCGTCGTCCATTGTCACCTCGCTGGTGTTCAATGGAGCGATTTTTCTAGTGTTTATTATCGCGTTCTTGTTCCTAAGACAGAAACATCGTCGAATTTACCAACCAAAGACCTATGTCGAGACTGTACGAATTAAGCCTCGGCCTCTGAAGAAGGGCTTTATGGCCTGGCTCAAGGACCTGGTGTCGCGCTCTGACACGGAAATTCTTCGCGATGCTGGTCTGGATGGATACTTTTTCCTCCGTTACATGAGATTTATCTTCTTTATGATGATTGCTGGTATCATCATTCTGTACCCTATTATGCTGTCTGTCAATGCCACTGGAGGCGCTGGCCAGTCCCAGTTCGACATCCTGGCCTTCTCCAACGTAGCCGATCCAAAGCGATTCTACGCCCACGTGTTTTTGGGGTGGATTTACTTTGGTTTCATTCTGTTCAGTATCTACCGAGAGTTTGTGTACTACATTAGTGTGCGACAGGCAGTGCTGACCTCCCCCGCTTACGCCTCTCGACTGTCGTCCCGTTCGATTCTCATTTCCACCGTTCCTGAGGAGTTCAAGAGCGTGGACAAGATTTCGTCCATTTTCGAGGGCGTCAAGTTTGTGTGGATTAGCCGAAACTACAAGGACCTGGCCAAGCTGGTCAAGGAGCGAAACAAGTTTGCCGGCAAGATTGAGGCTGCTGAGGTTAAGCTCATCTCTACCGCCGTCAAGAACAAACTCAAGGGCAAGACTGCCGCTGACTCTGACAACATTGACGATTATGTGCCTCGCAAGAAGCGTCCTTCGATGCGTCTCAAGCCCATTATTGGAAAGAAGGTTGACACTATCGATCACAGTTCCGAACGTGTGGAGGAGCTCAACGCTCAGATTCTCGAGAAGCAGCGCGCTCATGATGAATTCCCTACCCTCAACTCTGTATTTGTATCTTTCCACAACCAGGAGCAGGCTGAGTTTGCTATGCAAACCCTTTCTCACCACCGAGCTCTGCAGATGGCTCCCCGTTACATTGGCGTTCGCCCTGACGATGTCATCTGGCCCAACCTTCGTCTGTTCTGGTGGGAGCGTCTAATCCGTACCTGTCTGGCTACTGCTGCCATCACTGCTCTGGTCATCTTCTGGGCTATTCCTGTTGCCTTTGTGGGTTCTCTGTCCAACTTGAAGGCTCTGATGGGTACTTCGGCGTTTAGCTGGCTCAGTTTCCTCAACAACCTGCCCTCTTGGCTGTTCGGTCTGGTGTCTTCGTTGCTGCCTACTATTCTGCTGGCAGTGCTCATGATGCTTCTGCCCATTTTCATCCGATTCATGGGTGTTGTGTCTGGATGCCCCTCTCACACTCTGGTCGAGTACTACACTCAGAATGCTTACTTTGCCTTCCAGGTTGTGCAGGTGTTCCTGGTCACCACCATTGCATCCAGTGCGGTGTCTGTGGTGATGAAGATTATCGAGAACCCCACTTCGGCAATGTCGTTGCTTTCCAACAACTTGCCCAAGTCGTCCAACTTTTACATTTCCTACTTTTTGCTTCAGGGTTTCACTGCTGCGGGAGGAATGTTCCTTCAGATTGTGGCTCTGATTCTGTTCTACGTGCTGTCGGCCCTTCTGGATGGAACTCCCCGAAAGAAGTGGAATCGTCAGAACGTTATTGGTGGCCCTGGCTGGGGTACCGTGTTCCCTGTTTACACAAACTTGGGTGTTATTGCTATCACCTACTCTCTGATTTCTCCTATTCTGCTTGCTTTTGCTGCTATTACTTTTGGTCTCATCTACCTGGCCTACTTGCACAACCTCATGTTTGTGCAGGGCCAGACCGATGGTCGTGGAATGTACTACTGCCGAGCTCTGTACCAGACTTTCACTGGTCTGTACTTGGGTGAGGTGTGTATGCTGGGTCTGTTTGCGGTAGCAAAGGCCTGGGGACCTCTTGTGCTGATGGCCATTCTGATCGCAGCCACCGTATTTGTGCAGATTGTCATGCAGAAGGCGTTTGCTCCTCTTCAGCAGTCGCTTCCTCGAGACTTGATGCACCACAATGCTGCTGATCCGTTCAAGGATGAGTCCAACCACCTGCAGTCTTCTATTTCCAACGGTCAGGTCACCAGCGGAACCTCTGAGAAGAGCATCAACCAGGTCCGCAGCGAGGAGGGTCTGACCGAGGACCGTGAGAACGGTACCGGATCTTCAGACGGCAAGTTTGCTTCGCGAATCAACCCTACCAAGAAGATTGGTGTGTTCACTCGATACTTCCTGCCTCACCGTTACTTGACTCCTGGCACTATCCAGAGCCAGTTCTTGCCAGAGCTGTACCACGAGCGACTGCCAGAGCTTTCTGACAATGAGGAGGCCTCTGCTTTCTGCAACCCTGCAGTCAACGCTGAGAACCCTGTGGTATGGTTTGCTCGTGACCCTTACGGACTGTCCACTGTCGAAGTGGACAAGCTCCGAGCTCACGACGTTAATGCTACTGACGTTGGAAGTGTTTATGAGATTAACGAGAAGAAGAAGAAGGCAGCCATTGTCGCCAATGGACGTCTTGATGAGATTCCAGTATGGGAAAAACCGGTCATGTATTAGATAATGTAATAATTAATTTGGATTCTGTCTTTGGTTATGAGAAGCTCTATGAGAAGGAACGAAGCGACTGATCATAGACGCGCTCCTGGATACTATAATTCAATACACACTTTACCTTTATAAGCTACTTTTATCTGCACCGCGACTGCCAGTGCTCATCTTGTATATCGTCCTCCTTTCTGAAATCCTGGAGTTCTAGAGTTCTAGCTAGCCTGGAGCTATCCTGGAGCTATCCTATAGCATAGAGCTATCCTGGAGCTAGCCTATAGCCTAGTCAGTAGCCTGCCTGGCCGGGGACCCTGAAACTGCACGTAATGCCACGTGACTCTCACAACTCAACAAATTTCACGAGCTTCCCTCGGTACCAAACGAGAACCACGATAATCAAAGGGCAGTCTCAAACAATATCTAACTCAAAAACATACATCTCCTCCATACCTACCACTCCCTGCTCCAATTGACCGCCGTTGTCCCGTTAGAACCAAGGAGAAGGAAACTCTAAAATTTCAGAAATCTGTGGCCCACCGTACTACTTGTTCCGAGGTAGCCAATCATCTGTTTCCCCCAGTAATTCCCACGACTTGTCCTCAGTATATGAGCAATTTGGCTGTAAACAGACTGTCCCAAATCACATACCAACTCCAATCGTCTTCAGCAATGTCGCAGTACTCTGTCCGTCAGATCGGTGCTAAGAACACCCTGGAATACAAGGCCTACATTGAGCAGGATGGCAAGCCTGTGTCGCCCTTCCACGACATTCCTCTGTACGCCAACGCTGAGAAGACCGTTCTCAACATGGTGGTAGAGGTTCCTCGATGGACCAATGCCAAGTTGGAGATCTCCAAGGAGGAGAAGCTCAACCCCATCATCCAGGACACCAAGAAGGGCAAGCTGCGATTTGTGCGCAACTCGTTCCCTCACCACGGATACATTCACAACTACGGAGCTTTCCCCCAGACTTGGGAGGACCCCAACGCTGTGCACCCCGAGACCAAGGCCAAGGGAGACAACGACCCATTGGACGTTTGCGAGATCGGTGAGGCCGTCGGCTACACTGGTCAGGTCAAGCAGGTCAAGGTTCTGGGAGTGATGGCTCTTCTGGACGAGGGTGAGACTGACTGGAAGATCATTGCCATTGACGTCAAGGACCCTCACGCCTCCAAGGTCAACGACATTGAGGACGTTGAGCGACACTTCCCTGGTCTTCTGCGTGCCACCAACGAGTGGTTCCGAATCTACAAGATTCCCGACGGAAAGCCCGAGAACCAGTTTGCCTTCTCCGGAGAGTGCAAGAACAAGAAGTACGCCGAGGACGTTGTGCGAGAGTGCAACGAGGCCTGGGAGCGTCTGGCTGCTGGCAAGGCCGACAAGGGTGACATTGACCTCACCAACACCACTCTGGCCAACAAGGACTCTGCCGATGCTGGTGCCCTTAACATTCCCCAGGGAGAGAACCTTCCTGATGCCCCTATCGACCAGTCCATTGACAAGTGGTTCTTTATCTCTGGAGCTTCTGTCTAAGTGTCTGTCTAAGTTTGTATTGAGCTTAGCTTGTATAAATAGTAAATTGTCATCTGAAGTTAATTGGTCCAATGATAAGTAATATTTGTATTCTGCTGTCAATTTTTAATGAAAAGTAATATAGCTTGTTCTGCTGTCAATCATATTGACCAGTCCATTGACATGGTTCTTCACCTCTGAAACTCGTGTCTAAGTTTGTATTGCTTACCTAGTATAAATAGTGAATTAAACCATGAAGTTGAAAGGGTTCAATGGGTCAATTCCAATGGAAAGTAATATATATACCATTCTAGCTTGGCTGGGATGGGCCCGTGGTAGCTGTTCTGCTGTAAATCATATTAGTAGTACACATTACCTGCTGTCAGTATATCCTGTTGAATTAAAATTTCACCGTCACCCCCTTGGCAGCTTTGACAAATCGCTCAATCTCGCTGAGATCTTTAACTCCCGGGCTTGATTCCACTCCTCCGCTGACATCAACTCCACAGGCACCCTCGACCTCTAGAGCTTGGGTCACATTGTCTGCCGTCAACCCTCCAGCCATAAGGAACCTCGCTCCCATGTGAGCCCGAGACTGCACTCCGCTCCAGTCCACCATCTTGCCCTCTCCGCCAACCTCACCGTCTATCAGGGACAGACTGTGGTATCCGGTAACTGGCGAGGCATTGAAATCTGGAGTGTCTGGGGTAAACCGACGGATCACAGGGCATGGAATGAGTCTACACCATTCTAGCGGCTCTGATCCGTGAAGCTGCACATAATCTAACGACAATTCCTGCTGCAACCGCAGAACTTCTGCCAACGGCTGGTTGCGGAACACGCCTACGATAGCTGGCCGGGTCCTAGTCTTGGCTTCAATGATGTGGGCTACTGCTGAGTGGGTGGATCCGTCGAGATCATTAGCGTCGAGCTCAAAGGACCCCGGACGTCTATAGGACCTTACCAGGTTTGAAATCTGGGCTGCTGTCTCCATATCAACGGTACGCGCTCTATTAGGGACCATAATCATTCCAATCATGTTGGCTCCGGCGTCCAGAGCTACCTGGGCAGCCTCCACGGTCTTGATTCCGCACACCTTGACGATTGGCGATGTTGTCGTATCTTCAACTGGCTTGGCAGGAATGTTTTCGGCCTCAGTGTACAGAGTAGGCACTCCAGACGAGCTTAGGTGTACATGAACTAAGGACGAGTCAACTTCCGACCCTAATCGGGCCTCGTTGAAAGTTATAATGCCATCAGGCTTTACGCTCAAGCTGTTAATGGCCTCTAAATCGCCATCTCCCTTCACCTCAATCAGACTAGATAGCCCGTTGCTTCGACACTTTTCAATATTCTCTACTAGAGTGTCGGTATCCTCGAGCTCATCGTTGCGGAACAGAATGCCATCCGATCCGCTAGCACCAGCCTCGATGATTTCGCCCAGAATAAACGCAGTGCTCAGCTCATCTGCCACCTGTCGCCATAACAGCAGCGGTCGCTGAGCTCGCTTGTTCAGCGCACACCGTATGGCAAGGTTATGGAGCACGATACCAGACGTCACCAGCAGCACTTGGGCACCCCGGTCGGCAAACTGCATGAACTCTTCGACTTCAGTCTTGGAACTGTCCACCAAGCCGTAAACGGTGGCATCCTTCAAAATCTTGACCTGCTGGTTCAAAGGGATCTTGACCTGGTCCGCTAGCAATGTCTTTGGACGCATGATCGAACCGATTTACAGATACTCCAGCGCAAGCCAAAAAGTCGTATAGTCAAAGTTAAAGTCCCGAACTTCCGATGGCGAGGCAACAAGGGAAAGCCATTAATCCATCGCCATCGCCATCCCGCTAGTGGGTCGATCGCGCAATTTTACCGAGTATCCAAAGTTGCCACTAGTTGTAGCGTAAGATGGTGTATGTAGAATACAATTGTCCAGGATTTCTGGAGGTATTTTGCGTCTGTACTCTTCTCACTCTCCATCTCCTGTAACCGTTGCTGCAGCCGAGGCTCTCTCATGTGGGACCTCGGGGTCCCCGCATCAGACCATCCTCACTCACTCTCTCCATACTTCCTATCGGTGATATCTGTGATATCTGTGGTATCTGTGAACAGTTTATGAACAGTTTGAAGTGATGGCCAAAAGGCATGCTCCAGGTTTGAACAGGTACCCGTACCATGCCACATTCACTACGAGATGGTCGGATAATGACCAGTATGGCCATCTGAACAACGCAGTGTACTACCAATTCTATGACGCCCTGGTCAACGGGTACATGATGGAGCACTGTGGATGGCACCCGCAGGCGGACAAGGCAGACCCTCAGAGTGATAGCAAGGACCAGATTGGCCTGGTGGTGTCGTCAGGTACTGAGTATTATGAGATTATTCACGGATTCCCAAACCCCATTACACTTGGTCTGGCAGTACGAACGCTGGGCCGAAGCTCGGTGGAGTATGAAATTGGGGTCTTCCAGGACAATACTACAAAGGCAAAGGCAATTGGCAGGTTTGTACATGTTTTTGTCGATAGAGCAACCGACAAGACCAATCCCCACGGAATGGCATCCTCTTTGCGCGACGGACTCTCCCGACTGGTTGTAGAACATCCAAAGTTATAGTCTCTATTACAAGGTTATAGTCTATATTATGAACTAATCATTTCAATTTTCTCAAATACGGTCTTATTCGTCAATTATTAATTGCGTCTCGACTCTTTCATGGTCGTAGAACATCCAAAGTTAGTCTATATTACAAAGTTAGTCTACTGCGAAGTTGGTCTCTATCACGAAGTTGGTCTCTATCACGAAGTTGGTATTTATTACGAAGGCATAGCCTTTATTACAAAGTCATAGCTTCTATTAACTGATCATTTCAATTTTAAGTACGTATTACTCATGAATCATTAATTGCGTCTCTTGCGACGGCTCTTGCGTGGTCGTAGCTTGACCTTTTCGTCTTTTTGCGTCTTAAATGTCGTAAACATCTTCACTGGAGCCACCACTACATCGCCAACCATGTACACAACAAGCATGACTGAAATGAGCAGCATTTGCACAAATAGCACCGAGAATGCCAGCGAAGTGCATGCCACCTTGCTCAGAACATAGCCACTGCTTTTGACAAGGCCCATTGCGATTTCAGGAATTCGAGGAGCGCCCTTTCGAATTGACTCCACAACCTCTGCCGGAGGCAGAATGGTAATTCCATCGTTCTTACGGAATGCTTCGCTAAAGTTCTCTGGCCGTGAGAACATGGCCCACACAAACTGCCACAGCTGAGCAATCTGTTGAGGAGATGCAAGCGACGATGCAGACGTTCGAACAATATCGCTGGTCATTTTCCACGACAGGACAGTGCCCCCAATGTTACCAGGCCGACTTGGCCCCATTGGCCCCTCTGGTCGTGCAAGCTGATCCGGGTCCAGCTTCTGGAGGTCGTCGTCGCTAATAACAAGCCGGGAGATTGATCGTTCCCGACTACTGCCTTTTGACCGTTTGGGTGGCCTGGGTGAGTTTGACGTGCTTGATTGCATGCTACGACTTCGAATATGGCCCTGGCTCTTATCAGCAGCACCAGCAACTCCATTGGCTTGGCTGAATGATAGGTTTGTAGGAGAGAATGATGGCTGAGAAGAAGTGGAAAATGCAGTTAGTCCAGAGAGCGATGTGAACCCGCCCCCGCCTGGAGAGCGGCGACGATGGTGATGCGAAAGACTGTGATGCCGGCGAACAGATGCAGAAGACGGAGTGTGTACGAGTTCTGGTGACGCTCGAAGGCCACCGCCTTCTGCTACTGGGCTCGAGCAATCTGGACTGCTGGTATCCAGCTGGCCTTTGGCACTCCACTCTTCAATTAGGCGAGCGTTTTCAGTCCGAGCCAGCTGTTGCAGCTTCTCCTGAAGCTGGCGGTCCTGTTCCGACAAGAATATTGATGATGTAGTGCTAGAAACTGGGTCTATTGACGACCATCTCTTTCGAGTCTTGGATGATCGTGAATCAATTGTGTCCACAATAGCACCCCCTGATGTCCCTGATCCGTCACTACCTGGAGACTTTAGCGGAGGAGGCCCATCCCCAAATGCCAATGGGAGCATAATGTTCAGCGACCGTCTCTTGCGCTGCACCGAATCAGACCGTCCCCGGGACTCTGGTCTCCGTGGAGGAGAAAGCATGGTCGGGGAAGCTACTGACATGCTAGGAGAGGATGTTAGGCTCGCGTCGCTCACCAAACTGGGGGCTTCAAAACTGGTATCCATAACAGAAAAAAAACAAGATCGAATGTTAGTCGGAGTTGGAATTCCCTTCCCCCCTTATACTGGATGCGGACAAAAAAACCCACTGATAAAGTTAACTTTGGTCCAGGAGATTAAGTCGGCTTGTTCACCCCCTTAGCAACCGTTTGTTTATACTAGTCCGTTTCCGACAAACACGCGCCGTTGGTGGCAGCGGGTCCTTTTAAGCCCCTGAACGCACGCTTGGGCCTGCTGGGGGTGGCCTGCTGTGAGGCGGATGGTCGGTATCTGCACTGGAATGCAGAGCTCGATTGTCGAGGGGGCAACGATCAAGCAAGGTTGGTCAATCCTCATCTTGCCAGTTGGCTCTCGTAAATCTTGTGGGCAATTTACAGCTGGAGAGTGGACCACCATCGGCTTCTGTGATAACATTACCAACGGTCGTTCGGAAACTTGGCTCAAAGTGGAATGGCAATATCATTAAACCTTAATGCTTGAGTATGCGGGAGTCCCTTAGCCGGAGACCGGGGGGTCATCACCTATAGGCATGGATTCCAGGTTGCGTAAAGACTTTGAGGATCAATCATTGAACCCCCTCACAATTTCCAGTTTGGAGGTAAAACGAGGTTCAGATGACAAGTATTGACCTGCTCAGCCTGCTCAGCCTAGGTTGGTCTAATTCCAACTTGAGCAATCAGACTCGGTCTGCTGTAGCTTCCCCATGGAGGGGCAAGATGTGTGGGCGCATCTATTACAGTGGAATGCATTATAGAAGGATACTAAAGAAAGCTATTTTTCAAGAGATTAGACGGGGTGGATTTGACTAACTGTGTTTAATTAACAAGGGACTGGCAACAAAGCTCAGACCAAATTCTCGAACGCGTCCCCGCATTCTCGGACTATACGCTCTTCACGAGGTTGTCTCAGTTGTCTCAGTTGTCGCGTGTCCCTTGTCAGAGCATAAATTCCATCCGTAGTTCTATGCATTGATTGGCAGTCGATAAGTCATCATTAAGTCCCTGGTGACAGGGTCTGGGTGGCAGTCCAGGAGCTGGATCTCACTGAGGTTACTATTTTCAGAAGACTATTTTCTGTCCGGAATAAGAAATAACAGGCCGGTAATATTAAATTTACACATAGAAAGGAGCTGCCTTGGTACTCGCAATTCAAACATCTAAGCAACCCTGACAACTAGTCCAATCATTCAGTAGCGAATAACCACTGTCTCCGCACGACTCAAAGTACAAAGTATTGTGAGGTACCTGCAATGCTTACGATTCAGGGGGAATAAAGTTCAGGAATACAGCTATCGTGAGATTACAGTCGTTGGGCATGGTGTTGAGGTTTCCTGTAGGCCCGTGCAAGAAGCAGTACCAGCTACGGCATCAGTGCTTGGTATCTCATCCTTGCTTGACATAGTCAAGACCTAATTAATTGTCACTTGATGACCTTGGCCCATAGTCCTCTGTCCTGTAGACCTGTAGAGGTATGAAACTCAGAGCTAATTTAACTTGGCTACTTTGAAATCATTTATGAATCTCAAGTTCCTCTCTACACCACCATCGATATTAAATGTGGAGGCACCAATCTAGCGAACCGTTGAAAATTGATGGGTACAGTCTTTACGGGGTCCTTGGAGAAGGAGCCTATTGTAAAGTACGGGCAGTAAAGAGCAAAAAGACTTCAAAATGGTATGCTCTCAAGTATATGGCTAAATGCCAGTCTCAGTCAAGGCTCCGCACGCTGCTCCAGGAGAGGAATATAATGACTAGATTAAGACATCCATTCATTTGTCAATTGAGGTATGCTTTTCATGATTCACATTTCCTGTATATGATATTGGAAGTTGCAACTGGGGGAACCCTGCGGGCTAATCTGATGCAATTGACTCTTAACGAGGACGCGGTTCGAGTAATCATATCGGAACTGGCTTGTGCAATTGACTACCTCCACAGCTTTGGCATTGTGCATCGAGACATCAAACCTGAAAACATTCTCCTGGATGAACATGGACATGTCAAGGTAACTGACTTTAACATTGCAATCGAGCTTTCTGTCCAAAGTCCCCACATTCAGACAATGTCGGGAACCTTTCTCTACCTCGCTCCCGAATTGCAAAGAAGGGAGCCCTGTACAGCCCAAATAGACTGGTGGGCTCTAGGGATTGTTTTCTACGAATGCATGTTTGGGTATGTTCCGTTTAGAGCGTCAACTGCGCACGCAATGTTAAAACAAATTTCCCGAGGGCTGGAATTTCCTGTAACAGAGCCTGACGCTACCGCCGATTGCAGAAATGCAATCGAGATGCTGCTCACAATAGATGCCCAGTTACGGGTAAAATCATCCCATGAGTTATTTCAAGCACCATTTTTTAATGGAATTTCACAAACCCTAATGGAAAAAGGAGCTGGACCAGCTCCCATCTTCGTTCCACCATCATTGCCCGCAGTCATGTCTCACAAGGTGGATAGAAAGTTGGCATTAGAGACTGACTACAGTACAGCATTAATTCATCGCAAACGAGAAAAAAAGCACCGTAATAGTCAATTGCGCCCAGATCCGCAAAATTATCCCGATAGGTCTGAAAGACTTTACCAAAGAAATCGCAAGAGTTTCAACGACTCCAACAACGCCCCCAAGATAAATTCCGAAGTGTCATTCCAAACGTATAGTTACGTGGACAATCGCAATTCGTGCGAAAGACTAAAGCTGCACCCTCCTCTTACTGACCAGACAATTCCTAAACGAAAACTGTCCAATATATTTCGCATTTGCACATGGGCACGCCAGCAGCTCACTCATAGCACAAAAGTATAGACCTTAGTTTACGCGAGTCTACTATGTAAAACACAAAAGAGACATACTAACGGGTTTTTCCACCTCTTGCTCTACTGAGTTCTAAATGTAGATACCCGGCAATGACCCTTGATACACGCCGTCAGTGACCGCAGTCCCAATTCTTTATTTAGAACAGCACCCAAGAATTTTCACTTTTTTAATCATTTCTAGGTTCCCAAGTGCTCAATGCTCTCTAAATTTAGGCACGACCGCCGATAACTACACTCCTTTCTCTAGCATTTTACGCAACACTCTGTCATCCTCGTCCGTATCTACCAGGGCCCTGATTGTTCCCCTGAATCTGGGATCTGGTTTATGCGACTTTCTGCATTCTCATGCATCGACATGCATCGTGTTTCACGGGAATGCGCCTTGTAGTGCCGATCGCACCAAATTTGGATATAAAGGCTTACTAGTTCCCCGCAAAAGGAATAATTGTAGCGGTTGGAATGAACAAACGGACTGGTGCAGCATAAGAAGGACCCCTTATTGTCTTGTGCATTCGAGGATATTTATTGGCCATTGCAGGGTGCATTTTGGCAGCGACATGTCACACGCGCGAATTCGTCCTTCGCCAGGGCAGACACCAGAGGTGAACAGCGCAATCCCTATTCCCCCTAGGCACGCTCAGCATGTATTCGACCCTCAAGAGTTGACCCCGAGTACCGAGTTTAGCTTCTTGAACGACTCTCCTTCGCCGCCGCCAAATCAATCTGGAGGTACAAGTCTCGGTGGCTCTGGACCTCTGGGGACTCCTTATGAATCGACTCGTAGTCCTGAGGCCAGTGGTGGATCAAAAGAATCGGTTTCGCATGGATCATATGGTATGGAAGCGGGAGCTGGAGCTGGAGGAGCAATAGGAGAAGGAGAAACAGAGAAACGGAGGTCGTGGTTTGCTCGACACAAGTGGTTGTGTATTATTGGCGCAATAGTGCTACTCATCGTTATTTTAGCAGCTGTTCTGATCCCAGTGGGGATTGTGGTCATTGGCCATAAAGGAAAATCGTCATCGTCTGATTCATCTGGCTCGTCTGGTGATAAGGATGGCAATGATGGTTCGAATTCTGATGACAGCAGTATTCCTGATTCCGCAAAGGGTACTGTTCTGGATACTTCGACTTGGCTAGATAAGACTGGTTTCAACACTACCTATACAAATGCTACGATTGGAGGCCTGCCCATAATGGGCCTCAATTCTAGTTGGGATGATTCCGCTAGACCAAACAGTAAAGTCGCCCCTCTTTCGGAGTCCTTTGAGTATGGAAAAACACCAATCCATGGAGTCAATCTTGGCGGCTGGCTCGTTGTCGAGCCTTTTATTACTCCATCCTTCTTTGAAAAGTATGGTTCTCATAAAGATGGTGTTGTAGATGAGTGGACTTTGGTCGATAAGCTTAACCATACTGGAGGCGAAGACCTGGTCAAAGAGACTCTCGAAAAACACTATAGCACCTTCGTCACCGAATCGACGTTTAAGGAGATTGCGGAGGCCGGTTTGGACCACGTAAGAATTCCTTATGGATACTGGGCATTAGACACTTATCCCGGTGACCATTTCCTCCCAAAGGTGTGTTGGAGATATCTTCTCCGAGGCATTGAGTGGGCTCGCAAGTATGGACTTCGTGTCAATATTGACTTCCACTCGCTACCAGGCGGCCAGAATGGCTGGAATCATTCTGGCAAACAGGGATTCCCTCACTGGCTGAATGGTACAGAGGGAGAAAAATATGGAAACGATAGTCTAGACATGCATCGACAGCTCGCAGAGTTTTTCTCTCAGGATAGGTACAAGAACGTTGTGACAATGTACGGATTGGTCAATGAGCCCAAACTGGAAACTCTTAACAAGACTGTGGTCACGCAGTGGACGAAGGATGCATACAAGATTGTGCGCGACAAAGGATTCAACGGCACCATTGTCTTTAACGATGGATTCCTGGGCGCCACAGCGTGGAAGGGCATCTTTCCTGAAGACGAATATCCCAACATGCTTCTGGATCTACACCAGTACACGATTTTTGATAAAGATCTTATCAAGTTTTCGCACAATGCAAAAGTCAACTTTGCTTGCGACAATTGGGCCCAAGTTCTCAATTCCTCTACCAGTAATATGACCGGACATGGAGCAACTATGGTTGGTGAGTGGAGTCAGGCGGACAATGACTGTACCCTGTACGTCAACAATGTCGGTGTAGGCTCACGCTGGGAAGGTGATTTTAATCCTGGCTTTGACACTGAACCTGTCCTATCTCCTTCCTGTCCCGACGGATCAAACTGTACATGTGACCCTTCCAACTCATCTCCTGATTCCTACTCGGACGCCTACAAAACCTTCCTCAAAGACTTTGCTGAAGCACAGATGCAAACATTTGTGGCCAATGGTGCATGGGGTTACATGTATTGGACTTGGGACACCGAAGGCGAAAAATCTACACAATGGTCGTACAAAAAGAGTCGTGATGCTGGCATGATGCCGAAGCTTGCCTACGACCGCTCTTCTTTTTACAGTTGCAGCAATACTACCGACTACAGCGCTCTAGGTCTTTCTGAGAGCTATTAACTAACGATTGTAACGACTTCAAAGACAACTAACGAAATCTCTTCTTTATTTGGCAATTAGCATACAATATATCTTCTTTAATCAATTACATTCTGGTCGTAAACACATTTCAACTGTCATCCTCGTGCCTCAAAAAATCTCGCAATTCAGACACCTCCTTCACAATAGTGGACAAGAGCTTATTATCTTCATCAAGCTTTTGCTCCTCGGCTGTGGTAATGGACACACCTGATGCCAAGTACTTTTGGTGTGTCAGTAGGTAATCAAACGCTTCAATGAGCTCTCCCTGGTTGGGCATGACATTAGGGATTCGTTTGACCTGATCAGCTTCGCAAAGTTTAGTTACAATGTCAAGAAGTAGTAGAAGCTGAGAAGTCTCATTGATGGTAGCGAGACAAACTGAGAAAGGAGCAGTTCCTGGAGATTGTACTGCCTCGACCCATCGTCCAAGTGCAAATCTGATTTGTTCGCTGAAAAAGTTCAGGAAAACCAATACCTCCGGAACTATCCTCGATCCAAGTTGTCGCAATAGCTCGAGAACAATTACCAAGATGCCCTTTGTCCAAATGCCATGGAGCCTGGTATCAACCCAAGGAGTAACTCCACTCTGTTGAATTAGCTTGGACACCGGACTCTCAATAATCACTCCAAGTAAGCCATCTGTGACAAACCTTTCCGCCATAACATCCACGGACAGCCATTCCAGAAGGTACAAAAGAGACAGTTCGCCATAAATTGCATCCCCGCCAACCATCAGCTCTAAGGCATACGAATAGAGGCTCATTACAGCTCGATCACAGGCCGTGTCCACCATGGCTATCACAAGGTTGCCACATACGGTGGAAACACCCTTGATTTTCAGACATTTTCGCAGAATCATAGTGATCTGGACAATATCTTCAATCGCACCGCCTTGTGGATGGGCTCGAGCAGACTGCGTGACAGCCTTCATGCCTCTAATTACTACCAATTCCAAAACAGCTCCAATCTGTTGGACCAATGCGAAGTCTGCGTCTCTGTCCTTCTTGGAAAAGTCATCGAGACACAGATTGATGATTTTGAGCATTTGCTTGTAAAGTTTGTGGTCCGACGCACTGTCGGCAGAGCTGGCCACGCCAAGGAAGTCGATATTAACATCAGCCAACAGCCTGTAGGTCTTTTGTAAATCTCCAACATCTGCCACAGTCTTATTTGCCTTGGAAAGGTGGTAAAGGATGAAAAAGCATGTCTCTAGTCTCCTCTTGAATGTATCCAAGAAAAGAGGAATGCCCATATCCTCACTTAGACTCACATCAATTATGGACATGGCAACTGTCTGTAAAAGTTGTAGCATGTCGTCGTCATTAGTCCTAGATGCATGAACTGTGAGTGAGGTAAGGAAGAAGCACATTGCCTTGACAAGAAGAATCTGAGAGTCCACATATGACAGATTGACGTTCGCCTCCACAATCTCTTTACGGTATCCAGCCCAAAGTGGCTCGTATGAGAGCACGATATCTAGCATTTCCAAATCATAGTAATAGCTTTCACCATAGTCCTTAATTGGAAGAAGGTTTGACCGTCTAAAGCTCATGAGCTTGCCCTTGGGCCACTTGCGATCAAAGTTGCGATGCAAATTACCATGCAGAGAAGGTCTGTACCCCTTGACTGAAAGGTACTTTCTAGAGTACTGCAGGAAGTTTGTCTTTTGTCGTAAAAAGTCAATCCACTTGCTGGCCAAAGCAGGACGGCTTCCCTTGGCTTTGTAAAGGTCGATTGAAAACAGATACATGACCTTTGACGCCATAGACTGGATATAAGAGGATTCAATGTAGTCAGCAACCTGATCCAAAGGCGGGTCTTCCATAGCCCGTTTGACAATGTCTATAAGCGACTCGGCAAATTTTTCTTGTGCCTGTCTATCTCCAGATGGAGTCATGCTCATATTCCAGTTACTGTGTGCCAAAGAAATAGCACCCAACAGGTCGTTAATGAGCTTGGGAGAGAGTGACCTCGACTTTTCAGACACAATGCCTTCCATGACCGTCAGCAATGACTCTGCAGATTCGACCTTGTTAGAGATATGGCGTGTGTCCTTTCCACTGAGTAGAAGAATCGACAGACCCTCCTGCTTACTTCGAATAATCTCGCTAAAGAAGGTGCAGATAGAGCCAATGGTGACATCAGGCTCCAAGTCATTGCGTAACGCCTTGGAGTATCCGGTCACCAACATTTGAGAATATTCAGTACCCAGGTGAGCCAATAGCGAAGGTTGGTCCTCTACCGAATACCCAGATACAATGGCCTCCAAAGTGTTGGTGACTGCAGAGTGCAGCGAGTAGTATCGCACGAAGATTACAACCAAATCTGGGCTATGAGTAAAGAGCCTTCGCTCCAGCAGAGACAGTGGCAGTTCGAGGTAGGATCGGGTCCTGACTAGAAGTGCGCAGAAATCGAGTACCTGTCTAATGAACATCATTTCCGAATCAGCAAAATAGCCTTCAGGCGTGCCATCAACGGAATAAGTTGACTTTGCGGCCGATTCAATGCATCCCAACAATGGCTGGAGTGTTCGCAAGCAAGCTTCATTGGGGCTCAGGAACTGTTCAGTGATCACCTTAGACGCTTTAGCCATCACCTTGGTGACCTTGTGGTCTTCTGGGGTGAGAGAGTCCTTGTCCGATTCTTGAACGCCAGATAGACAAGCGGTGGAATAGACAATTGAGGTGAAAACAGAGATAATAGAAGAGGCGATTTCTAACTTTTGAGTGGGTTTAGCATATGGCCAGTAGGCAAAGCTCTCAAAAACATCAATCAGGTAACGAGTAAAGTTTCCAACCACCTCGGTTCTAGTACCCTGGGAGATTGAATCATCCAGAGCCCGAGATAGAGAATCCTTGACTAATGCCTCCACGAGCTTAATAACAGCGATAGTGAAGTCGTACTTGCCATCAGCTATCTCTACTGCACCAAGGATGGCGGTGATCAGTCCACCCTTGACATTCTTGTCAAGAAGATTGCTTCGGCCAACGTAGGGCCATACCCGCTCGGGGTTATACTCGGTCAAAATCGCCAAAAATTCCACACAATAAATGCACATTTCCAGATTACGGTTGTACAGGGACTCGTCCAGCATTTGAGTCACCAGCTCGACAAAGTCACCCTGGCCCAACCCGTTCGAACATGCAACAAGCATGTCACTAGACTGGGTCATGTTGAGCTCAGACAGGGTATTGTTGATTAACCGCATAATGTCCGGGGCAAAATTGAGCTTTGACGATAAGAGTTCTGACTCCAAAAGACGACCCAGGAATGTCCAACCATTATAATCCAAACTCCACATGACGACAGTTGATGTGCTTTCGGGAATAATTTCTCCCCGGGCACCAGGATGCAGCACAAGGGCTCCTTGACCGTCGTACTCTCTAGGATCAAACAGTGCCAACTCGGAGGTGAGACTGACAATGTTAGGTTTTTTGGGATCAAACTCATAGTCCCGGAATGTGCGAGGCATCTCCTGGAGATATGTGGAGAGGGAGAAGACAAACTCGTAAGCGTCTCCGCCCAAGTTCTGAGAAAGTTTTAGGAATGGCTTCAGAGCTATGGGGATCTTTGCTCGGCATAATAGCAGAGCTCTGTCTGCAAACTCGTCACCAAAGAAAATGTCCTTAAGCTCCTGGAAAGGCGAAATTACGGTAGCAACCAATCCAGCAAGGTCTTCGTTCATGTTAATATAAGGCAGACATGCCAGGAGGAAGCTGCAGCCCACTTGAGCAAACTCGAGTCGGGCAGGAAGTCTCCGGAAAATCTCCTGGACGGTGTGAAGAGCATATAGCCCCATAGCGTCAGTAATGAGCTTGCCTGCATAAGCTCCTAACTCTTCCGATTTGACGGCGTCATGCTTGTTGAGGTCAATACCGCATTCCTTGTATAATGGGTTAAAAGTGGGATCCGGTCTCTCATCCAGGCGGATAGATATCCTATGTAGAACACAACCCCAGCATAGTAGAACAGGTGCCGCAGGTTTGTAATGCGTTAATTCTGATAGCGCTCTCTGCACTTTAACCAGGGAATCAGGTTGAGTGATGTAAGAGGCCTCCAAAGCGCCTTCTAAGCTGAAATCCTGGTCCATATCTAAAAAGCTGATGGAGATGAGGGTGCACAGAGCGTGCGCTTGCCTATACCACTCGACATCAAACGCGTACGAGGTGTCTTTTGCGGCGAAAAAGTCAGTAGACCGGATGACGTCGAGCCAATCGAATAACAGGTTGGATGAAGTAGGAATCACCGTGCCCAATGATGTCAGTAGCAGGTTGAGAGCATCCAAATGTAACAGAGCACATTCTCTATAGTATAATTCGGCGTACGCCTCATCGTCGATGGTGGGAATAGTGGAGAATCCGTTAGAAATAAAGGTGATTAGGCCTTCAAAAAACTTCGGGTGGGCAATAATATCGGTAGAATGCTTGCGACAGACCGCATAAACGCTGCCCTCGTCGTCTTCTGAGGTAACAGACTGCTGACTGGCGCGCAGAGTAAACAGCAGCGTCACAAGTTTGATTCGATATCGACGTTCAGCCAAATAGTGTCTCAAATAGTGCAGCATTCGCTTCTCTCCCTTCGTAACACCCTTAAAATCAAACCATTGCACTACTTCTAAAGCAGCAACCTCGTCAATGTTGATCGCTTTTGCAAATTCCACCGCGCTTTGCTTCACCTTGTCATCCACGGTACCAATTTCCACCCCATAACTAGTTTTTGTCGAAGGATCATCAAGCTTCTTTCGGCTGCTTTCTGAGCTTGATGGTATCGGGTCATAACATTTCGCTAATTGCTCGGAATATAGCCCCAAAAATTTATCTACACTGTCAACAGTGCGGGACTGGGCGGACTCTAACTGCAGTAGAGTATAATAAGCCGCCTCAAAAGTCCTGCTGTTAGCATCTTTACTCATCTATTCACCATGAACCACCCAAACTTACCATAATTGAGCCGAATTTTCAATTATTGGGCCCATTTCTTGGACTGCCCTCGATCACGGTTCAAGTTTTGTTTTCAATGCCCTGTCGCTGAAGAAGCGAACCTCCGAGGATTAGTGCGGTGGGTGACCGTTTTTTGTTATTTTTTTGCCTGAAATTAGTTGATTGAGATAAGCAATAATTAATAGCCTTGCGTAGGCTTATCGCGGTCACTGGGTCTTATCAAAAGCGGAGATACAAAGCGTCCTATGGAGCAAGCCTGGATCCAAGCGAAGGAAACTGGGTTCGTTTGTGATGGCGCCAGTTCAAACTGATATGGAATCGATAGATTTTGATTGCGTTAGTGCTGATTTTGACGGGGGATTTTTATCGCTACCCAGAGATATTCAGAATGAGGTGGTTAGCTATCTTGATCCAGACGACCTTTATAACCTTTTGTTTACGAACTCGCAGTTGCATGAGCTTGTATTGGAGAAATTTTGGTATAATGTAGAGGTAGATCCGGGATTGAGCAATGTGCGTCGTGATACGAGAAAGCTTCGCATTTACAAGAAATGCCGGGTTCCTTATAACCGGTTCCAAACTTACCGGGAAGTGGTTGTGACAATCAATCCGGGAACCATTGAGGGATTCTTTAAGGCTTTCACGAACAACAGAGTTCCTTTGCGTTATGTGAGGATTCTGACTGTTCGTGCTGTGGATGATAATAATGCAATTGTGCGAGGATTGACTAACAGCAATCGTATGGGCAAGGATCACCAGCGGAGAATTGTGCAATTATTTCGACAGTTCTTTTCCTTGGCACCTCAAATGAGCTTGCTGAGGATTGAAGTGGACAGCACAGCCTCCAGCATAGTTGAATTGGCGGCGAGGACAGTTCCTAACGTACCCATTCGTGCTCCGAGCCTGTCCCGGCCCTTGGCTTGCTCGTCAGCAATTACGTCGCGAATTGAACAAATGCGTGTATTTTTGGATGATGAGACTCAGCTTACTCGTTTCTTCAAGGGTCATGCTCTGGAAAATGTGCAGGAGCTCTCAATTTTGTCCAATCATTACCTTGTGCCGCCGGCAGTGCTGGGTTCTTTTTTTGACCAATGTCCAAAACTGAAAAAGTTGGAAATGTCAGGAATATTCAGTGCTGATAGTTCAATCGAATGGATCCCTTTATCAGTGCGAAGTTTGGCGCTAAGGTTCGTTGCGAACATGATAGGTCCCCAATTTGGCTCTCGTATGCCGTCGGCCAATCCCACTATCAACAAGCTGTCAGTCAGCAAATGGGATGAATTTTTAGCTCATCGCAAATCTATCGAGGAGCTCACCGTTATGGAGGTTGATTATCAACGCCTATTCCCTCTGATCAATCAATGCACATCACTAAGATCATTGGAGGTCCTTCATGTTGGCAGCGTTATTGACAAATGGGATACGTTTGACAAGTTTGTGAGCGGACTCCAAGGTCTGGATCACCTTCTTCTTAGCATAAACGGAATCAGAATTCCAAATTGGATCTTTCTACATTCGATCCAGGATCAAAATCCTGGTCTTGATATGATCACCATCCGAACACGCAACGACAGTTACGAAACAGTGCCTCATTTACCGCATCAACTGACTACTAACTCTAGAGGTACAATTCTTGATATTCAACTACATTAGGCATCTAGCTGGAGATCTTGTAGCAGGTCTTCGATTTGGTCGATAGTGCCATTGTACTCACGTTCATACTGGGAAATATCAAACGCATCATCGTATACTCGACCAATCTTGGCTGTAGAACTGGCATCTTGATCGTCCTCAAAGATGATTCCATACCTCTTGGCTAGATAGAATCGGATATCATCAATCAATTCGATTGTGTCAGTTTCCTGACGGGCCTGAATGCGCTGAGCACTCTCCATCACAATGTCCCGGAATGCTTGTTGATTAATGTAGTAATCAAAATGGTCGGCAATGTACTTGGCCACATATTTTTCCAATCTATCCAAGCGCAGGGTCCATCCTGCCCGTAAAACGTTGAATATATCCATGCCCTTGGGCAAGTCATTGCCACAGTTTGTGATGCTAATTGACGCAAAACTCTTTAGGCGCTCTACCAACAGCAAATCGGCGGCGTACAGCACCTCCATAGCCAACGACACTGGCACGTCAGTCTTGTCAGTATAAAAGTAGCGCAAGATGATCTCTGCAACTTCCACTGAATCCACAGGGAGCTGGATGATTGGTAAGCTTCGACTATCGCCGTCAGCGCCCTCGGAAAATGGCGACGAAAACATCGTTTGATAGTACTCTGACCGTGCCAGCATGGATCGGTGACATGGATAATATACCATGGTGCCATCACCAAGTTCAACTTCTAAGATTACATCAGCTGAGGTCTTCTTACTGGCCAGATCCGCCAGCTGCTGCTCGCTAAGGTCATCATCTTCGGGTCCCAGAACCACCTTTCGCCCGAAAATATGCTTTTCTAGAAACACCTCAAACTGTAGACGGGCCTTCCACATTTCAGACTGATGCTGTTCTCTGCGAGCCCTGCTGAGAGTAGCAGCATCCGACGACAAGATGGCCCTGGAGTTTTCCAAATGGTCGACCAGGTCTACCAAATGCAGCTTACGGGCAGCATAAATAATCTTGTCCAAAGCTGCTCTATCAGTTGGAATTGCCTGGTCATATAGATACAGGTATTTGACAATATAGGCAAACGTTTGATGGTCAATTGCGGAAGTCAGCTTGACCCGGGTGCTCGTGGGCCACCTCTCCTCTAGGGTCCGAGCATAATAATCGCTACGGGCAGCCAGGACAAACCGATGAAGCAGAAAAGGCTCTCCGTCGCACTCAAAACAAATGTCCGACACCTTGACTGGAGGCTTAGAAAACAGGCTGGAGACGTGCGCGGCAAACGGTTGCTGTTCGTCAACTGCCTTTGAAATGTCAAATCTCAACAGCAATCGGCGAATGGAGTCCGTAAGTGCTCCATAGAGACATCTCTCTCCCTGGAAAGTATCTCGATCACACACTGCACCATGCTCTAACAAGTACTTTACAACCGATTCATGGCCACACAAACTGGCGAGGATCAATGGAGTGCAGTCAAACTTGTCAATTGCATTGACATCGACACCGTACGAAACCAGCTTGTCTACCTGATCTAAATCCCCCGACCGGCAAACTTCACACAGCTCCTCAAATCGCTTCTTTTCCTCGGCGCTCATCTCTCTCGATCCATTAACACCCGTACCATGGGCTAGCTTTTCCTCGTGGTATCTATGAATGAGCTTGCCTTTATGCTCTATAATCACCTCGGGCTCTTCCTCCCCTTCACCTTCCACAGAATCCGCAGGCTCCACAGGCGCATCGGCCGCCGCTGTAGGCTCCACTCCCGCCTCTATTCTCTCCGTCTCGTCTCCGTTCACTTCCCGCGAAGTCATGTCAATCGAGATACCGTCGCAAGGCTTACAAATCGGTCTTATCGCCCCGGCTGTCTTCTTCACCACAAAGTAATCCGGGGCAAACGAAGCTGTGGTCTATCTACACGTAGCAGTCTTAATGATCATGGTTCCTAAGGTCTGGTATGTCTGGTATGTCTGGTATGTCTGGTATGTCTGGTATCCCGGTGGAGATGCATACTAGGTGTAGCTGACTATGTCCGGTCGTGATGTCCGCAAGGTCATTGACGATGGAGATGATGGAGATGATGGAGATGCAATTAGAATAGATATTTAACTATACTGAGGGACCAGAGCGGATAAAGGGACGTAATTAGGGCAGGTGTTTGAATGTTTCCACTATTTAGTTTGACCACTCATTCATACTCAATATGCTCAGCTTCATTAGAATTTTGGGAGCTTTGTGAACTTTGTGGCCCTTGAGTATCAGATTCGTGGGCCAGATCCTCAAGATAAACCTTCAGAGCCCTAGGTCTCGCGAGGAATTCTTCTATAAAATACGTTTCTTTGCTCAGAAAATCCTCAAACGCTCGTAGATACGCGGGAGTCCATTCGATGTCATGCAAGCATGATTTCACGTCATCCCTCATCAGGTACGGTCTTACCCGTACTTTCTTGGAATTCGACAGCCTATTGAAACATTGGGACACCTCCTCTGGCAATTCGTCTTGTGCTGCTGATGTGTACATGCCACTCAGTCTCCTCAGTTTCCTTCCTATGGTTCCTGTTCCAGACATGAATATTTCTACTCCAGCCCTTAATGCTCGGGTCAGAGTTCCACCTTCACCCCGCTCACTGGAAGTTGAAGAAAACGAATGATCTCTTTTTCGTGATTCAACAGGTCCTTGAGAGGATTGCCTAACACAGCCTGCTGAGCTGGTTTCGGATTCATCAGAGTCTGAGCTATCTCTAAACTGTTCCTCATGATCATTCGAAGTTTGATATGAGTACAGTAGAGCCTCAGCAGAGAATAACATTCGTACTTGAGAGAAGCGGTTTTGCAATTGCCAGCGGAAGAGAGAAATAAACTCCTTACCTAACAATTCTACGCCTGTGAAGGCCTTTATGGGAAATTGCATTGATTCGGTGCAATGTTCGTCCACGCGAGTCAAGCTTCTCCGTTCAAAGATCTTCTGAACGAGCATCACCTCACCCTCACGAACCAATTGCTTCATGTCTGTGCTAGTACCCTCCGACTCCTTATATTGGTCAATAGTTTTTTGACACTGCGTGAGGATTCCGCTGTAATACGCCTTTTCGTTACGCAATCTCTCATCACCATACTGTTGATAGGACTGCAGTGTACGGAGAGCTGCAGACATGGAAGTCCTGTACTGATCATCTGCAGGCGCAGGTGCATATTGCAGCGAGTAGCGACGTCGCAAATGTTTAATCTGGTCTAGAACCCGTTGGTATTGATCATGACTATTATCACCATTTCGCTCCCACTCACGAAGGAGCTCAAGGGCCCTAAGGTCGTTAAACTTCTGCAGAGCCTTTTCCTTAATAACTAATGAAACAGCAGCTTGTTCTCGTCCAGTAAGGGTATCCCTAATTTCCACGAGGGCCTTCAATGATATATCAAAGTAATAAATGTCGATATACTCGAGCGTCTTTCTGATCATGTTGGCATGGAGATCTACACCGTACATGGCGTCTACTTGGAACCTGGTGCCTAATATGGTGAAAGCGCAATCAAAAAGCACTTTGGCTTTGTTGTCAGTCCCGACCTCCACCATAACGGGTGGGATGAATGGGTGATGCTGAGCGCAACGCACAAAGTACAAGTAGTGCGGAGCGATGGTGTAATTGGGGACCTTAGAGCCATGAGCACCCGCATCCCACTTCTTTTGTTCGACCAAATTAGTCGTTGTGCCAATTTCCCCGTCTGAAAACACTCGGTTACAAATTGTTTGAGCGCTGTGGACGTATATGGGGATTTTGAATGACCCAGAAGGTACTATCAACTCTTCCGGAGCCATATGTCGTGTAATATGATCCCACATAAAGTCGATGGGTGTAATAGGTAGCTGCGACTCCAGCTGTTTTTTTAATTGGCTTAGAAGATTCAGTTGCCTTCGTGTTTGACCATGTAGCGGAGTATCATTAGAACGTTCGTATTCTAATAAACGTGGTAGCAGGAGCTGACAGAAATTCAGCGAACTGTCTAATAGAAAATCTAGCGTGAGTGTCGACGGTACTGGTATGTTGGGTAGGATCGTTTGGATCTCCATCGTTAGAGCATGTCGTAGCTTATTCAGCAGCATCTGCAGTGACCGAGGTTGTGTTTGTTGTGAACCCTCTAATGACACGCGCAGCCAAGAATACAATGCACTTAGAATTGTTCCGTGAAGGTGAGCTTTTAGTTTGGATCGGGAATCTAAAAGCATTGTGACTCGTATCTCATCCCTTAGAGTGGAAAAAAAAGACGGCGATGCGTTCATGAGGAGGTGTCGTCAATGTTAAAATGAGACACTCTCCAGGTCCTGATAGATAGGTGAACCTCACTTTTAAATCTCCTAAGTGATCAATGACCTGCTCTTCAATGGATGTACCGTCGTGTATGATTATTACAAACTCGCCGGCAAACACAGATGAAGATTGTTGTTTATCGATGATATCATCAATTTCTTTCATAATAGCTGCAACGTTCTCATTTTTATATTGGAGCACTTTGTATCTTTTAGGATCAAGATTTTTGGAATTTGGAGTCAATTCCTGAAAGATAGTTTGAAGATACGGTGTAGACTCGCATGTATCCACGAAGGTGGAGGGTCCCTCGGAGCTAGCCTTCTGATTAGCGCTACTTAACATGCCGGATAAATGGGATTTGAATGTTCAAAAGAGGATCAAATATAAGCTATACTAAGACGGAATACAGTCTGAGTTTATATGATATTGAAAAGGGCATCGATAAGGCAGGGGCGCCGCACAGCCGTAAAAGGTAACGATCGCCTGTATCATGTAGTTTTCATAGTTGGCTATCAATTGCTAAACCTGGCCATAGCTCAATCCATACCTGTCAGAAGGGAATATTATAATGAAGACCCCTGGAATTGCCTGTATATGGGTTTCCAGACTGCGTCAAGTGTCGGTCATCAAGGTATAAATGATCGGGTTGACCGATGAAGCGAAAAGGGGTATTCCGAGCATATCTACTACTTAGTGGTCCATCATCACTGTGATAAATACAGCTACATGCGCATAACAATGGTTTGAGTGAGAATAATGGTTTCATGAACAGTCATGTTCAAAGGAGGCCCTTTGGTGTGCGGCGTTGTGCGGCTCGTCCGAGCCGCGATTCCAGCAACGGGTCTAGCAACGATTACCGAGACGGCAATCACAGACCAGTGCCAAACTCAACTTTGTACTACAGACAGCAGCCGATGGAATGAAAGTTCTAGTTAGAGAACGGCCGCGATCGGTGGCTATAGCCACTGAGGAGTCTGTTCTGGTATTCCGCTACTTTGTTCAGGACAAAGGTGCGCGAAAGTCTCGAGACAACGAGCGACCAAAGGTCATTGTGGAGTTTGTGGCACACTCTGAGTTTGATACGGGATCGTACAAACCTCTGACCCATCGCGAGTGCTTTGGTTTCTTGGGAATTATAAATGTAGAAGGAGACATCTTTCTATGCTGCATTACTCACAAAGCCCAGGTGGCCTCTCCCCGGCCTGGAGAAACAATCTTCAAGATTCATGCTGTGGAATTCTTTTGCCTGACGAGCTCAGATTGGGATTTTGTCAATTTAGACGCCAACGGATACGCTATTGAGCAGACTAACGGTATGTCTAATATGGAAGGCAGGGCTCCTCCTACCACTGAGCATCCTTGCGCAAACATTCGCAAGCTTCTGAGCAATGGCAGTTTTTACTATTCGACCGATTTTGACATTACCGCAGTATTGCAAGATCGAGGCACTGAAACTCGATCCATGACCGTAGACACCATTGATGAGGCATTCATGTGGAATTCATACATGATGTCGGAACTGATTCAGTTTAGATCCCGGCTACCCCAAGATGAGCGAGCCAAGCTAGATCACGGAGGGTTCCTCACCTTTGCCATTCGAGGATTTGCAGGTACAATGCCTGTGCGGTTAAATAATAGAGTGACAGGCCACTTGACAATCATCTCTCGACAGTCTCACCGCCGGGCAGGTACACGATATAATGTACGGGGCGTAGACGATGACGGCAATGTGGCCAATTTTGTGGAGACCGAAACGGTACTGTGTGTGGACAATGGCAAAAAGCTTTTTGGATACACTCAAGTCCGTGGTAGCGTACCTGTATTCTGGGAGCAAGATGCAAACTTGTTGCAGGCAAAGGTCAACATTACCCGTTCGGTAGAAGCTAGTCAGCCTGCGTTTAACAAACACTTTGATAACCTGGGACAAAAGTTTGGCAATATACATGCAGTCAATCTGTTGTCTCCACTGAAACCCCAAGAGGAGGAATTATCACAACGGTATCGTCAGGGCCTCGAGTCTGTGCATAGTGCGCTTGACACTGATATCGGCTTGACAGAATTTGACTTTCACTCTGAAGTAGCTCGAGGAGGGTTCTCTATGGCTGCTAATATCATTCCGAGAATTCAGAATCAAATGGCTGCGTTTGGCTACTACAGTGCCGACGACACTGTGTCCACTGCAGAACAAAGCGGAATCATGCGAACAAACTGTTTGGACTGTTTAGATCGAACTAACATGATCCAGTCTATCATTTCAAAAGAAGCTCTAGAGGGCTATCTAGCAACCAACGGCATTCAGTCCAACCCCGAATTGTGGGCTCGACATAATACTCTGTGGGCTGACAATGGGGACCAACTTTCTCAGATCTATGCGGGAACTAATGCTCTCAAAACATCCTTCTCCCGCAGTGGAAAGATGGGTTTGGCAGGTGCTATTGCCGATGTTACAAAATCTGTGGGCCGAATGTATATTAACAATTTTGTCGATAAGGGTCGTCAGAACACTATTGACATTCTTTTGGGATTGGATGAGAACCAGCTACAGGTAGTGCTTCATGACCCTATCAATGATTATGTGACTGCGGAGCTAAATAGGCGTCAGAACGAGTTTAGTTCTACCAAAACAATCAAGGTGTTTGCTGGTACGTTCAATCTTAACGGAGTGATGGCTGACGATGACCTGACGCCTTGGCTATTTCCCAACCAGGAGGATCGTTCAAATCCAGCAGATATCTACCTAATCGGATTCCAAGAGCTGGTAGAGCTGACTGCTCAACAGATTCTGAATACTGACCCCGCCCGCAGGGCATTTTGGGAAAAGAAGGTACAAAAATGTCTTAATCATTTTGGCTCATATGTCTTGCTTCGCTCCGGCCAGCTTGTTGGTACTGGATTGTTTCTTTTTGCAAAGAAGGACCATCTAGAGAATATTACCAAGGTGGAAGGTACGGTTAAGAAGACTGGACTTGGTGGAATGGCAGGTAATAAAGGAGGAGTGGCAGTGAGCTTTAAATACTGCCATACTTCCTTGTGCTTTGTGACTGCCCACCTGGCATCAGGAATGAATAACGCGACAGAGCGACACCAAGACTATAAAACATTGTCCACAGGTCTTCGATTTGCAAGAGGAAGATCCATTAAAGATCACGACACAATTATCTGGCTAGGAGATTTCAATTATCGAGTAGAGCTCCCCTATGACCATGTCCGCAAGCTCATTTCTACAAAAGATTACCAGTCATTGCTGGAGAGTGACCAGTTGATCAAGCAAATGTACAAGGGTAACACCTTTCCTTACTACAATGAGGGCAAGATTAACTTTGATCCAACCTACAAGTTTGATAAAGGCACGCATGAATATGACACGTCTGAGAAACAGCGAGTGCCGGCATGGACTGATCGTATCCTGAGTCGAGGTAATAACATTCGTCAATTAAGCTATGGATCCAGTCCCCATGTTGTGTTTTCTGATCACAGGCCAGTATATGCCACTTTCCAGACTATGATCATTGTGGTGGATGAGGCCAAGAAGAAGAAGCTGAGCGACCAGCTATACGACAAGCGGCGAGCTGAAATTGGCAATTCTACTGACCTCATCAGCCTGATCGATCTTAATGAAGATTTCCTCTCTCACGGTATGCCTCCACCTAGCTCGGATGCCAAAAAATGGTGGATTTCAGGTGGCCGGACTGCAAAGGTCAGTCTCAATCCGCCGGAGCGTGACATGGTTATTAATCCGTACAAGGGTGCTAACCCATTCTCGATAGAGAGCAATGCTGTGAATGATTTTGTGCCTAAACCCAAGCTGCCACCAAGACCATCAGCATCGGTTCCTCCACCAACCAACTCCAAGGGTAAGATTGCTCCGGCGGTTCCTCGCAAGCCGGTTGGACTACACCATTCCACGGCCAACACTCCGCAGAATGGTTCATCGCCATCTGCTAATGAATCTGATAACTCATCGAGGACCTCTCTGCACTTGATGGATGAAGACAAGCCAATGCCATCCTCCAAATCACTGACTCCACCACCTCCTCCCATGCCTAGAAAGTCACGGACATCGTCGCTGCGAAGTGTCAACAGCACTACCTCGGGTAGTGGTGCCTCATTATTAGACGATGGACCGTCCGAAGCTCCAGCTTGGCAACCTCTCATGCCTGGACGCTGACCAAGTTCTATACTCAATTCACCTATCCAAGTCTACCTCAGCTACCTATATATCTACGTTCCGTTCTTCTTTACTTGTGATAGTTTATGTTTCGTCATTTCACCGCCATTAGACTTGATAGATGAGGATTCAGGTGACCGCTCTACTTGGAATCCAAGGAGTTCATACAATGTCCATTCCAGTAGGTGCTTCGTGCATCTAATAGTGGAGCTATAGCTTATTTTGAACTTCCAAATCAGGCCGAACAATAGCATTCCCAGGGTCACCGTTCCGGTGTCTGAAGTCTGAATCTGCCAATTGGAATGATTGGAATGATGGAATCACCCCTCTATAGCAGTAGAGCTATTTACTATGGAATAGAACATGATTCAATGGAATTGACAGTTGAAATGCCTCAGAGTAACTCATGTGTTGAATGCGGTGCTGAACGACTTATAGCTATGCATATTCTGAAACTACAAATCTTTTTTTGGTTCTTTCAAATGGGGCATCACCACCCCCTTGATTCTATCCAAAAAGTATAAATTGCTCTTCAATTCTCTCTTTTCCTCACGCCTTCGCGGCATAGTGCGCCTCCTCATGTGGAGTGCTCGACATGGTTATTATAATTGTGCCCGAATATCCAATACTAAAACGGCCTTTGAGGTCAAGCTCGTCTAGAACTTTTTCAATAATTCTGGCTATTTGTTTAGCCACAGATATATCAATAAACTATCATAAGCAATCTGCCGTGTTCATGAATAGCTAGTATTGTGCAACTTGAGGTGCTCGCCCTGAGTACCTCTGCCAACATTTAACAGATGCAAACTTTAATCCCCTCTCGGGACTGCGCTAGCCTAAAGGCCCTAGGTGTCACAAGATTCCTTTTCTGCTAACTGGGAGTCCGGCACCATAACGCAAATGGAGTCGCCCTAACACGCAACATTCTAATGGGCTATAAACCCTGCACTCTAATCGCTAGTTTACAATATTAGACCACCTCGTAATGATAGAGACGTCATCTCGCTCAGATGGGTGTGATGCCCCGATCAATCAAAATGAATTCGACGCTTACCTTCAAGCGGTGTTTGGATATATAGAACCTCAGGGTTACGACATTGTCTCCTCTAACTTACGAGTGATCAAGTACTCTAAAGGTTCTCCTGAATTCTGGAGCTACCTTAGACACTTTATTCACTTTGCCTCAAAGTACAAATCACAGTTGAATGAGGATCTCGTTCTGGTGATTCAAGACGGTGCAAGTATTTGTTGTGAAATTTTATCCTGTTTAGAAAAGGCAGGAGTCAAGTCTAAATATTTATTTGGGCCCGCCAAATGCTTCGTCATTACAATGATCTCGCCCCTACGCAATGCATCGTCACACACAGTTGGCCATAACATTCTACAAACAAGTGGATTTCATTCACTTGTAGGCATTGGTGGTTCATACGAGATCTATGTGCGCCCCCATTCGATGTTGGATATCTGCTCAAACCTATTTAAAAATCCATATTCGATTACAAAGACGCAGAAAGTAGTCGCAGAAAAGGATGGCCTTGGTACCAAATTGCCAGACTATTCTGCATTTCCCAAATATTTGCCATTGATACGATATATTCAAGGAGCTCCTTTTATACCCACCTTTATGATCGAGACCGGAGCTGGCGACCAAACGGTCAAAGTCGAGGTCGATTGTATCACTACCATCCTTGGGGTCAGGTTCATGGTCGAGTCGGTCCTTGGGATCAACGCTCGCATGGTCCAATCGTCGCAGGAGCTAGAATCAATTGAATTTATAGTCTTTGACGTGTCTGTTGGCGCCATGTCTGACCTTTTCAACTCGCTTATTGATAACCACGAAAAGGCGCTTGCTTCAATTGTTTTGAAAAGAAAAGCACAATTCAAGCTAGACGAAGTTGAGGCTATCCGTCAATTGAAGGAGTGCGTTGATGGTAACGGCGGTTATGAATCTCTCTGTAATAGTATTGCAAAACAATATCGCCAGAGAATGAAGCACGATCGCATGCGACACTTGAATGCACCCGGAATACCAAAAACAAGTCATGTCAAGAAAGTTCTAGATGAGTATGGATTCCAAACCGCAAAACTGATAGATGAGGGTAAGTACTACCAGGACCTGATAAAACGTTGTGACGAGTCAGCAGATTACTTTGGAGTCCAAGAGTTGCTAGACCGCGACACAATTCGCAAAGCCGAAGCTTTTGTGATGCAGCAGCTCTACAGACGACGAACAGTACAAACAGTCACAGAAGAAAACCAGCAGGAGCTTATTCTTCCGATTACAGCATTATCAAGTACACCATGGCCGAAGCAAGAAAAAATAGTCATTCCATCAGATATACTGGACAATTGTTTCGACGACATCTCTCTCTACTACACAGAAGGTGTTCTTGAGCAGTACGTGGTCAAGTTAAGGACGCCATGGGAACATCTTCGGGAAGATGCCCGTGCTTCTGTGGCACTGTTAAACCGTCCATACTTTGTTCCTAAGAAGGAAGCTTTAGAGTACTTCCAGCAATTGTCTGAAGACCAGTCACAAGGTCCTCCGTTGATGACAACAAGACTGAAGCAGTGGACAATTAAAGGATTAAAAGTTCAATTGACCGAATGGAATATTCCATCAGATGGCACCCATTACAGCCTAATGATAAAGCTCTTTGACAAGTATATCCAGATCAAAAGAAGCTCCCCAAGCTCCCCTCGAATGCTGTCTACAGAATTCCCGACACCTTCAGGCTCGGTTTCCAACTTGGCCAAAGACTTACCACCCAATGTTGCCAATTGCTTGAACACGCTGAAAAGGTCCAAGGCAGAAAAACTCCTGCAGCTGCTTTTTCAGGATGAGCTAGGTAATGTATTGCAGGAGTTCAATAATGATGAACTGGCTTTAGAGGGTTTGAGAATTCTCTTTCAGGAGGATTTACCTGTTGTCAGGTACATGTTTACATTCTCTGAGTCTCTTATTCTCGATTTCCTGCGCGCCAGAGCTAAAAATCGCAAACAGCGGGATAATCTTTAAATAAGCGTCAATTGTGTAGGTACAGCATATCGACTACCTATCCGGTGTTGGATGCCTACATGTAAACTTGAACGTACGACAACAGCATGGTAACATGTAGTGGTTAAATAGATCATACATCGCAGTAACCCATTGAATTGAATTGATTATCGATATTTAGAGTCCCATGTACTTCCAGGAGTACTCAGAAGGACTAGGTCTAATTAGCTACAAGCTTGTTTCGTTGGCCTGACGAGCAGGCAGCACATAATATCTTCGGGTCAAGCAGCAGCTCATATAAACGAACAGACACAAAGCACAGCGTGAGTACAGCTCGAATACAGCACAGATACAGCGCAAACTCTACTGCTTGTCAGAAATGACACTACTGTTCAAGTTTGCCTCTTTCATCTGATTCTCCAGCTGCTCCTTCAATGCCTCCAGCTCCTTGAGCTCATTTGAGGACAAGATGGAGTCCATTCTAGAGTCTAACCGGTCCAGCATTTGCTCCAGTTTCTTGTTAGTAACAGTCATCCCAGCACAACAAGGTCAACATACAGTGGCAGTCTTTTCAGCTTCGGTGAGCTGAACGTAGACCTGAGCAACCTCCTGGTCTTGCGGGTTGTTTGTCATATCGGTAACCGGACCGTGGCAGTTGACAACTAATCAACGGATTGCTCCTTGCCCTGCTAGCAGCAATTGTGGTACATTTAACGCATCATTAATAGCGAGCCATTATTCATCAATACAAAATAATAATTTCCACCTATTTGATCAAATCACCAACTATCCTTTCTATCCTATCAATCTTTCAGATATCTTTCAGATATATTTCAGATATACGTCAGGTTCACCACTGCCAGTGCGTCAGCCACGTTAAAGATAGGGGACACGACACGCATCTTACCAAGCCGCGACAATAACACCCAGAACTAGCAAAATGCGCTTCGGATTGGGCCTATTGGCGTGGGCAGTGGCCCAGGTAACAGTGGCAGGAGCATCTGCTCCATCGGGAGGTTCAAAGACCCTGGTGGTCCTTGACGAATCAGTTGACGTTTCGCAGTGGCACGGATTGTTCAAATCGTTAAATGACCGGGGCCATCAAGTGGACGTCCGGGACGTTCACGATGAGACTCTGAACCTGATCGAGTATGGCAACCGTCAGTACGATAACCTGATGATTCTGCCTACCGAAAAGGTTCGTGGTCTGGGTCCTAAGCTGGCAGCAAAGACGCTGCTGGAGTTTATGACCATTGGAGGAAACGTGGTGGGAGTGACTTCGCCGGCTGCGGTGCCAGAGTCGCTTCGCGAATTGGCCAGCGAGCTCGACATTCACATTGCTCCCAAGGGATACAAGCTGGTAGACCACTTTGTAGGCTCAGGCCCCCACCACGACGTTCTGTCTTCCGATTCGGGCTATGAGGCGGTTGGCCCTCAGGCTATTGTGGGGGAAGTATCTCCGTCGGTTGAGCTGAGCAACAGTGGTTCGGCATTCTTGGGCAACAACGAGTTGGTAGTGCCCTTGATCCGGGCAAAGGACTCTAGTTATGTGTATGACGCTCGAGACCAGGACGAGCCCTATGCAAAGCAGGTGTGGACTAGCGGACACCAGGCCCATATGGCGGCTGCGGTGCAGGCTCGCAACAATGCTCGATTCCTGTGGGTAGGATCCCAGAATTTGCTTCTGGACGACAAGGATCTTGGTCAGGAGCTCACAAAGTGGGTGTTTGGCGAGAAGAGTGTAGCTAGAGTAGTGTATGTAGAGCACCGAAGTGAGAGCGCTGATGAGCCTCCCTACCGAGTATACGTAGAGCTCGAGTACTCGATTGCTCTGCAAGAGTGGGACGGTAGCCAGTGGAAGCCTTTTATCGCCGACGACATTCAGCTTGAGTTTACAATGCTGGACCCTTACTACCGTCTGACTCTGGATCTGGAGGAAGAAAAGGAAAACTACTCAGTGTACGGAACCTCCTTTGAGGCTCCCGAGAAGCACGGAGTGTTCACGTTCCGAACCCAGTATCACCGACCTGGTGTGTCGTTCATTGATGCTGAAGAGCAAGTGACCATGCGTCACATTGCCAATGACGAGTGGCCTCGAAGTTTCAACATTACCAACGACTGGGTGTATCTCAGTGGAGCTTGCGCGGTCATTGTTGGCTGGCTGCTGTTCAGTATTCTGTACTTGTACACCAAGGACGAGGAGGATGAACAGGCCGAAGAGAGATTGGCAAAAAAGGCAAAGAAGGCTGTCAAGGAAACCAAGGAAACTAAGGAGACCAAGGAGACCAAGGAGCCTAAGGCTAGCAAAGAAAAGAAATAGATGTAGTCGAATTGACATGATTGTGAGAATATATGGAGAGAGTATGCCATGATCTATAGCGAATTGGCACGATAGAATATATGGATAGACTATACCTTTTCAACATTGCAATTGCTAGAGCATATGGTTAGACTATATCTGCTCAGCATTGGCCATGATCTATAACGAATCGTGCTAGAGCATACGGATAGACTATCTGCTCAATATTGCAATTGCTAGAGCATATGGTTAGACTATACCTGTTCAGATCTGTTCAGTATTGACCACCATAGCAGCCACCAGTGTTAACATTGTATTGAATAGCTACTCATTAGGCATCGTTTACTGCTGAGTCTTTACAATCTGAACCTTGTTCTTTTTTCTCCACTCGTCCAGCTCCTTTTCAGTCTTTTTGTAGTCCTCGGCCAGGTTCTTGAGAACAGTCTCCAGCCCCTGCTCGTTGGTGGTCAAAACAGGCACCACATCCTTTACCTTCTTCTCAACCAGCACTCCTCCGACCATTCGAAAGCATTTGCGGTCAGGGTCGGCTCCATTCAGAGTGTCCAGCACCAGCTTGTGTTCCTCGACCTGGGCCTCGATATCGCCAATTTTTTCGCTGATCTGGGTCAGAGTGGACTTGAACTGGTTATACTGCATCTGCAGTTCTACGTTAGTCTTGTTATTGCTCACTTTTCACCTCTTTTCCTCCACATACCACCGTTGACTTTTGGTTCCGCCATGTTCAAAGGTCTTGTCGTAACGCGGCGTTCTTCACCATGCCTCAGCAGCCGACTAGGTATTTCGCTGGAAAGCCTGCTGGTCCAGAAAGCGATTATGATTCGGATTCAGACGGATCTCAGCATTCCCAGGACGTTCAGGACGTTGAGGATGTTCAAGAGGCGGAGCAGTCCGTAAAACTCGAGCAGACAGATGTTCAAGCTCTAGCGGCCGCTGACAAGGCAGAACCTCGAATCGGATTCAAGACCCGGATAAAGCTTGAGCAGACGACTCAAGGAGATGCTGACGATGTCAAAGATGATGTAAAGAGGGAGCCAGAGGGGGAGGCAGAAGGGATTCGGCCGAAAAGGGCCCCAGGGGTCGATTTTGACATTTTAGAGGCCGTCACTAGCAACCTGAACAAGGTGAAACGGGAGGCAGAGGCATCAGAAGAAGAAGAAGAAGAAGAAGAAGAGGAATCAGAAGAGTCGGAAGAGGAATCAGATGAATCAGAAGAATCCGAGGAGGAAAAAGCTAAACCGAAAGCAGTATTTGTGCGTCGAGGGAACCGACAGCAGCCCACGACTGAAAAGACGCCGGTTCAACGAGAAGAGACATTAAAGCTGATCGAGAATACTATTCGCCGAGAGCAGGCAGAAGAATTGCAAAAGTTCCATGGGGATTTGGCTGCTCTGGAGGAGGTGGACGACACTGACGATTTGGACCCTGCGGCCGAACGAGCGGCATGGAAACTGCGCGAACTCAAGCGAATCCAGCGCGAGAGACAGGAAATCGAGCAGGAAGAAAAGGAGCAGGAGGAATTGGAACGACGACGCAACATGACCGACCAAGAGATTCTCAAGGAGGACGAGGAATTGCTACAAAAGCAGCAGCAGGACAAACAGAACAAGTCAAAGCTCGGATTCATGCAAAAGTACTATCATCGGGGTGCATTCTTTCAAGATGAACAGCTACTCAAAAGAGACTATAATGAATCTGTGGAAGATGACTACAGGGACAAGAGCATTCTGCCCAAACCACTTCAAGTCAGGGGAGGAGTTGGACTCAAGGGACACACAAAGTACCGAGGGCTCAAAGAAGAGGACACGTCTCTGCCCCGATCTAAACGAATTGCACCCGATGCTGGACCTCAATCCAAAAGATCAAAGAGACAACCACTAGAATAATCAACGACCTCATCGGGATTCGAACCCTCGTTGCACATCTCCACAGTGATGCGCGGGGCTGAAAATGACCACGTCAGGCCGCCCGGTACCTGGGCATCATCATCTTGACACAATCTTGACACAGTCTTGACCACCGTCCATATTTATTATTGCAATTTGCAATGTACAACGTTTTCAGGTTAGCAGGTGATGCGACCCACGTGGTGGCGTTTTACTTGCTCATTGAGCGTATCCGGCAGAGCAAATCCGTGGCAGGCATTTCGTTCAAGACCCAGGCTCTGTATGCACTGGTGTACGTGACGCGGTACCTGGATCTGTTCTGGTCATGGTCGTCTCTGTACAACGTGTTTATGAAGTTTGTCTACCTGGGATGCCAATTTTACACTCTGTATTTGATGCAGGTTCGCTACAAGCCCACACACAATCCCAAGATTGACACATTTAGGGTCGAGTATCTGCTGGGAGGATCAGCAGTGTTTGCACTTTTATTCAACCTGGCATTTACTCCTACAGAGATTCTGTGGGCCTTTTCCACCTGGCTGGAGGCCGTGGCCATTCTCCCCCAGCTGTTTATGATTCAGCGACGCGGAGAGGCCGAGAGTTTGACGGTGCACTACGTTTTTGCCCTGGGAGCGTACCGTCTGTTGTACGTGCTCAATTGGATCTACAAGTGGGTTTTCAACGTGGACTTTTTTTATGTATCCTTGATAGCTGGAGTGGTTCAGACCTTGTTGTACTCTGACTTTTTCTACGTGTACTACACCAAGGTCATGAAGGGCAAGAAGTTTGAGCTACCCCAGTAGTACTCAGTAGTTACTCAGTAGATATAGATTAATAACCTCAGTTGGTCTCTCAGGTCTCTCTTCAGGTCCTCTTTAGGTGTACTACTCTATCGATACAAATACTTCACTAGTAGTTGTAACAATGTACAGATCTCGATGAATAGTTAATTAATTACACACCAAATAATCTACTAGACCGTGCCCGACGACATTATATTCGAACGGCGTGGTTCACTCTCCCGCACTCACACTTCTCGCCACAATGATGTCGTACGAACAAGCTCCCGCAACCGCAGCGGGACCAATAGAGCATCGATTCAACCCTTACGCAGACAATGGAGGAACCGTGCTGGGGATTGCTGGAAAAGACTTTGCCATTCTGGCCGGAGACACCCGTCAGACGTCTGGATACTCTATCAACTCGCGATTCGAGCCAAAGGTGTTTGACGTGGGCGATGGCATTGCCGCCACCGCCTGTGGCTTTTCTGCGGACGGAAACGCTCTGATTGACAATATCAAGACCCGTATAAAGTGGTACCATCACACCCACCAGCGTAAGCTGACAATCAAGGCGTGCGCACGTCTTATCCAGCACTTGTTGTACGGAAAGCGATTCTTCCCTTACTATGTACAGACCATTATCGCCGGTTTAGACGAGGAGGGCCGAGGGGCCGTGTACAGTTATGATCCCGTAGGTTCGTACCAGCGGGAGCAGTGCCGAGCTGCTGGTGCTGCTGCTACGTTGGTGATGCCCTTCCTAGATAACCAGGTCAATTCTATGAACATGATGGGAGAAGACGGCCAGCCCAAGAAGCCCGAGCTGCTGGACCTTGCCGAGGCTCTCAAGCTTGTCAAGGATGCCTTTTCTTCTGCCACCGAGCGACACATTTTGGTCGGCGACCAGCTTCAGATTGTGGTTGTCACCAAGGACGGCGTCAAGACGGAATACTTTGATCTTAAGAGAGATTAGATGAACTTGTTAATGAATTCGTTTAACTACACTTCCATAGAACTGTTCCATTGTCTGCTCATAGCACTGTTCCATTGCTCTATCGTTCGTTTGAATAATAGCGCATTGCCTCTGCCACTAGCCGTGTTCATCTCCATATCTCGAACTCATCGTCCTCCTCTACAGTATACTCTTGACTTCATCTTCTATCTTCTAGTCTATACTCTTGCTTGGGCAGTTAGTTGTAATGTCTGTGGACAGCTCGCTGGGGGAATTGCTGAAAGAGTATCTGCCAAAGCAGAAACAAGAGGGCCCTTTTGTGACCCTGACTTATGCTTGCTCAATAGACTCCCGCATCTCGTTGGGTCCAGGGGTTCGAACCACAATATCCCATGAACAGACCAAGAATATGACTCAGTATTTACGATATCACCACGATGCGATTGTGATCGGTGGTGGAACTGCTCGTGCAGATGACCCGGGTCTCAATTGCAAATATCCGGGGTCTAGAGGCACCCAGGATAGCCCTCGGCCATTCATTATAGACCCCTCTGGCCAATGGGAGATTACAATGGACAGCAAGATTGTCAAGCTTGTTCAACAAGGACTAGGTAAGGCTCCTTACATTATCACGTCGACACAGGGCAGAGACGCCATGGAATCTGATCATGTTCAATTAATTAATGCGCTTGGGGGCAAAATCATTGAAAGTGACATGTGCTTTGGCGGCGGCATGGATTATATTGTGAGCAACCTCGATTGGCCCGAAATCATCAAGACCATTGGCAAGACCGGTGCCAAATCGATAATGATAGAGGGCGGGGGAAAAGTCATTAATAGTGTCTTAGAACAGAGCTGCTTTGACTCATTGGTAGTGACAATTGGCCCAGTATATCTCGGAGCCAGGGGAGTTGAGGTGTCTCCAGCCAGGACCGTCAAATTGAGCACTCCAAAGTGGTGGACGGGTATTCAAGATTCGGTAATGTGTGCAAAGAGGGATCCTAATACCCGCCCTAACAATGGTAGGGAGGAGAGTCCTCCCATGACTCCGAGGTACACTGAATATTTTACAACTCCAATTGGATACCCATACCCATATCCTGCTGAAAGGTCAGCACCATATGGATATGGATACCCATTTCCAGATGAATGATGAACACGGTTTACTAACAACCGTGATCTATATTTCTATGATAGTTGAATCTGGAAGAAATCAAAATTGTGATGAATGATGCTTTATTAAAAGTCTCCTAAGAGAGAATGTATATATCCCAGCCTAATATCCCATGAGTCGTAAAGAGTGACGTGAATCGTAAATGATAGTAGTAATAGTAAAAAAATGCATGATTGCCGATTAAGCAGCGACAAGGTTGTTCTTGCGTCGGGCCTTGATCAAAGTCCACAGTCCCAGCAGAGCAGTCAGGTACCACAGCACTGCCAATACAATCTGGATGACCAACACCGCTCGAATCTGTCCACAGTGGTCAGATCCGAAGGGGTTGAACGCACTCCAAGAGCAGGAGATAGGAGACTCGGCATTGAGCAGCCAGAAAAAGGACAGAAGCCAAGCAGTAGCCAAACAAGCATCCCACAGGAACAGGTGGACATGGTAAATGTTGAAACAGTAAATAAACTGGGTCAGCATAGTGATCACTCCCACCACCGTCACAAAACAGTAGGGAGACGAGGCCGACTTGCCCGCCGAGGTCTGATCCTTGATAAAGTAGCCCATAAGACCAACCTCCATTCCGGCAAAGAAGAATTGAACCAGACGGAGGGCCAAAACGGCCAAATTAGTGGACGCCAGAGACTTGAACTTCATTTTTTTCAGTGGTTGTCGTTCGTGAGGGTGTGATTATGTCAGCAGCCGGGCACGGGATTACTAATATCAGAAGGGGGACCCTGAAAAAGTGTGGGGTAAATCTCCTTTTTTTTGTGTGTTTTTCCAACAGGAAAAAGATGCCAATTGTCGACGACTAAAGAGAAAAAAGCTTTTGTTTGAAGCTCTGTGAGTTTGCAATGGGCTCTAAACCAGTAGTGGGGACCAGTTTATATACCAAGTTTACCCCCTAAAATAATCGGCGGTGGCGGGTGATGAAACCAGAAAAGCCAGCCACCAATATCTCACTCAGGCACAGGGGAATCTGTGCATGATCAAGAGTGGATATTATATACTCTATGCTAATCACCGTGTACAAGGTTGCGCAATTTATATGAGTGGGGAATTGCAGTGATTATTGGGCGGTCCTTGTCGTTCCGTTCCTTGTCGTCTCAGGGGTTCCGACTTACTGGAAAGTGGTCTTCCTGAACCCTGGCTCCGTGGCTCCACCGAGGACCAACGTCAATCTGCTCTGAACCAATAAGGCAGACAAGCATCGACTATCCAGGCCGGGGGAAATAAATGCATCATGCACACTTCACATGGTCCACATGGGATAGAGTTAAAAAAGCTGCAAACCAACATCCGCCTCCTGGCCGCAAAGGTGGCTGGCCGAGGGTGATTACATGCATTATCAGGGATGTTGAGACTTGCGCCGGGACGAGTGACGGGACGAGTAACCGAGGGGGCTACCGGGCGAGCTTCTGAGTGGTTCGGATAGACTTCGGAATGTTCTTCGGAAGGACCTACGAAAAGAGCTACGAAAAGAGATACAGCCAGCCTCGATCGAGCTAAATGTACCAAAGGAATGGTTGATTTGCTTATTTAGATACAGTACATTTGCCTCTAGGCCTATTTACGGGGTTTACATATATACACGGGAGCAAGTTAGTAATAGTAATAGTGATGGTGGTAGTAGCAGTAGCGGTGGAAGAGGCATCTCATCTAGTAGGACTAGTGAGGACTAGTGAGGACTAGTGAGGACTAGTGGGACTAGTGATTAGTGAGAACCTACCTTTGCCTCTGACATTTGCATGAGCTTCTCAATGGATACCAAATGCTTGCCATAGGTAAACTTCTTGAGAGCCTGCAATTGAGGCTTGATGTTGGTCACCAAGCGCTCGTGCTGCTCTCCCTTGGTAACGTCCAGTAGCTTTTGAATGACATAGTTTGCAAATTGGTCCCGCATCATGACAGTGATGGGCAGCGTGCCATCGGTCATGGGCTTTAGAACCTGGTCCAGGAACAGCTCCCGTTGTTGGTCGCTACCGTAGGCAATACACTTTTCCACCACATTAGACGCATACTTGTGACGACTAAACGCCAGAATGGAGTCCATGACAATAGCAATGATCTTCTCCCGGTCCTGGGGCTTGCCCCGCTGCACAACGTGCTGGATCACGTAGTTACCGTACTGATCCTCCACCAGCGAGTAGGTATACTGGTGGAGCTCATCCAGCAGAGACTGGCGGGACTGGTCATTGGCGTACTCTAGAGCCCGCTGGATTACTCGGCACCCGTAAGGGTGAGTAGCCAGCTGGAACACCTGGTTGTGGAAAGCGCCTAGAATGAACTCAATGTGCTCTCCGGGGACTCTCTCAATGGCCTTTTGAATAACGTGGTTACCATTCTGGTCCTTGACACACTTGAGAACATGGCCGTCCAACTCCTTGATTAAACGCACTTGCTGATCGGTCAGAACATGCTCCACGGCCTTCTGGACTACTCTACAGCCATACATTTGCAAAGACAGCGCTAGCACATGGTTCTCCATTTGTTTGGCCAAAGTAGCCTTCTGAACCTGATTGCCGAGCTCGAAAAACTTTTGCACAACGTAGTTGCCGAAAACGTCCGTCATGAGCTGAAGACAATTGGGCCGGATCTCGTTGAAAATGACCTCCTTTTCCTCAGAGCTGGCCGTCTCTAGGCGCTGCTGAATGAACCGCGACCCATGCTGGTCTCCGCTAAACTCTACAACATGGCCATACAGGTCCCGGAGCTCGTATTTCTTACTCTTGTTTGCTCGGAACTCTTCCAGCAGAGCGCTGCGCATGGGCACTTCGGACCTGGAGTCAGACATTTTACGATTATTCATGGACACTGGCACAGGAGCAGCACCTGGCTGCACTGACTGCACTGGCTGTACTGGCTGCACTGGCTGCACCGACGGCATTGGCTGCATTGGCGGTATGCCCTGCGCGGTTTGAACCGATGCTGGGTGAACAGGTTGAACAGGTTGAACTGGCTGAACTGGCTGAACTGGCATGGAAGCGGGCGTGGGGATTGCTCCTGCTGGCATACCAGACGACTGACCTAGAGAAGGCGCCATTCCCTGTCCCAGCGGTTGTTGCTGGTAGGGGATTTGGGGCTCAAAAGTAGGAGATAAAGCTACGTTGGATCCACGAGAAGAGTACCGTCCATGGGTTCTAGGGCGCATAGGAGGGCTAGACACTCCTCCTGGCGGTGCCTGGAACGCAAATGGCCGACCATTGTCTATACCATCTGCGCCAGAAGGGTTAGAGTCCAGAGAGAACTGAGGGTATACTACAGTTTCTGGAGGAGACTGATACAGTCTTGTAGTAGTAGCATTATTAGCCCCAGCAGCAGTAGTAGTAGTACCAGCACCGGCAGTAGTAAATTCGTCAGCACGCTTCCACATTGAAGAAACTGAATTGGACCGCGACGAGCTAATAGGAGGAGTCGAAGACATGTAAGGACTAGCATTTCCAGACCGAAACGCAGCCGACGTTGGTGGTGAAGCAGTAGCGGAGCCAGTCATGTCAGACGCTTGGGAAGGAGCAGGAGCTGGCGGCGGCGGCGGAGGCAAGTCTGTCACTTGAAGCTGGTTCTGCAGTGCACTACTGAGCATTTCCGCCTCCCGAGTAGCGTCTCCTACCTGGGAGAATCTCTCTAGGATGCTGGAAGACCCTCCCGGAGGCTGGAACAGCCGAGGGCTACTAGACTGCTGGCTGCGAAGCTGCTGCCGGAACAGTTCAGGAGGGTAAAACGGTGCACTAGCGGTATTTGTCTGCGGACCAGAAAATGATGACGACCGGAACATGGTCGAAGATGAAGACGACGAAGACGACGGCGTCTGACCCGGAAGAGGGGTAGCCGTAGAGCTAGACTCGGCCGACAGAGCAGAGTTTCGGCGCTGCTGGAACCGCTGAGAATCCTGGGGCCTCCATGGCGTGGTCTGGTGAATAGGATGGTGATAAGCCGACGTCTCGACCAGCGGGCTAGTGGCGAGAGACGAATCTAGGCCATCGCCATTGCTCGGGGGTCCAGAACCCCAAATCCACGGCGACGACGACGGCGTCGACCGGGACGAATGAATGGGAAACGGAGACAACGACGGATTTATTCTGGATCCTGGGTCAGTGGTGCCATCCAGGCTATTAGCAGAAGAGCGCCGTTGCGGGATCAAGTCGTTGAGAAGAGACTGTTGCGACATGCTATTTCGAGGGCGAGAGCTGCACGTCAAATCAACTTGAAGGGCATATAAACCAACAGCTTGACCGCACCAAACTGGGGTACGATACTGGTTTGTCTCCAAGCAAATACAACTGCTAAACTGTGAGCTGAACTGGTCTGTCCGCGCGTTCAAGAAGGTAGTATGTTGGTTATCAGCGGGGTTATAGCAGTAATCTTGGAGGCTAGGGGGGTAAGGCTGTGTTTGATAGTACCGGGAACCGACCAGGTAGCTCTCTCTGTCACTTGTGGTTTCCTGGCCTGGACTATACCTTCTACAAACAACGGCCACTAAGATTTGAGCGATTTGGTGAGTTTATGGAGGGCAGTATTGATCTGACTATCAATCATAAATCGTCAAGTTCATATATACTAGGTTTGGACTTTTAGGCATGGGATTGTGTGCGAAGCCGGACCAATGACGCCCACGCATAAAAGTAGGCCCAAACAAGGTGCGAAACGACCCAAACAGACCAAACAACACGGTGGCCACTGCGCATTAACCATGAAACTACTAATTTACGTCTGACAAGGGCCAAACCTTGACAATTGCGGATTAAAGTTGACGGAGATTAGACCAGAAAAAAGGCCCAGGGGAGCTGTTGGTGCGGCTTATGCGGCTCGTATATTACACGTGGATGCGGCGCAACGGCCGGCGGGGGGGCCTCTCATGTACGCGATCTAGTGCGTCACTAAGGCTGCTTGCTGGCTGCGGTGATGCGTGTGTGATCGACCGCCGCGGGCCGTGCAAAGGTGTGCAAAGAACCAGGCGGGCTGAGGTGCTTTGCTGCTTAGCTGTGGCCTCTGTTATCTCTGTTATCTGGCTCTGGTATGGGACCGGGGGCCGAGGAGTAGTATTCTGGACGCCGCACCGCGCCGCACCATGTTTGCCCTGGGCAGGTACCGTATGCAATAGCCAGCTAATAGATGCAACTCTGTGCAACGCTGTGCATTGCGCTGGCTGGCTGGCACGCGACTGGCCGTAGTGATGGTGGTAGGCGACTGGCGGCTACAGAGGCGGCTGCAAGAGTGTTTTGTGGTGTTTATGGGCGTTCTGTAAACTGGCGGGGGGTGAACACTGCGTGCGGCTGAAATGGGCCTCGTCGAGGCACTGTAAATTAGCTTCTGCTGTGCACCAACAATTAACCTTTGAAGCTCTAACCTGTAGCGCACAGCAGGCAGCGGCAGCAGGCAGTAGGGCACACAAGTACGATTACAGTGTCTCTGTTCATCCAGAGGATTATACAGGGGCCAACCAGAGGATCGAACAGGTTCAACCGAACACAGCTGTCCGATAGCGCGCCGCACGACGCGTACCGCGTAGTTAATTAACCTGCGATTTCTGCTATTTCAGCATTCCACTCACTCAATCATATCAACCATGAAAGGTTATTCGCGACAGAGGCTGCCAACGCCACCGAATTCTTCTCCTCGGACACCATTGTCCCCGGTTTCGTCGACTGATCTCAATGTGTCTCCTCCTCCCCGCAAGCGAGCTGCTGACAGGCCAGACAAGCCAGGGCTGCTGCTGGGTTCTCCTCCCGCCAAAAAGCGAAAGAAGCAGCAGCTCCAGCAGACCCGATTGAGTTTTGGACAGTCGTCGTCAGCTACCTGTGCAAAATGTGGCATGTCATATTTAACCGTAGATCCTCACGAAGTCGCCCGGCACAAAAAGTTCCACACCCGTGCATTTGAAGGACGAGAATGGCCAAAGGCAGTCCAGAGTAACAATAAGATTGTACGCATTGACGCCTCCTCATCGCTGGCAGAAAGACGCGCTGCAGAGGATTTGCTTTGCCTGGTCAATACTGAGCTCAATGCGCCGCCTGCAAATGAAGCTTGGAAGAGCCCGTCCAGCCAAGGCGCCATGTTCGTGTACATTGAAAAGAAGCGTGCCGTGGGCATGATCTTGGTTGAAAGGGCATCAAAAGGTCGCCCAATGAACATTGATACAGCCGAGTTGACCGAGTCAAAGGCACAGCCAATTATCATGGGCATTTCCAGAATATACACTTCTCACAAATATCGACGCCAGGGAATTGCAACAAAGCTGTTGAACGAATGTCTGTCCCGGTTCGTGTACGGTCTCAAAATTGAAAAGGAACAAGTAGCATGGAGCCAACCATCGGCGGCAGGATCCAAACTAGCAGCTTCTTGGGGATTAAGACCGGACGGCACCGTTCTAGTCTATCTCGAAGATGACCCATGATCCTTGGAAAATCTTGTGATGAAACTATTTATTAGACTCATGAATGACATCAACCAGAACCAGTCTGCATAGTAAACGTATGAATGCATTTAGTTGGTCTCCATACATTAATGTAACTCACGACAGATACTAACCAGCCTGAATAATAAACGTATGAATGCATTTAGTTAGTCTCTATACATTAATCAAGCACCTCCACGTAAACCTCGTTCTCAGTGCCAGGAAACACTCGGCGGTCAAACTCTCGCACTAACCGCTGAGCCTCCTCCTCGGATTTAAACCTCAGCAACACTGGAGGGCCACCGTAACGCACTCGTCCCATTGGCAGCTTTTGCACGGAAAAGGTGTCATCATCAATAAAGTCGTAATCCCATAGCCTTCTCATTATTTGGATTCTCGACTGGCTTGCCGGCAATCCTATCATGAGGGCACACATGGACCGGGTCACTCCTGGAACCTGGTCCAGAACTGGAGAATGGATGCCCTTTGCGGTGGGCTCCACAAACTGTAGTTTGACTTCCAGTCCGCAAAGCTCAGCACCAAGAGTCTCCTGGTAGTACATCACGGCGGCTTCCCTGGACTTGAATTTCAGGTAATATCCAAACCACCGAACCAAATTGACTGGACTGCGACTACGCACAAGCTCAAAGCTACAATCAATGTCTGAAGCGTATGTTCCCATCATCAGATGCCGTGGTGGTAGCAGTCTTTCCAGATCGGATTTGCTGAAACTGATTCCAGCGGTATTTAAATACAAAGCTGTAGTAGCCAATGGGTTTTGTTTAATGAATTGCTGAGCAGAGTCACTGGTAGATTTTGAAGCTGAAGCTGGCTCAGGAGTTGGCTCAGGAGCACGGTCTTTCGCTGTCCCTGTTCTACCTGTGATACTCTCCGTACTACTCCCTTTACTGCTCTCTGATAATGGGGGCATCGCAGTTTCATAAAGGGACGGTTTGGCCCGTTTGTGTAACGTCATCAACTCTTCAGTCTTAAGCTCCTTCGAATCTTGCTTTGACAATTGGTACAAATTTTGCTGTCGATAATACCTGGACAAGACATCGCTTGCATTCTTGCTTGGAGAAAACAAATTTGCCAGCATTTGTCGAACTTTCAATTGATCCTCTCGAATGCGGCCCGCCAGCTCAGCATCTCGCCCCCGCAGACGCCGCCTTCTGCCAGAGGATAGACAAGAGCTCGACTGACTAAACTGTCGACTGCTCCATAATGTACAATTTAACGTTCCTCCCGGTCCAGTGCCCACTCTGGCACTTCCAAACCGCTTCATCGCTTCAGTCCCGTGGCCTGACCTGGTTGATGCTCAAATTTGAGCTCGGCACGGCTGTGCAGAAAACCGTTCCCGGTTCTCGTCGGGTTGCGGCTATCTGCTTGTTCTTTGATAAGAGGGGCCTTGAGACAGAGAAGGTCTTAGCATTTCTTAGCGGAATAGTGGTCCGGAAGACCTCAGCCGGCGAGGGGGAATTATGTTATCTCATCCTGCTGTCGGCTATCTTCTGTGCGGTTCGCTGTAGGTTTCTGCAACGTAGCATCTTATCAGTAGGTATATCACTGCACGATCGTAGACAGGCTTTGGTAGTCAGCTACACCGGGAACAGCCAACCGTAGAGGAGGCACGAAGAAAGAGGAGGAGGTCTGTGGTGCCTGCCCACTTGTGTCATCGAGTACGGAATTAATGTTTGTGTCTGGGTCATTGTTCCCCCAAAGATCAGGGAACCACACGTGGACTGGATGATCTTTGCGGGGAAATGCCCAACCCGCCCCCAAAGACCCCTGTACGATAGTCCAATGGAGAGATTGGAGTTTGGAGAGGTTCGTTAGCTACGGTAGTTGTATTATGTAGTTTGGAGTGTGTCTGTTCCAGGAGGTCATTATTGTAGGTGTGGTTTGTATGCCTGGATATTGGGTGTAGGCGAAGGTGTAGTCAGTGGTAGAAGCTTTTGAAATTACGGGCACAGGCCTCGGATTGAGGCCCGCCAAGCTTTGGCTTTGTATCTATAGATTTCAGACAGCCTGCAGAAGAGGAGTAGTCGTTATCTCTGGAGGGTGGGGGTATATAAATGACGACGATTTAGCAGATTGTCAGTAGCCTGGACTGACAATGAAGAAGAACGCTAAAGAAGCAACAGAGGACCAATCGTCAGATAATGGCACCAAAGTTGTCTATGAAACCTCCGAAAAGGAGATCAGACCGGGAGATGTTGATCTGGCTTACCAGCTAGCACAAGAGTCTCATGGAATTGTGGTCGATGAGAAGACCAATCGGCGACTGCTGTGGAAGACAGATCGCTATGTGTGCCCGCTCCTGTGTCTGGTGTACGCTATCCAATTCATGGACAAGGTGTCCAATTCCGGAGCTGCAGTCATGGGCCTGCTGGAAGACTTGGAGATGTCCACGTCCATGTACAGTTGGACCGGTACTGGGTTCTATCTGGGATACCTTGTGTTTGAATTCCCCGCCGCCCTGTTGCTGCAGAGGTTCCCGGTGGTAAAGACTGCGTCAGTTTTTATTGTAATCTGGGGAATCATCATGTGCTGTCATGCTGCGGTTCACAATTATGCTGGATTTGAGGCCTTGCGTGTTATGCTGGGAGCCCTGGAGTCTGGAATCACCCCAGCGTTTGTTATCATTACCGGTCAATGGTATAAGCGAGAGGAGCAGTATTTCCGCACCTCAATCTGGTTCAGTTTTAACGGACTGGGAACTATCCTCAGTACCTCAATGGCCTATGGAATTTACCAGCGCCAACTTCACGATGCCCTTCCAATTGCTGGCTGGAGACTCATTTATGCTATCATGGGTGGAATGACAATTTTCTCTGGCCTGCTTCTTGGACTGCACTTGCCTGACACTCCTGCCCAGGCTTGGTTCCTGTCAAAGCAGGAGAAGCTTGAAGTGGTCGAGCGAATCAGAGACAACAAGCAAGGATTCGGAAACCGACATTTTAAGTGGGAGCAGTTCAGGGAGGTGTTTGTGGACGTTCGAACTTATATCATGTTCATCTATGTGGTTGCTGCCAACATTCCCAATGGTTCCATCACAAACTTTTCCACCATTCTCATCAAGGGAATGAATTACTCTACTAGCGAGACCCTACTGCTGAACATGCCCAGTGGAGGAGTAGAACTGGTCGGATGTATCTTGTTTGGATTTTTCGGTCGCAGGTTAGGAGTGGGACTTCCAGTGGCCATTGCAGGAAACCTCATCTTCACTCTGCTGGCAATGTGCCTGCTTGGATTTGCAAAGAACAATATTGCGCAAATGGTAGGAATCTGGCTATTTGGTGCCTCTCCCGTTCCATACATTTGCCTGCTGTCTAATATCAGTTCCAACACTGCTGGTCACACAAAGAAGGTTGTTTCCAACGCAATCTTCTTGATTGGCTATTGTGTAGGAAACATGATTGGACCCCAGACATTCAAGGCCGAGGAGGCCCCAACCTATACTACCGCAAAAGTGACTATGGTGGTTTGTGCAGTGATCCAGGTTCTGACCCTGGTTTCTCTGCTGGTCTACTATGTCATTGAGAACAAGCGACGAAATCGTCGAAATGAGACTCTGGATATTGAGGACTCTGAGTTTGCCGACCTCACAGATAAGCAGAACCCAGAGTTCCGCTATGTTATTTAACTTTAGCCATTGCTGTTGTTATACTAATGTCATTCATGTTATTAACTGCTCATCTGTCTTTGATACTAATGTCATCATGTTATTAATTGGTAACGGAGGTTATGTAGGTTGTGTTATGCCTATTAATTTATGTGATCGCTTAGTGGAGCTTAGTCGTAGGAGAGACCATCAAACCCTCTCCACGCTTCACGAACAAGTTCCCATCTTGGTTGTGCAGGACCAGTGCGGTCTCCTGGAGAAGGCTCTCGTTCTACAATATCGTACTTTTCCCAGCGACACTGGTCAGAGACCCATAAGATGACCACTGAATCTTCTGAACTCCAGCCAACAGAGCCTCTGGTTCCGTTTACCCTTGTCGAAGCAAAGCTCCATTCAGAGGAAAAGTATGATGGAAGTAAAGGCACGTTTGAAAGAACATGGCGCCTATTAGAAGATTGAATTGCAGGAGAGCTGTCAAACACATGCAGGGTATTCTTGTCCGACAGCACTGCCAGGCGGTTCGAAGACCTCGAAAAGGCCATTGAATAAATAACTGCGCGGTCAAGGCCGCGGCGAAACTCGTGCAGCAGAGCAGTGTTAGAAGTGGAAAACAGGCGAATTATTGTCCCTTGGTCGCTGGCACTAGCACATACAGACCCATTATCAGTCAATGCTAGACACCGAATAGGACCCTTGTGTGCTCGAACTATGGACACAAGATTTCGGCGATCCCCAGAACCGTCTCCGCCACCTCCTAAGTTTACTATTTGAATCTGTCCTTCAGTCCTCGACGGGAACGCAAGCACATTACCCGCCATTGCAGCAACTCCATAAGGATTATCGGTAGTCTCATATGCCGCAATTCGTGTCGGAGGTGAACTAAACGCGTATACAAATACCTTGTTCTTCAACACCGCGATAATATGGGTGCGCGACAGCAGAACATTGAGAATCGGCGATACAAACTCCAGAGACAGAGTGGGTTTATGCTTGAGGTCATCCCAAATCACCAACTTGTTCTGGGGAAACTTTGGATTCCGCCCGCCACCTACTAGTCCTAGATAGTTTGTGCGATGCAGCATCTTTGCAATCCCTATCCCGCCATCATTAAAGTCTCTCTGCACCCTTATCTCCATAGGATCGGTGGAGTACACTCTAAATCCACCATCGTGAGAGATGGCAAAACACCCCTGGTCTTGGTTAAACTCGGCAGACAATAACGTATACTTGTCCTTGGACGAAGTCGTGATCCCTTTATGGGTATTCATGATGACTTCCCCAGAGTATGTTGCCCCTTAATGCTTATGTTTGTCTCTCAGAGATACGTCGGCCTATCGATCCGAACTATTTCCAGCCGTTCCCGTCTCCATTATCAATCGTGAGGAGGCTCAGTAGCAAATAACAGCTGCTAGAGAGGATTGATTGGAGGTATTGCTGTATAGAATGGCTGTAGCGCGTAGTTTGTTCAACCTGCCGTTGAATTGAGACAATATGTAAAGTTTGTGCCTGCTTTTTCAAGCGTAAGAAGAGGGCGCTCCGGTATCGGCCAACTCGGCATTGACTCATATAAACTACCCCGGGAGGAAAGCTTGACCCCCGCATTTGCGCAATTCACTAGAATGGGGTTAATAGTCATGGATAAATAGGATATAATGAAGATCGGCGGCTCTTTTTTTGCTTTCATCTCCTAACTTTGACCGCAGAAATGGAAAAGAGCCAGAGTCAGAGCCAAGAGGTTGTTCAGGAACCAGGGAAAAACGATGCCTTGGCGGTGCAGGAAGCAGTGGTGGAAGATGGAGGGGTGAATAAGGATTTTGCCGAGTATGAGTATAGTGCAGAGGAGGAAAAGAAAGTAGTCCGAAAAATGGACCTTAATATAGTTTCATTTGTGAGCGCGCTGTACTTGCTGGCATTTTTGGACCGAGGAAATATTGGTAATGCTAATACTGCGGGAATGTCAAAGGACCTCGGGATCACCAATAAACAGTATGAATGGTTCTTGACCATTTTCTACATTTCCTATATTCTTTCAATGGTGACAATTATCTTGTGGAAAGCGTTCCCTCCTCGATATTATGCTCCTACCGTAGTAATTTTGTGGGGTATAGTGTCTACATGCTGTGCAGCAGTCACAAATTGGTCGGGAATGATGGCGCTTCGATTCTTCTTGGGTATCTTTGAGGCAGCATTTGGCCCCGGAGTGCCATATTACTTGACCTTTTTCTACTTCCGTCATGAGGTCACTTGGAGAACGGGATTGTTCATGGCAGTAGCTCCACTAGCATCATGCTTTTCGGGAGCATTGGCGTATGGAATCACAATGCACAAGGAGGCAATTGAGAGTTGGCGAGTGCTGTTTCTGGTAGAGGGCCTGCCCACAATTGCAGTGGGATTCCTCGGCTACTTTGTCATGGTCAATGGCCCTACTGAGTGCCGATTTCTTAACGCCCACGAAAAGAACATTGCCATAGCCCGGTTGGCCAAGCAAACTGGTGGTAAAGTGGAGAGATCGCACAGAATTGATTTCAAGGAGGTGTTTAGAGCCTTTACTGATCCCAAGGCTCTGCTGCCCATGGTCATGTACTTTGGAATCAATGTGTCATTTGCGTCTTTGCCAGTGTTTATGCCTGCCATTGTTCAAAGTCTAGGGTACACTTCAATTAATTCTCAGGGACTGACGGCTCCTCCATACCTGTTTACCACTCTGTGTGTACTTGCTGCAGCGTGGATTTCTGACAAGTACATGCAGCGAGGAATTTTGATTATTTTCCTGGCCAGCATGTCTGCCGCGGGCTGGCTTATTCTGGCTTTGTGTCATGTCACTGGGGTAAAATACTTTGCCATTTTCCTCGCTGCGGGGGGAATCTTCCCCTGTGTGGCCCTCACTTTGTCTTGGCTAGGAAACAACCAAGGTACATCTACCAGACGTGGAGCAGGATTCGTGCTGGTGCAGGCAGTTGGCCAGTGTGGTCCCGTTTTGGGCACCAGGCTGTTTCCTGAAACGGATGCCCCTCTGTATCACCGGGGATTTTTTGTTTCATTTGGAATGTCTGCTATGGTAGCAGTGGCAGCTTTGCTTCTAAGACTTTACCTGTCTTATGAGAACCGCAAGCTTGATGAAAAGTATGGTCCTGTGCAGGACACTGTTGATGCGTCTGACTATACCACTGCCTCAGGCGAAGAAAATATCAACTTCCGTTACGTACTCTGATCACCGTTATAATTGTTCATGGTAATGCTAATTTGATTATACCTATCTTACTGTTACAAGCTCTAGAGAGAAGAGGTCAATTAATCTCCTCCAGTAGAATTACCAAGAAGTAGTTGGCTGCAATTGAGCAATCTCATATATAGACCGTATATGGTCATCAGTATACGCCGTATTATCATCGGCTGTCATCAATAGACTGTCACTTTATTTACACCTATGCACTGCTGAGATCTGATCTGAGATCTGTCGGGGATCTCAGTGTCAATCGCCGATAGATCCCGGAAGAGCCGCACGAGCCCAGATACATCAAGCGATGAACAGACGATACTAGACGATGTCAGATGATACCAAGCAATACAGAAACCGGAATAATCACTATAACAGTACACTCTTGGCGCTCTTTACCTCATTTCACCAGTCAATTAGCTCTCTGGGCAGTTCGCCAATTCATTAGATCCCGAGGATAGAACCGCCGTTGGGCCGTTGGGCAGCCGCGCAGCCTCACACAAGCCGACGGAATTGCCGGCGGGCGGTGATGACCAATTGCAGACCAACCGCGGTGATAAATTGCGCGCAAGTTTTTTCTAGTTCTTTTCCAATGACTTCTAGGAAACGCCCCCAAGTGCCGAAACTCGTTTCGACAGGTGCTTGCTGACGAAAAAAGTGTCATTCTCGGCTCGCTATTGCCCGTTTCCCAAATAGGAAATAGCGCCTCTTCGGGTCGGAAAAAAAAAAAAATTTAAGAAATAGGTTCGAACCTCTTCTTCTTCTTTCTAACCCTTCAAGTGTACAGACGTTAAAATGTAAGTTCCAACAGTCATTAAGTGCCGAGGATGATTTGATTTTATTAGACGTTAGACTACTGATCACATCCTGAATGACCTCTTTTTTCATCTTTCCCCTGAGGCACATTATGATTATGAATCATTTGATCTGAACAAAAACGAAACTAACTTTTTACTAGGTGCGGAGTGCTTGGATTATTATTGGCTGACCCTACTGCTAGGGCTGCCGCCGAGCTTCTTGAAGGTGTTCACTTTCTCCAGCATCGTGGCCAGGATGCAGCTGGAATTGTCACTTGTGCTCCTCGGGGTCGCTTGTTCCAGTGCAAGGGTAACGGAATGGCCCGAGATGTGTTCACCCAGAAGCGCATGGAGGGATTGATGGGATCCATGGGAATTGCTCACCTGCGATACCCTACTGCCGGATCCTCGGCCAACTCGGAGGCCCAGCCTTTTTATGTCAACTCTCCTTATGGTCTGGTTCTGTCCCATAATGGAAACTTGGTCAACTCGCTGGATCTCAAGCAGTATCTTGATGCTGAGGTCCATCGCCACATTAACACTGACTCTGATTCGGAGCTGTTGCTCAATGTGTTTGCTTCCGAGCTTCAGAAGACTGACAAGGTCCGAGTCAATGTGGACGATATTTTTACTGCCCTCACTGGAACCTGCAAGCAGGTCCGTGGAGCATACGCATGCACGGGAATGGTTGCCGGTTATGCTCTTCTGGGATTCCGGGATCCTTATGGAATCCGTCCCTTGGTCCTCGGTACTCGTGTGAACAAGAACGGTACCAAGGACTACATGTTCGCCAGTGAATCCATTGCCCTTGAGGCTCTTGGATTCCGCGAATGGCAGGATGTCAAGCCTGGTGAGGCCATTATCATCCCCAAGAACACCATGGAGCCCATCATTCGCCAGGTCGTTCCTGTCATGGGTTACACTCCTGACATTTTCGAGTACGTGTACTTTGCCCGTCCCGACTCGGTCATGGATGGAGTGTCTGTGTACCGATCTCGTCTGGCCATGGGTCACAAGCTGGCAGAGAAGATTATTCGCATTTTTGGCGGCAAGGAGGGCTTGTCCGACAAGCTTGACGTAGTCATTCCTGTTCCTGATACCTCTCGTCACGCTGCCATTGAGACTGCTGTTAGCCTGGGCCTGCCATACCGCGAAGGTTTTGTCAAGAACCGTTATGTGGGCCGTACTTTCATCATGCCTAACCAGCAGGAGCGACGGTCTAGCGTGCGCCGAAAGCTCAATGCCATGCCCCTGGAGTTCAATGGCCGAAATGTGCTGTTAGTAGACGATTCCATCGTGCGAGGTACTACCTCCAAGGAGATTGTTCAGATGGCTCGAGAAGCTGGTGCAAACAAGGTGTACTTTGCCTCTTGTGCCCCTGCCATCCGATATAACCACATTTACGGTATTGATCTCGCTGACAACCGAGCACTGGTTGCCTACAACCGTGATGACGCTGCCATTGCAAAGGAGATTGGCGCTGATGGTGTGATCTACCAGGATCTCGATGACCTTGTTGAGGCGTGCAGGGGCCAGGATGTCAGTGAGTTCGAGGTTGGTGTTTTCACCGGCCAGTACATCACTGGAGTTGAGGACTCTTACCTTGACTACCTGGAGACCATCCGCGCTCTTAACCAGCGTCAGCGAGATTTCAGCATGTGTTCCGATCGTCCTCCTCTGGACCTTTTTGCTAATGGAGCTGCCAGTGACCAGGCAAAGGCCGAGGTAGACATTGGACTCTTCAACCACGGAGATTATGCCTAACGTATCTATTGTACATTATGAGACTACTAATTCAATCTGTTGCAATTGAGGTTACCTGCAATATTAATCTATAAACTACTTGCCTAGCTACAATAAAATTTTTGCATTGGTTTTTTCATCGATTTTCAACGACTGCTCTCGAAAACGCCGCATGAGGCGCGATGAGGCTTTTTGCGCCGCACCACTGCTTTATACTTGACAATTAGTTGCAAGATAATTCTTAAACTGCGACCATTTCACCATGGATGATCTTTATGATGAGTTTGGTAATTACATTGGAGATGGAGGGGATTCCGATGATGAGAGTATTCACAGTGAGAGAGCTCCTTCGGTGAGGGAGAGCTCTGAGGAGATTGAAGCTTCGCGAGCTGAATCGGACAGCCAACACGAAAGCGACGTGGAAATGAACGAGAATGCAATTGTGCTTCATGAAGACAAAGTGTACTATCCTAATGCATCAGAGGTGTATGGAGAGGATGTGGAGACGCTTGTACAGGACCAAGATACACAACCTCTGTCACAGCCAATAATAGAGCCTGTCAGGGCAAAGAGTTTTGTAACTGAAGAACGAGACCTGCCAAATGTATCGTATTCCCGGGAATTTCATGCTTCATTATTATCTTTTCCCGAGCAGGTCCGTAACGTGGCCATTGTGGGCCATTTGAACCATGGAAAGACCTCAGTGCTTGACATGTTAATCACAGAAACCCACGATTTAGACGATTTCAAAGGAAGAAGGGAAAACGAACAGCTGAGATACACTGACACACATGCAATTGAAACGGCTAGAGGGATTTCGATCAAGTCTGCTCCAGTATCATTGCTCTTGACCAGCGGAAAGGACAAGTCTCACGTTTTTAATATAATAGACACCCCCGGACACGTGGATTTCATGGACGAGGTCGTGGCCAGTGCCAGATTAGTTGATGGGCTAATTGTAGTGGTGGATGCCGTGGAAGGAATGCAGGTAAACACTACGCGGGTGCTGGATTTGGCCCTAAAAGATAATTTGCCTTTTATTGTGGTCGTCAACAAGGTTGACCGATTAATTCTTGATCTAAGACTTCCTCCAAACGATGCATACTTCAAGCTGGTAAAGGTTGTTGAGGATATCAATACATACACAAGAACCCATGCCTTAAGGTCAAATGTTCGAGTGTCCCCGGAGCTGAACAATGTGGTGTTTTCATCGGCATCTATGGGATGGTGTTTTTCGCTAAAATCAATGGCCCGGATGTACGCTCGCGATGCTGAAGGATTAGACGTAGACGAGTTTGCTACTCGGTTATGGGGTAATGTTTTCTACAACCCCGTCACTAACAAATTCCAAAACAAGGCTTCTCTTGGTCCTGAGAATACTGCGGTGCGTTCGTTTGTGCACTTTATTCTGGAGCCTTTGTACAAGATTTATACCCATACAATGTCTCAGGATGAGCAGGCATTGAAAAAGACACTGGCCTCTATAGGAATTGGCCTCAAACCTGCGGTGTACAAAATGAATGTGCGACCGCTTCTTAAAACTGTTTTGCAGCTGTTCTTCGAAAACTCATCAGCGCTGGTTGATTCAGTTCTAGAGCATGTTCCTTCTGCTGCGGAGGGAACTTCCACCATCTGCCAACAGTACTATACTGGTTCTCAAGAGGATGAATATGCATCGTCAATGTTGACCTGTGATTCCTCTGGACCACTGGTACTACATGTTACAAAGCAGTATAGCAGCCCAGATGGGTCCGAGTTTTACTGTTTGGGTAGAGTGCTAAGTGGTACAGTTCACCAAGGACAACAGGTAAAAGTTCTGGGAGAGCAGTACAGCTTGGATGATGAAGAAGACATGGCTGAGAAGCTTGTGGACGAATTGTGGATTCCGGCTACTCGCTATAAAGTACCTGTAAACGCCATTCCAGCAGGAAACTTGGCCCTCATTAAAGGAATTGATGGCTCTATCGTACGATCTGCTACTATTATAGACAGCGAGTCCCGAGAAGACGCATACATTATGAAGCCCCCAAGTATGCCCGAGCCAGTTGTGAAGATTGCCGTGGAGCCGCTAAACCCTTCAGAACTTCCAAAAATGCTTGATGGACTTCGAAAAGTAGAAAAAACATACCCTCTCTTGCACACCAAGGTCGAGGAGTCTGGTGAGCATGTAATTCTGGGATCGGGAGAAATGTACATGGACTGTGTCATGCATGATCTCCGACTCTTGTTCTCAGAATCTGAGATTAAAGTGTCTGATCCTGTAACTCGGTTTTCAGAGACTTGCATTGAGCGATCCGTATTCAAGTGCTATGCAGACACTCCCAACCAGAAGAACCGGCTCACCATGATTGCAGAGCCTTTGGACAAGGATATCGCATCTGACATTGAACACGGGAAGGTAGACATTAGGTGGCCCATCAAAAAGGTCAGCAAGTACTTTCAGGAGAAGCACGACTGGGATTTGCTGGCATCACGGTCGATCTGGGCATTTGGACCTGAAGATAATGGGCCCAACATCCTTCAGGATGACACTCTGCCAAGCGAGGTGGACAAGCGATTAGTCAACACTGTGCGGGAATCCATCCGCCAGGGCTTCCAATGGGCTACTAGAGAGGGTCCCCTATGTGAAGAGCCAGTTCGAAACACACATTTCAAGATTCTCGATGTCAATTTGGCCCAGGAACCCATTTTTAGAGGCGGTGGACAGATAATTCCCACTGCCCGACGAGTGTGTTACTCTTCGCTGTTATTAGCGTCCCCTAGGCTAATGGAGCCTGTGTTCAGCTGTCATGTTACATGTCCTGGAAGCCATGTCAACACCATCTACGACTTGCTGGACACAAGAAGAGGAAATGTGGTGTCCGATAGTCCAATTGGTGGCACTCCACTGTATTTGGTCCGAGGAGTGGTACCAGTTATTGACTCTTTTGGCCTAGAGACCGACATTCGTGTCGCTACTGAAGGTCAGGCAATGGTTTCTCTGGTGTTTGACGAGTGGCAGCTTGTTCCTGGTGATCCTCTGGACAAGGATCAAAAGACTCGGCCCTTGACGGCGGCTGCTCCACGGGCATTGGCTAGAGACTTTGTTCTCAAGACTCGTCGGCGCAAGGGATTGAGTGAAGAACCAACCGTTACAAAGTTTCTTGATGAGAGTTTGGTCAAGACTCTGGTTGAAGCTAACGTATTGAATCTGTAATCTAATGATACCTAGACACGATAATATAACAATCAAAGTGATAAAATAGTCAAAGTAATAAAATAGTCAAAGTGATGAGATCGTCAAAGTGATAGAATTCGAACATTGATACATAGGCACAACGACATAAGTGATAGAATTGAACAATGAAAGTAGCAGAAGTCATAGATTAGTGGTAAGTCTTAGAATTAAACTATCTACATTGCTGGTGATTGCTGGATTATTTCTTGCTTCGACGGCTCTTTCCAGGTCGCTTCTTTGCACCCTGCTTCATCTTCTTTGCGTTGAACCCAGAAATGTCGGCACTGCTCTCGGCGTCGTTAGACTTCTTGAATCGCTTCTTTCCTCCATGGCCATACTTTGCATCCTTGGCCTTGCGCTTAGCATTCTTCTCTAACTTCTTTCCACCTGCGGCAGCAGTAGCTTCTTCAATGGCAATGTCAAAGTCGTCGGTGTTCATCTCGTCATTGTTGCGCTTCTTCTTAAGAGACTTGATTCGTTCCAGAGTCTCTCGCTTCTCCTTTTGTCGCTCCTGTAGTCGCTCGTGCTGAACCTTCTTACCAAACTTCTTTAGCTCTCGCTGCTTTCGGGCCTCCTGGGAAGCCTTCTCCTTGGTCTTTTCATCAATCAGCTTCTGCTTGAGCTTGTCCATGTGTTCGTCAGACTTGACCATCTCGGCAAAGTAGTCTACAGGACGGGAGAAAGGTACGTTCTCCTTCTTGAGTTTGGATCGGGCAACCTTGGCAGCTTCCAGACCCTGCTTGTAAAATGCTAACTCTCTCTCAGTGTCATCGTAAATGTCCTTGAGCACAATGGCGTCGCCGACTACAGTATTAAGTTCGTGGAACGGCAGCTTTGACTTGTTGCTGAGTTCGATGGACTTGAGAGCGGCCTTCAGAGCCGACTTGTTATTAACGGTGGTCTTTTGGTGGGGGATCACATCTGCATCGTCGTCTAATTCAACGTCTGACAATGGAATGTCCTCTTCTTCCTCCTCTTCGTCTTCGTTCTCTTCATCACTACCGAGTTCCTCCTCATCACTATCGCTCTCGTTCAAAGCATCAGCGTTAAAAGACTCATCCTCTGACTCGTCCTCTTCCTCTCCGTCAGACTCTTCTTCGACTTCCTGGGCCTTCTGGGCCTTCTTGAGCTTGCGCTTGTCCTTATGAGAAAGTGGTTGATCAGACTCCTGAGACTTCAACGACGCCTTGGAGGACTTGCGCGACAGTGGTGCAGTCGAACCACCATCTTCGTCCTCCCCAATGATTGTCTGCTTGAGCTTTACCAATGAATCTCTAAGCTTACCCATTGCGACAAATGCTTAAAGATCTTAAAGATTATACTGATAAAAAAAATCAAAAAATCAAAAAAATCAAAAAAAAAAAATTGAGCCGCAGAAGGCTACTGTCAAGCCGCGCAGTGAAAAATCTCAAACGATTCAGCCGCGTGTGTGTTCAGCCGCGTGTCTCGTTCCGCTCGGGTTTTACTGGTCCCCCCTGTGCGTGGATTCACAGTTGTCACTCAATAAGTCCAAAAAACATGTCCAGCAAAGAGCAGTTTGAGAAGGTTTTTGATGAGATCGCCGAGGAGGTCCTCGAGGTGGTCAAGGCCACTAAAATGTCCGAGGACGCCGTGAATTGGTACAAGGAGAGCTTGTACTACAACTGCGTGGGCGGAAAGCTTAACCGTGGAATTTCGGTGGTGGACACTTACAAGCTGCTGACCAACAAGCAATCCTTGTCTGAGGATGAGTACAAGAAGGTGGCCATTCTGGGATGGTGTATTGAGCTTCTTCAGGCTGTGTTCTTGGTGTCTGATGATATTATGGACGCTTCCAGGACCCGTCGTGGAAAGCCATGCTGGTACCTCAAGCCTGGTGTGGGTATGATTGCCATTAATGATGCCCTGATGCTTGAGAGTGCCATTTACCTGTTGCTCAAGAACCACTTTAAGGGTGAAAAGTACTACGTTGACCTCATTGAGCTGCTCCACGAGACCACTTTCCAGACTGAGATGGGTCAGCAGTTGGATCTCATTACTGCTCCTGAGGACGATGTCAACTTGGACAAGTTCTCGCTTGACAAGTACTGGTACATTGTGCGATACAAGACTGCCTTCTACTCTTTCTACTTGCCCGTAGCTCTGGCAATGTACATGGCCGGTGTTTCTGACCAGGCTGATCTCCAGCAGGCCAAGGACGTGCTGCTTCCTCTGGGAGAGTACTTCCAGGTTCAGGACGACTACCTTGATGCCTTTGGTGACCCCGAGGTGATTGGTAAGATTGGAACCGACATTCAGGACAACAAGTGCTCTTGGGTGGTGAACAAGGCTTTGCAGAAGGCCAACGCTGACCAGCGCAAGATTCTCGACGAGAACTACGGACGCAAGGACCAGGCTGCTGAGGCTAAGGTCAAGAAGCTCTTTGATGAGCTTGAACTTGTCAGCGAGTACGAAAAGTACGAGGAGGAGGTTGTCAAGGAGATTCGAGAAAAGATTGCCCAGATTGACGAGACTCGAGGATTCAAGGGCGAGGTCATTGAAGTTTTCTTGAAGAAGATTTACAAGCGACAGAAGTAATTCATCTGTAACAACACTGCTAATAGATTCCATCTACGGATTCATCTACAATCGATCGTTTCGTCTTCTCTATGGGGAATGCTTAGCAATAGTCCAAGCAAATTGTGTCCATGAGATCGTACCCCTATAATAGTACCCATCAAGTTATAATAATTAATAAATTCAATTCGATAGTATTATACATTAGTATTATTCGGCCATTTCAGAGAAATACTGGCGAAGAACAAGTGAGAGAACGTGAGGAAGTTCATAGATGTCCCGGACAATAACATAGTAATCAAATGGGAATGTGTCCAAGTATCGAGTCATCTTGAGCTTGGGAACTCCATTGGCGTCAAATTCATAATTGGCCTGGTTCATGTCAGTAATGGATCCTTGTTGGTTAATTCCGTCGACCACAATAAACACCATCATGATCTTTTCATCGCGTGCGCGACGGATCAGTCTCCTTAGAGTGTCATGGTCTTCACACACACCATCACTGATAATAATCTCCAGTTGCCATTCAGAACTGGAGCCCAAAGAAGCATCTTCAAATGCTCGAAGAGACTTTTCCACAAGCTTACGCATATCAGTTCGAGTCTGGTCGAATCCAAACCATCGCAGAACCTCGGGACCTGATTGAGAAGTAAATGGTCGTTCAAACGGATGAACCACATCGGTGTCTTCACCAAACCGGGTCACTGCTAACTGACCTGCTTCAAGCTGCGTCAATGCCTTTGAGACCAAAGAAATTGTCTGGAATGCCAAATCCACAGTTTCCTGGGACTCTGCCATAGACTTTGAATCGTCAAGAGCAATCATGATCTTGTACTCTCGCTTGCTAGGCTTTGTACGTCGCATCCAGATCTTGTCCTTCTTAAACTGACTGGCAATGTAAGGAATGATTCGTCTCATGTTAAGACGCTTACCAGTCTTGTAGTCTCCTCGCATCTTTGTGGCCTTTGTAGGCTCCAGGATAAGTCGAAGCTGTTCGCAGAGAGACAAACTCAAGTCATGGACTGCCGATTCGTGCTTTTTCCAGAGTGCCATTGCCTCCTGAGTGCTGAGACTCTGCACAGTAGAAAACTCACTCTTAGTATCGACAGTAGAAGACTCTGGTACCTCAATAGATTCCATAGTGTCGTCAAACCGTTCCATCTTGATACGATCTTTGTAATCGTCATCATTTTCTTCGTCTTCGGCTTCCTTGACATTTCCAGTACCATCTTCGTCCATTGCATCTCCATCGCCTTCACCGTGGTCGTCTGCAGGCTCTTGCTTAGCAGCTGTGGCATCATCTGGCAGGGCATTCTCTTCATTATCCTCTTCCTCGATAGCCATCTGGTCATCGATGCGCTGGGCTTGGTCCTGGTCGGCGGATCCTAGTGCTTGGGTGTCCCTTTCACTGCTCTGTCCCTCTTCGACGTGCTCAAACTCGTCTGGGCGGGTATTGCTTGTGTCCTGAGCAGTGTCATCTTGAGTGGAGGACTCCTGAATCTCTTGTCGTCGCTTGTAAAACTCCTTGAGAGCGTCTCCAAGATTCTTGAGTGATTCGTTGGCCTGTTGTCGGCTCTTGTCCTCCATAGACTCCTCCTTTTCTTTCTGGTCCTTGGTTACATTAGCATTGGCACCTCCAAAAGAAGTGTCTTCGGCATCAGGAACATCCTGCGATCCTTCTCCTTGCACCTCTGAAGTTTCGGTACCCTTGGTTCCACTATCCTGTTGCTGGTCATCAGTGCCAGCTTCCTGCTGAATAGCAGAATCTTCCATTTCTAGATTGGTAGTTTCAGCAGGTTCAGTAGTGTCCTGGTCCTTATTCTCCGGGTCCTGGTCTTCTTGGTCTTCATCCATCTGATCAGCGTCTTGGTCAGCCTGGGGTTCTTCGTCTACTTCTCCATTCTGTTCTGTTTCAGCCTGGTCTTCTTCAGCTTCCTGGTCTGCCATATCGGCATCCTCTTCATCGTTCTCCGCATCTTGCTGGTCCGTAGCATTCATGTCTTCATTGACGTCGTCATTTTCTTCATCCTTGACGTCTTCATTCATATCGTCCATGTCGTTCATGTCGTTCGTGTCGTCGTTCATGTCTTCCATGTCTTCATTCATGTCATCCTTGGCATCGTCTTCATCATTTTCGCCGTCGTCTATATCCATATTCTCAGGAAGTTCCAAAGCGTCACCCTGCTGGGCTTGCTCCTCAAGATCTTCCTTCGATTGCTGCTGAACATCGTCCTCCTGTTCACCAACATCTTCTTCCTCTTCGGCATTTTCATCTTCGTCCACTTTTTCGTCGCCTTGATCATTTTCATTGTCGTTCTCGTTCTCGACGTCGTTATCCTTGTCATCCTGCTGGTTGTCGTTCTGGTCATCCATTCCTTGGGCATCGTCGGCACTGGTTCCGTCGACCTTATCTGACTGCTTTTCTTTGTCCTTGGAGGATTCTTCATCCCACATCTTTTCATCAACGGCATTGGGATCCAGATCATCAATGTCGCCGACTTCTTCGTCCAGTTCATTCTCCTCTTCATTGTCACCTTCTTCATCGCCTTCTTGGTCCGGTGCATCCTCTAGCTCGCCCTCCATGTCGCCTTCCATATCGACAGCATTGTCTTCTTCGCCGTCTTCTTTCTCCTTGTCGTCGTCGTCGGCTTCATCATTCTTGGTCTGGGCATGTTCATTGAGGTCTTCTTCATCACCAGGATCCTTAGAATCCTGTGCACCGGAACCATCACCAAGACCAGTGCCTTCTTTGGTCTGGCCAGAATCCTGAGGTTCCTCGTTGCTCTCCTCTTGAGGAGTGCAGAATCCGTTAGTAGCCAGATTATACAGCATGGAAGATAGCATGTAAGAGGACTTTGCCAAATCTCGGCAGTACGCTTGGGTCTTGAACTGGACAACCTTGCAAAGCTCGCTGTACTCGTGAACAAATGGCATGGCAGTAGAAACGAGAGTAACAGCATCTTTAGATCCAAGTGAAAGCATACGATTGAGCATGCTGCGAATAAGAGATACTATCTTTGACTGACGCAGAACAGCAGCCATCTTCTCCAACCGCTTGTGAGTATCCTTGAACCAACCGTCATTGCCAGGTTCTGAAAAGTCCTGTCCCAGCTTGCTCACTTCTTGCGCAATGACGAGAATACTATTACAGAGACCGGTAATGTCCTTTTCAAGTAGCTCGAGAGTGTCGTTGTCGGCAGGATTTATATTGGTCGACTGGCTCAGGCCAGACAACTTGTCATCAATCCAGGAAATGGCCATCTCCGCAGGATAAGCATAGTTAGAACTAGACTTTGTAAACTTGACCAGATCTTCCTTCATAACTTGGAGGTCCTTAAGGATGGACTGGCAAGCAATATCCTTCTGGTTTGTAGCAAGACTAGAGCCTCCATAAAGAGCCTGGAACCTGGCATATATATCCTGAGCTCGGCTCTGAAGCATGTCAAACTGCGACCTCTTAGGAGCCTTATCATCGAATGCTGAACAGCTTTCAACAATGTCACCAGCAAACTGCAGCACTTGGGGAAGCCAAAGTAGCGTCCAACGCCAGTACTCAATGTCCCTGCTTTTATGGACCAAATTATCGTCAGACGAAACGAGAGCAGTGACCTCTTGAAGTTCTGACTCGACAATGCTTACCGTGTTAAAGCCTTCAATTAGGCCGACAGCGCTCTTTCGATGCCTGGTAAGAGCATCAAGAAGGTTCTGAGAGATTGCAAATGCCCTTTGCAAGTCAGAGTGAGGAACGTCGCTCTCAGATCCAACCACTGAGGCCTGCAGTCGAGGGAACATCTCCAACAGCCTATAAAAGTAGCTATCTCCGCACTCCTTGTAATGAGTAGGGTTGCTGGGTGCCCTGGCCAGGATATCGCTAACAGATTTCTGCGACTCTGCAACGCTCTTCTTGACAGTCGTTCCCAATCCAGAGAGCCTGAGCGACTTGATGGTCTCGCTCAGAAGCTTGCCCTTCTCCGCTCGCAGCGAGGACACAATCTTCTTCGTCTCATCGTTGAGAACACTTGGAGTCTCCTTTCGGAGTTGTTCAGCATCTTCAAGAGTCTCCGTTACAAACGACTTTAAGAGTGGCATTTCGCTTTTCTGCAAATCAAACGACTTCGAATGAAGCAGTTCGACTGTTCTCCACCTCTTTAGGATATCTCTTCTGTCCAAGTATACCTGAATCGACTCCACAAGTGAGCTGGGTCTGTTACAAGTAGGTTCTTGGCCAATAGGAGCCTGCTCAACAAACTCAGAGGGCTCGGACACAGCAGGAGCTGCGTCAAAGAGGGGAGTGACCTTCTCAGAAATGACCTCTCGGTACTTGCGAATGATCTTGTGGAGCTTGTGGTGTGACTTTCGAGCGCTTTCCTTGAGGGCATCCGCGTTAGTGTCCTTCCAGCTTGCCAAAAGAATAACCTCTTCAATCTCCTTCTTCAGTGCCTTTGTCTCTTTAGCGATAGTCTCAGAAATCATAGGCATATACAGCTCGTAGAAGGAAATGATATTGTTCAGGGCGCCAGCAATAGCGCTTCCCGTGGAGTTGCCCTTAGACCTAAGAGCAACATCATTCTTAAATGCATTCAGCATGTCAAGCCGGGATCTGAACTGTCCGCGGGACGAAGAGGTCAGGAAGACCGTGATGGTTCGGACTAATTCCACAATGTAGTCGCTGTCCACATCTGTGTCGGCATCAATTGCCTTGATGATGATGCTTTCATAGAGATGGAACCACCATTTGGCCAAATCACCTTGCTCTAGCTGGCGGAGCTCAAACTCAAATAGATTCGACCAGGTAGACAATTCCAGCTTTCTCCATGAAATAATGAGACTACTGAGATTGGAAATGTGCAAAGACATGGAAACCTCTTTACTGGCATATCGCTCCCAGTCGGTGATCAGCATGAAGATTTGCTCCACCTTCTGAAGGAAGCGAGCTACTGGGGTCTGTACTGAGTATTGTAGCAGCTCTTGACAGGACATTGAAATGTTTTGCAGCACAGCGTGCTCAGGCCATCGCTTTAAAAGCTCCAGAGCGTGGAACTTGACTGACCTAATGATTTCAACCACACGCATAGTCTCGCGGAGTTTCGAATCATGGTAAAAGTTGAAAGAGCTTTCATCATCTCCACGCTGCACGTCATCAAATATAGATGCCAAAAGCAAAATTGTACTACCAGCAGTGTGAGCATTGTTATCAGAAAACTGGTCTAGCTGATCAACAGGAACACTCTCCAGCATCTTTGAACCTCTCACAATGACAGACTTGAGCGACTCCGAAGTTGCGTTGTCTTTATTAAACAGACGGAGATATCGCGAAGCAACGCCATAGTAAACATCCTCGGAGCCCCTCTTGTTAGCAGACGCAGAAAACTCTTCAAAGTCGCCTTCGTAATCTGGGAAGATGCGATTGAAGTCTTGATCAAGGTCCTTTTCAGCGTCCTCAATGTCATAAACTGCCTCCTTGGCTCGCTGCTCTTCCTCCAGCTTTAGCTGTTCAGCATACCACTTTACATGAACACTGGAGAACACCCGGTCTGCCACATGAGCGCACTTGTCGTAGCCATGGGTCTGAGCATTGAGCAAAATCAGGTCTAGAGCATGCAGTACAACGTTGGGCCCGTGCTTCTTGAGATTGACGTTTGAAATTTCAGACTCAAGCTTGGAGAGATCGCTAATAATGAAAGGATCATTCATCCAGTAAAGCGCTGAAGAGCGTAAAAGGGCATCAGTATGCATTGCGAATCCAAGTTTCAGACCGAAAATGAACCCTTCCAGCAACTTTGTCAAATCAGCATAGTAAGGATACTGCATTGAAACTCGTTTGACAAACTGCAGCACACTGATCTGCCAATTCTGAATACGCTCGGGGTCACTTTGTAACAACTCTCGCACTGACGATTCGCCGATGCTAGAAGAAACAATGCTGTTTAGCTCCTGAGAGAGATTACCAATCTGAGAAGGCGAAGGTCTATGCACAGTAGTCTCTTCCTTTGGTGCCTCTTCCAAGCTCATGATTCTCTTGTAAGCAGACAAGATGGCACTTTCCTCACCACCATACAGTACATGTCGAAGAAGTTCAATTGCCTGAACATTCAGGTTATGCGATCTCATGTGACTGTCGTACAAAAGCTGATCAACGTGCTGCTTGATCGCTGGGTCGTAGGGTAGGTCAGGAACGTACAGTCGAATCATACCAGCAGAGAAAAGAACCCACGCAGTGCCCAAATCGCCAGACTGCAACGCTTGCGAGGCAGGAGTGAACCAACCCTGGCTAACGGATTCAAAAATGGCTCTCTCCTTGCCTTCAGACCCCTCATGGAGGTCTACTACCTTCGACAAAAGCGATGACAGCATAGCGTCGAAAACTGGCTTCTTTGGGCGCACTACTTGACCCATGTTCTGGATCCAGTATGTAGAGAACTGCTTGAAATCTTCAAAAGCCTGCATATAATCGTTGGCGGGAACAGCACCAAACTCACTACAAGCATCCAGGATAGTGGAGAAGAGCTCGTCCCGAGATGGCCCGACAATTTGAGAGCTCAAGGCATCTTCATTGAATCCCCAGATTGTAGCAAGTGCAGGCATATACAAGTCATGGCTCTTGGTGTACTCTGCTAAATGCTGTGTAGGAACATTCGATAACTGGCAAAGCTCCACAAGAGTGTTAAAATGCTTGTTATCCACAAAGTCGCTTATCTCGACGTTCAAGAACAACCTTGTGAACGCTTCTTGGAAGATGTGTGTCCTCTTGTCGACAAACTCCTTGAGCTGTTGCTGAAGTAGCTCAATTTTATTCTCAAGCGTCTCAATGATACCCTCAAAACCAATTGGCTCTTTCACAGTGCAAAGGTCACGCATGACGTGCAAGATGGCATGACGAAGCTCAGCAATGGAAGTTTTAGAGTCTGAATACAGCTGAGAAGAGACAAAGTCAAACTCTGAAGCAACCTTTTGCATTCTATGGTATAATTTCCAGCCATGAGCAGTCTTGGGCTGGCTTAGGGAGTACCGACTCCAGATTCTTGCCATAGAAGTACCACTAGAGAGCTCCAGCTGGTCACTGAACTGTCCGATTACTTGCTGGAGTTGCGATAATGGCCCCTGAAGAGCGCCCCAGGACTGTGACTGCATCCACGATTCTAGAATGGAGCGGTAAACATGCAATTGACTCTCATCCACGGCACTTCCATCTGTCATAGTGGCCACATCCCGTGCAACTTGTAGACCCTTGTATACACCATAAAGCAGAGGCATCTTGTCAGTTTGATCAAACACCGACGTTACTGAGCCGGCAAATGCGACGATAGCTTCTGCCACTGAATATACGGGTACTCGGACGGGATGCTTTAGAACTCTTCCATTTGCAAGCGCAGCAGACTTTACGAGATACGTCATCTGAGAGGGATTCTGTACCTCGGCCTTGTGCTTAACTTCCTTCAAAAGTGAACCGACAGACTCTCCGAGCTGGCATATAAGCAAAAGAGCAAACATTTCTTCAGACGTGAATTTCATCTGGCTTCGCATGTAGGGGCTCGCAATAGGACTGAGCTTACCGTACTTTGCATCGTGTCCATCATAAAATTGTGTGAGAAGACCTGCGTATGGAGTATGCTGAAGGGATCCTACCCATGATTCAACCTGCTCTGCAACAGGGGAAGTTCGAGAATTAGTTGTCTCCAGCGAACGCCATTTGCTCACCAACTGGATATCATTCAAGGACATGAAATTGACTGCCATTGCTGCAAAGCTGTGAACGTCCTCGTATCTTTGCGAGGCATTGAGAATTGCTGCAAAGTACGTCATGGCCGACTCATTAATGCCAGTGTACTTCGAGACAGGAAGCAAGGCAGAATCCTTTACTGAAAGCTTTTCGAGACGAGGTTCGCTTTCCATTTCAAGGCCCAAAAGCTCCCTGTCAAATGGGGTTGCTCGGTCCTGGAGATCGTCAAGGTAAAGCTCAATACCTCTATTTCTCATAGCTCGTGACAGTTCACCAAACTTGGGATCCACAGTCAAGAACAGCCTGAAATTCTTGTGAGGGACAACAACTCTAGGCTCACCATTTTCAAGAGAGCACTCGTTAACAATGAGCGACCCATTAGGCTCAAGAAGGGAATTGAGTCGATCCAGAACAGATGCATTGCACAGGTTAGCGTTATCCAACACAAGCCAGTGACCTTCAGAGACAGCCTGCAAGAGAATACCGTCAAACCATTGGAATCTGACTGTTTGCTGAGAAGATGCTTCATTCGAGATAGCAACCACTTGGTCATACAAGCTCTGAAGTCGTGCGTTTGTCTCGTCGTTGAATCTAGGCATCTCGGTCAGGATATCCTGTAGAGCCTTTACATCTTCATGAGATTCCTGAGATGACAAAATCTGCAATGGGAAAGCTAGATAGCTCTTAGGGTAGCGTTTATCATCAACGATAAGAGAAATCAAGTCTTTAGCAAGTATCTCTGCTTCGTTCCATACTTGGAATGACTTGTGAGCGATATCAACTTGCTCATAACCTCCCAAAAGATCAGTGCTGTCAACATCTCCATTCATAGAAAACTCATGAAGCTTTACTCCCGAAACACCAGCAAGATACTTGATGACACTAGACTTTCCTGAATTAGCAGGACCAACCAAAATCAGTGGCCAAGAGTTCTTCACACAAGTAATTGCGGTCTCTAACGCTCCAGTGTTGCACTGCAAGGGAAGTAAAGAGCTGCTAACTTCGAATCGACCTTCATCCTTCTTGGGAAGAATTGACCGGCCAGCCTGGATGAACTCTGCAGTGTCATTGAAAAACAATTCTCTGTCTGGCATTGGTCCAAAGTACTTTTCAAACAAGACCTTTGCAGTTTTGCGACATTCAGCAGTGCGGAATCGTCCTTGAATGACAACTTCAAAGAATTCATAGGGATTGACAATAGTATTACCCTCTTCCTTGCACATGAGACTGAGCCATCGCATGACATCTCGCAAGTTGAATTCGAATGGTCCACCTACCATGCCGAGTTTGCGGGTGACATTCACAGAGTAGTCAAGGTCAAGAACATACTGCAACAGCTTATCCACAATATCGGGGTCAACAGACTGATAAAGGTGCTTTGCGATTGTCTGCAGATCCTCCAGGGTCAGGGTATCGACATAGACAACAGTGAATCGGTTCAGGAATGACTTGGGAAGACCTTTTCTGCCTCCACCTTGGATCTGAGGGTTCTGGGCGGCAAAAACAGTAAAGTTGGGATGACTCTTGAACGTCTTGTCCAGCTCAGGAATGTACGCTTCACCTCTATGATCCAGACAAGCATTCAGACCTTCAAGGACGGACTGAGAAGCCAAATTCATCTCATCCAATAGCACCCATTCTCCCTGTTGCATTGCTCTGAGGAATGGAGCATCCTTCCAGGCAAACTCGCCCGCAGAAGTACCAGAAGGAGCGTCAGCACCGAACAAATCAATCAGGTCTGTCTGCTCTGAAAGATTGATTCGAGTTAGCTTCTGGCCTGTTGCCTCCGCGATAGCTGTAATCAGACTGGTCTTTCCCACTCCTGGAGATCCTTCAAGCAGCACTGGCTTTCTTAGTTGCATACCTCTCAAGACACGCAGAGCATTCAAAGCAGTAGTAGGAGCATTCAGACTGAACCCTTCAATCGACGTAGATGATTCATCTCTCGGGATGCTAAAAGGACCAATTGCAAGAGACTGAGGCGACACTGAAACATCAAACACCTTCTGGTACTCTGGAGCAAAGTTGACGCCCACAAGCTCTGACATCTTTTCGACGCAGTTGAGTCTGTTGCGCTTCAAAATCTCAGGAGATTGGGACATGGATGCAGAATGTGTAGAACCCACAGAATCTATGAATACCATGCATGCTCCGTGAAAGACACTCAATTCTGGGGAAACGAGGTGCGATGTTTGGTTAACAAATGAGGTCCAAGCTAAAATATCACGCAAGGACACAAGACCACTTGTAGAACTGCCGTTATCGAAAGTCACACCGAACCACTCTGAGAATTCAACAATAGGCTTAGCAAACCGGTGAAGAGAAGGTTCAAGTCGAGACTTGACAATCATCATCACATCATCAAAATCATCCATAGATGGAACCCAGATTTCGGTGAATCGATTTCGAAGAGCCGGTGAGAGTTCTTTCTTACCATAATCACCACCGGGGTTCATTGTAGCGAAAAATTGGAACCCATCTTTAGCGGTGACAGTGCTTTCTTCTTGGGACATTCCCTTTTCAGACAGGAAGATGGTTCTCTCAGGCTCCAGTACACTATTCAGTCGCTCTAGCACAGAATCGTCGGCCAGTGAAATCTCATCAAGCAGGAATGGATCACCAGCCTTTAATGCGACAACAAGACTACCATCAGACCATTCAAAAAGTGCCTTTTCCCTATCCAAAAGTTGGGATAATTCTACCACAAGGTCTTGATCAAGCGAAGTCTTGTCTAATGATGCATAAGCGCTCTTCAACTCGTCCAGGCTGACATCGTCATTGGCTGAAACGCCTCCCTGTTCAAGCGCAAAACGCAGTTTATACCTTAGGGCATCCTGTGCTTCACTACGGTTTCTCACAGGACGTTGGGCACCAATGATATCGCCAGTCTCAGTATTTTGATGAGCATTGACAATGTGCAGCTGCTTGCTCTGGATATCGGCTAAGATCTGGCAGACAGTAGTCTTACCACATCCAGTCTCTCCTACCAAAAGTATTGGTTCGTTATTCTTGGCCGCCTCGGTGACAAGAACAAACAATCTCCTCATTCCGTTGGTCCAGACCACAGAATTGAGGCGTTCCATTACACTGTGGTCCATCAAAGCATCATATTCCTTGTCAGGGTTTAGCGGTACTCTCATTACCTTCTCAATCGCATTTTTGACGATAAGCTTGTCATCAGAAGTACGAGCTCTTTCAGCTAAAAGCATGTACCCGTGTAGGGCAAGCTGCTCCTTGTTGTCAGCATCTCGGCCAGCCCATCTGAAGAGATCTCGCAGCGTAGCAAAACTGTTTTTCTGCTCGAACACCCTAGTAGACTGACGCATGACGGACAATTCTCTGTAGACATCTACAATGCGCTTGGCGTACGACGGAGCAATCTTACATCGCTGGTGAAGAATGATCTCCAACTCATCCTGAGGAATATCGTCAAAATGCAATTCGAGGAATCGGTTTCTGAAGGCCCTGGAAAGTACTTTTCGACCACCGTACAACCCAGGAGGATTCTGCGTAGCAAAGAGCATAAACTCTGGATGAGGTCTGACAATTTCCTGAGTATCTGGAATCAGCAGCTCTCTATTATCATCCAGAAGACGATTCAGCGCCTCTAAAACGTCGGTGGGGGCCAAATTCAGCTCATCAAGCACAATCCAGTAACCATTACGAAGAGCCTCAACCAAAATACCCTCCCGGAATTTGAGTTGGCCAGTATCGTCAGAAATATAAGTACCGAGGTATTCTTGAAGGTCTGTGTGCTCGTGGTTATTGATACGCACAAATTTATGACCCGATCGCATGGCCAGATACTTGATCATACTGGTCTTTCCGCTAGACGTAGGTCCTTGGATAAGAATTGGGAATGATCGTCCGGCAGTAGCTCTAGCAAGGTTGAGAAGGTTCTTTTCAACAAACGGAGTGATAATGTACTCCGGCTGTTCCAGAGGCTCTTCAGGACCCTTCTGCAACCAATAATGCTTAAACTGGACATACTCAGCACCATTCTCAGCTCTGGGCATTGCTGGAATTTGGGACATGATAGACTTTGCGTTTCTCAGACGACCTAGAATGTGCTTGGAAATGAGAGGTTCCAGAATTGCTTCCGACTTTTGGTCCAACAGGGTCAAAAAACTCATGCAAAATCCCTCATACAAAGACCGTCTTAGTCCATAAATAGGAGTAATGAGCGCAGCATATACAAGGGTTCGGGACAGTGTTCGAATACTAAAATGAGGTTTCTGGTTGGCGCCATCAACCACCTTGTTCTCCTCTGACAGCCTCTTAGCTTCAAGGTAGAGTTCTGCGACGTCGTGAACGACCCATTCGTCGGACATTGCAACAGAACCAATGTACTTGTGAACAATCATAAGCAGGTCTTCAATATCTTGGTCTGGGGAAGAGACATAGAGTTCGGTGAACCGGGTTCTCAAAGCTGGGGGCAGGTCCCGTTTGCCTACGTCGGTGGCAGGATTCATACAAGCGAACAGTCTGAAATCAGGGTGGGCTTTAATGGCCTCAGCATCACCCTTTTCAGAAAGGGTAATGGATGGGGTCTCTCCCAAGAGCTCAGCAATGCTCTCAAGAGTGTCAGGAGATGCCAAGTTAACCTCATCCAATAAGACCCAGTCGCCATTACGAATAGCACGGACTAGAGAACCCTCTACAAAGCTGAAATAGATGGATCCTGAATCCATCTTAACCTGCGTCTCAAATGCACTGACATTATCGTAGAACTTTTCCCATCGTCGAACCAGACCCTCTTTGAGAGAAGCATCCAGTCGTCTCTTTTTCTTGGGGCCGCTATCATCTGCAGGGTCTGCGTTTAAAGATTCTTTAGCAGTCTTGATAGCAGCCTTCCAGGACTCGACGACCTTGTTCCAGCTCTTCTTCTTGAACCACTTATTGAGGAGGGTGGAGAACTTTTCATTCTTCTTTGAAGAAAAGGTGGCTTCGAACAGCTCATCAAACTCCTCGCGCAGAGGGGCTGCAATCATCATTGCGTCTACTGGCTTGTAACTACCGAGAAGGTCCCCCGACTCAGTCTGCTGAGAAACGTTAATGACGACGAGCTTTTTGTTGACACAGTTGGCCAAATACTGCACCACCGTTGTCTTTCCTGTTCCAGTCTCTCCTACCAACAGTAAAGGTTCAGCATTTGATACGGCCTGACCAAGCTGCTCCAAAAGACGCTTACTATGATTTGTGAGAGCAAAGTTCTGACGCTTGTTTCTCTTAACCATAGCACTCTTGTGGAGAGTGGTTCGACCGACATGCAATTGAGTGGAAGTATCCGACAAAGTAGGAATATGCTTACGCAGGTAGAGTTCAATGCGAGCAGAGGAAATGTCTAACGCACCACCAAGAATCTCTGAAATGTACGCCTTGGCCGGTAATAGCGCAATGGAACCAGTAAAGCAGTCCATAGCCTCAGCAAATATATAGTCGTAAGTCTCTGAGGACAGAGGAGTATCCGGAGAAGTGACTCCTTGGTGTTGCAGGTTCTTGTGAGATCTCGTAGCCCATTTTATCAGGTCTCTGGTAGATACTGGGCGAGCCTGCGACTTTGACAGAGATGCAAATTTTGGCTGGTGCATAGCAGCTTCTACTTGCTCGAAGGCGGACACGAATTTTTGACTAATATTACGCAGTAGAGGCAACCGCTTGTCAATAATCTGTCGCAGCTCTTCCTTAGAAGGAACTGGCATATGCACATGCGACCAAAGGTGCTGTCCAACAAGATGAGGAATCGTGTGAGCAGTAGCATCTCCCTCGCCAGCTTCAGTAGATGATTTGGCAGACGTGCGCACAGTTCCAAAGATTCTGAATCCACGGGCAGCCTTGACAGTCTCACCCCTTGAAGGGATCATGAGTTCGCGCTTTTCAAGGAGAGGTAACAAGACCGACAAGATTTCAGTTGGGGCCTTGTCAATGTCCTCAATTAGAACCCAGCGGCCCTCTCTGACGGCTACAGTGAGAATACCAGGATGCCACTCAAACGAGCCAGGCTTCTTGCCAGTAGTATATGTACCAATAAGAATTTTAGCGTCAGTCTGGTCGCCGAGATGAATTCGGACTAAACTTTCATGGGCACCAAATCGCTTTGCCAGTTCATCCACGTAGTATGTCTTTCCGGATCCCGCCAATCCATTTAGGAGGACAGGCTTTGAGGACAGCAAAGCGCCAGCCAGGCTTGTCAGAGCCTTTTTGGAGGTTGGGATGGACACAAACTTGCTATTAATGGTGGGTAGAGAAGAGACCTGGCCAATCCTAGGCAGCAAAACGCCTCCGATGTTAACCAGCAAGGGGCATTCGGGCAATGAGCTTGAATCAAGGCCCTGGTCTACAGAAACTGGTTCAGAAGCATATCTGGAGACGAGTTCTGTTGCCTGGGAAATTCTCTTTGCCTCCACAAGAGGTAAAAACCGCAGATCTATGGTGTTAAATTGTTCAAAAGAAGCGTCAAGTGGCTCGTTATTGTCTCCGACGTAAGTGTGAATCCATTGTTCTCTCTTTGCCTCGGAAATTTTAAAATGCAGAGCTAGTACCCGGACTGCAAGGTATCGGGCGGCAGAAGAAACAGAGGTATCCTCGAGCAGAGAGAACACAGTCTTGGGATCAATAAAGGGAGAAAATCTATCGTGGTCAAACTTTAGCAGTCGGTACATTGCCAACAAGGTGAGCAGGAGATTGGAATCCTGGGCACTGACAGTGAAAATATGCTGATGGCGAAGATTGTGGGACAAGAACAGTTCTACTAGCGGCACGCATTGAGGATACACAGATACAATTCTGGCCAGCAAATGCAGAATTTGACGCTCTTTTGTCGATTCGGTGACCCATTTGGCCACAATTAGTAAAAACAGCGGCTGGTACGCAGAAAGGACCAATTCTGTAGTTCTAGAGTCGAGGGCAAACTGGACCAACGGTTCGAAAGATGCACTAGAAAGAGGAGCCTCTAGCTTTGGAGCATTCAAATCAAGGCCATGTTCCTTCAACAGTCGATTCAGTCTCTCATGAGCCTGATTAAGGTTCAGCGGTACAATATCCTCCATCTTGTTAGCACACATCAATACTATTCGCAATGTAACACTCACCTTTGTTGGATTTGTCCACGGTCTTCTATTTTTCAAGATCAAAGATAGTTCCCTGAGTCTCACTTAAGCTGGCAATTAGTACCTTTCTCGAGGCAGCAACAGTCACAGTACTTACAGTGTCCGAATCCAAGTAAGATTCGCTTTTCACAGAAGAATTAGACAAACTATCAACGCTTGACAACCGTTTCTCTAAGGATTGAGGATTGATAAATCTCGAAAAATCTTGATATCGATAAGGCTGAAAAAAATTTAAAAAAAAAAAAAAAAAAAAATTGTCCGGTTATCTAAAATGATAAACAGTAATGTTGAATAGAGGGAGACAGTAAGCAATGCAAAGGGGGACCGGTTTCTTTGTAATTGGTAGTACACAGATCAGTTTTGAGGTATTTTGTGTCGAAACTGGGCTCTGAACTTCTGCAATTGGCAATGGTTATCATACACGTGATAGAGGTCACGTGCATTATCAGACTTTCGTATTGAGAACAAACAGCCCTGACAAGAAATTCTTAACAAGAGCACTCACAGTTATACTAGTACTGCTAACAAAAGTCTTAATGACCGTTTCAACTGTCAATTGAACCGTCGCGAGACTGTTACAGCAGCAGCAGCACCCGGTGCCAATGAGCCGCATTGTTATCGATAAGGTGAAATTTCAGGTTCAATTGAAATTGCCAGTTGATGAAACCTTTTCGAGGTCTAGATTACCCCCAATATCATGAGTTGTTGTTGAAGTAGCAGCCAATTGCTTTAAAAATCTAGTCAGATTTGCATAGCAATTGGACAGGGGTGCTAATGAGAGATTCTACTCGTCTACCTACTGTGCAATAGTAAATCTAAGTGTTCAAATACGTCAACCTCATCAGTCCGCACCAACTGTCACCTGTAAAACCAATATGGTATGCAGTGGTGGTGCGGGACATGCTAAAACTAGGCAATGCTAATTGTCCATAGCTTCTAATTGTTCATAGCTTCCTCTCTGGAAGTTCATTCCATGTGCCATTGCAAAGCCCATCAATGTACTGTAATGATTCATTTCATGGAATGAGTCTAGGATGAGTTCCACTCTTCAACAATCTTCTTGATGGTAGAGTCAAACTGCTTGCTCTCAATAGGGGTTTCTTCCGAAGTCTGCTCTCTAAACGGGTTGCAAACGTATGAAATGTATGCCTTTTGAAGAGCGCGCATGGTCTAGTTAGCTAAGGTCCCCAATACTATTTCACATGTGTTTTCATGTGTATAAACTTACCCCTCGTAGGTCAAACTTTGCATTCTCATGAGCGTCAGTGCCAATAAAGAACTTGGCCCCAGTGTTGGTCAAGCATCCATATACCGCTATGCCATCGTGAACCAGTAATAGCGCATAGTCTCTGCTCGTCTCCGTCACGCTCAGCTGAGTCTCCACGTAATCTAGTGCCATGTGTGAAATAAAGTGGTATCTCAGCTCCTGAGTAGGCGTGTCATCTTTGGACCCATCGTAGTGCTGAATATACAGGGGCGAGTTCTAGTTAGCATTCATCCAAAGCACAACAGATATTACTCACATTGCGTCCTATTATCGCCACAAAGCGAATCTTTGATTGCATTGTACTGGTTATAGTTTGTTCAGGTGTATGTCGGAGGTTCAATGGCAGGTCAAGTTGTAAGGCTGTCAGGCTGTCGTGAACGACCGATATATAATGATTAAATAGAAACCTCATCACAACCAGACGACATGTTCCCCAGCAGGGGAGGATTAAGGGAAGTCCCGTGTCCAGGATTGATTAATGATAACAAATGTACGGTGCTAAATTGTCTATTTCTTCACGAAATTCGGCGGGATCGTAAGCGCAAGCTGGAACACCCTCAGGACACTGAGCGGATCAAATCTAGTCATACTAGTCATACTAGTGATGTCAGTCATCTTGGTAAGAACCCAAGTTCTAGAGAAAGGGAGAATGGCGAAAAGCGGAGAGTTATAGATGGGAAGAATCTATCCAAGGCAGAGAGGGTTGATCCAACTGCTCAGACCGGTCATACTAGTAATACTAGTAAGTCTAGTTTGGCTCGTCCTGGATCAGCTGGAGTATCTGCTTCGGCCAATACATCTGCTACTATATCAAGGCCCTCAGGACAATCAGGTTCATCAGGTTCGTCAAGTTCGTCTCAAAAGTCAGTTCCAACAAGACCATCAGGTCCTGGATCAGATGCTGCAAAACTTGTGCCGACTCCAGTACTTCCATATGGCCCTGCAACCCTACAACAACGAATGTCGTATCTAAAAGTGATCCAAAAAGCTCTAATAGCTGCCAATTATGGTCTACCTATTTCTACTGCTATCCAGGCCGAATACGACGTTGCATCTAACAGCACAAAAGTCACCTATCCGGTGAATATTCGCAAATTGGTGGCCGAAATCAAAGCTGGCAAATACCTGCTAGATGACTCTGACGAAAAAGAAGCGGCCAAGAAACGTCTGCTTCGCGAGAGACTGGAAAAAGTGGTGCTGGACCCCAAAATGCTCAAAAAATGGAGTTACATTGTAGACCCCGTAGTGCCCGGAACCTTTGACCCTCACCGGATTGAAAACTGTGTGCGGTGTGGCCAGGAGTTTAGTGTTGGGGATACAAAAGAGGTTGAATGTCGCTATCATGCTCTAAAACCTGTATTCAAATACGACTATGTCGAGAGCAGAAAGCTCAAGACCTATGGATGTTGCTCAGAGCCTGCTGAGCATTCGCAAGGGTGCACGCTTGCGCATCACCATGTCTTTAAACTAAACGGGGCAGAAGACCTGGCCAGTGTAATTCCTTTTAGTCCCACCCCTGCGACCAATGGCCCCAAATGGCTATTTGCCGCCGGCGTGGATTGTGAAATGGGCTTTACCTCCTTTGGAGTGGAACTGATTCGAGTCACCGTTGTGGACTGGGATACTCGAGACACTGTCCTAGATACACTAGTGCATCCATATGGAAAGGTGATCGACCTCAACTCCAGATTCAGTGGAGTTCACTCCCTTTCTGACGGCATTAAGGATCCTAAAGATGGGACTATCAGGCCAGCAGTGACGTTCAACGAGGCCCGAGAAATGTTATTCCAATATGTGTCTGCAAACACAATTCTTATTGGCCACGGATTGGAGAATGATCTTAATGCGCTGCGCATTATTCATCACCGGGTGGTTGATACTGCTTTAATGTATCCAAAATTCAACCCTGTATTCCGGCTCTCCCTAAAAACTCTGGCCTTCCGGTATCTGAGCCGGGCCATTCAAGACGGCGAGCACGATAGTAGTGAAGATGCCATTGCTGCCATGGATGTGGTGTTGAAAAATATTGACACCGATTGACAAGCCTCCGCCAATTGACTACAAGGTATCAAGTCTGCGACGGAGAACGTCAATTTGCCTGGATTGGGTGCGAATGATTCCTCGTAGCTCGTTGACAGTTTCATCGTAGTCGGACTGCAGCCGTCGCACTTGGCCTTGGAGAGACAGTACAATGGATTTGAGGTCATTAGAGTCGTCCACAAACGTTACTGCTTTCCGTCGCTTGGGAGTGTTTTCCTTATTATCTGGCGACAATGGCGCCTTTCGAATCCGATCAGACACAGACCCTGTGCTACTCGCTCCTGCTGCTGGTGTTCGCCTTGCCAACCGTTGATTAGTGGTTCTCAGTTTGACTGGCGACCGTATAGAAGAAGAAGAAGAAGAGTCGTTGGTCGACCGCAGCGCACTTCTAGGCGGTCTTCTGGCCACGCTGGGCGACACTGGCTCCTGTCTTTGGCTCACTTCTAGTGGTTCTCTAAGATTTCTTAACGCACTTCTACTTGGAGATGAGGTTTCCGGCATGAACGAGGGGGTGGTGGCCTTGAACCTGCGGGGACTCAGGTTGGGAACCGAAAACGTGAACCGATCCACATCCAAATCTGCTGCCAGGCGCTTAAAAGGGGACCGCTGATTGGAATAAGCCATGATATCGTCTCCAATTGAGCTGCGAGCTGCGGTTTGTAGGTCTATATATTTGCCCAAGAGGTAATGTTGACAAAATGGGCCGGGGCGTTGCTACGGCAACCGTACAGCCGCACCACCGGTTCGACCTCAAATGCTACAAAATGACCGCGAGATGCTGGAAAGATAACATACAAAGGGGCAAATTGATTGAGAAATGTCCGTGGACGATATTCTGGATACGCTGAATGTCGACAAGGACCGCATTTCGGACCCGGTGGTGGTGTATTTGCCTGACAGAACTGTAGTGTATGGACAGAGTAGCCCATGGGCTACCAAGGCATTGCAGGTGATGAAGAGTGCAGAGGCCATGTGCGAGTCTGAGGGAGAGCCAGTACGTCTGATACGTATTCGAACAGATAAGAACGAGGTATACATTGTTTCTGATGGGACTTATTTACTAGTTGCCAAGGACAAACAGTCATAACTGGCACGGGGCACTGATATTGGCACTGTTGCATGTACAGTATCCAATAATACTAGAATCATGCCAGCCAAAGCTCCAGAGGTAGTACAGGGTAACACGCCATGATGCTCCGATTTCTATCTCTTTTAAACGTTTGCATTGAAGAGATGCCACCAACAGATTATTGCATTCATGATCTTGGTTCGTGATGTTCTGTTCATTTGCATTCACAGAACATACTATGGAACATACCAGATCACACACAGTCATCAGTCATCATTATAGACAAATCACGCTATAGAGAATCATAGATAGCATGTTTGTAGACAAAACATTATAGACTGAAATCTAGACAGACAATCTGGAGCATCTTCTAATTGTCATCATCTGTGGTTCATCTTTACCAGCCCTGCCAGCTTGTTTACTCTTGACAGACTGATCATGTCTCCCCAGCATCCAAGATCCCGAATAACTACTCGACGACGAGTTCAGAGACGGAGGAATGATGAAGGACCGCTTTCCTTGCCTTCATCTCCATCTGAGGAAAAGGAGATTTTGCCAGCGTCCGAGGAGTGGATACCCAGCGTCCGAGAACTGCGAACGCCGGTTGAACTAAGCCAGGCAGTCGTACAACAGGAGGAGAATGAAAACCTTGTTGCTGAAGCACTTAAGATTGCCTATCGCAATCCTAAACTTCAAAATGATCCCTCTATCCTGGACATGCTAAAGCTCAGCATGTATGATCAGGTTAAGAGCTTGGAAGAAGATGCATGGATGTACGAGCCTACAGATCTATAATCTGTCCTTGCCGCTTGCTATTAGCTATTAGCTGTTAGCTGTTAGCTGCCTATCTGTCTAGCTGTCTAGTTAGCCAGTTGCCCAGCTGTCTAGCTGCCTGGCTACCTAGTGTGCTCATTAATCACTCTGGCCCAGAACCATGAGCCGTGAACCTCTCAGACCAGACCTAACTGGCTGAGTTCAATAATGCAAAGGACGTACATCCAGATTCAGTCACTCTGAGAACAGTCCTGGACGATAAACTCTTGACAGTTTATCTTGATGTCTAATGGAATACTACCGCCAACTAGCTTATTAGTGACACTGACATCGGACAGCGTTGGTCCATGGAACCCCAACACCCACTACCTCCTAGTTACAGTTGTAAAACAATGTACCTAATTCGAATACATTTAGTCCTATTCTTCTCTTTATTGGTCCTATCTTCTGTTTTAATTAACCGGATCGGGTTATAGTAATGGCTTAATTTAAAATAATAAAGGTCCAGGGTTAGGGTCTACGCGTGGCACGCGTATAAACCCCAAATTGAAAGTTCAACTTGTGTAAATGACCAAATGTACATTTCTCCTGATGGATATCGTAGTGCATTCGACGAGATACGAAGGACGTCATTATCCCACTCCACCTGTAAGGTGGTAGTGTTCGTTTCTGCGCTGGACATTGACGCGCTTTGCTCGGCAAAGATGCTGGCCAATTTGTTCAAGTCCGAGTTGATCCCGCATAAAATCTCTCCAGTGGTAGGCTATCGCGAGCTAGGGGCAATGTATAAAGAGCTGGACGATGATGTCACAAATGTCATTTGCGTGGGTTGTGGTGCCACCATTGATCTGGAGACTCATTTTGACATTCCTATTGACGAACCTATAGGCCGAAAAATCTATGTAATCGACAACCACCGCCCTTGGAACCTCGATAACCTGTTCGGAGCCACGTCTGTGGTGTGCTTAGACGATGGCGCTGTCGACAAACTAACCGATCACAGAGAAGCGTACGAGTATTTAATAGAGCATCAGGATGACGATGAAGAAAATGGAGTGGACAATGGCAATGGCCACGCTAATGGCGATACAGACCATGCTAGAGGTCTTATTGAAGATGATGGGGACCAAACTGACGAAGATGAGCCAACACCTAGGCAATCTGACAACAAGCAACAATCGTCCACCCAGCTGCTAGAAAACTATTATGGACAAGGAACTTCACTAACCCAGTCATGTACCATTCAGACCTACGCTCTGTTGTCCAGTGTTGGCGAAACCACCGTTAATAGCTTGTGGCTCACGGTAGTAGGAGCTACCTCGCTAGATGCTGAGCACCCTCAAATATACCAAACCTTGTTCCCACTGCTCAAGGACGAAGTCCAGCGACTGTGCCCTCCTGTGAATGGTCATGACGGACTCCATGATGGGCTACACATCGAAACGGACTATGCACTGTTTGTTCTACGACATTGGTCGCTGTACCAAGCAATGCTTCACTCGTCGTATTTAGGGGCAAAGCTCCAGCTGTGGACCGAAGATGGCCGCAAACGGTTGCACAAAATGCTGGCCAAGATGGGAATCTCTTTGCGAGAAGCCCAAGAGCAATGGTCGCATATGCATATTCATTTAAAAAAGGGGTTGCGAGACAAGCTGTCTGATGTCGCAGGAGTGTATGGCATTGATGAGATTATTCGTTCCGGCGTAGTGCGAAGGTATGGATACAAGGGCTCTGTTTCGGCCGGAGACTGTGTCGAGGCCATTCTGGCCCTGTTACAGCAAAAAACCGATGTCCATGGGGATGAACATCGCATTTGGGTGTCAAACTTTTGGAAAGGTTGGGACGCCATGGATAGCGTTAATGAGCTGATGGAGGGCATTTCAAAGGCTAAAGAACTCCAACAGGCAGTAGTAAGCGCCGGAACAGCCATTTTTGAGAAAAAGCAGATTAAGGACTTGCGGTCGTTCCGCCTGGCTGTAATTCGAGAGGGTCCCGAGCTTGACGTGTTCCGCAATCCGCTCGCATTGGCCCGGTTAGGGGTATGGATTGCTGAGGGATGCGCTGAATCGCACCCAGTTCCTCTTCCTTTAGTAATTGCTTCCCTCAATACTGTTTCTGATACTTATCTGGTCTTGGGAATGGGACCTTACTATGGGCGTGGTGATGAAATGGCAAAGGAAGATGTGTACAACCGATTTGGACCCGCGTTCCAAGCCACGGCAACAAAAATCAACGCAAAAGTTCGTATGGACGCCTTTGAGAGCTGTATCATTGAAGTTGCTCGAGACGACCTTTCCAGATTCCTAGAAGCTCTCACTCTGAGCGGATTAGTCTAATTTCACCGGGGGCCCTGCGGCGCCCCTGATTCTAATGCCCCTGATTTCATGTAGATAAATGATATGCTAATAACACGACATTGTCACAAGAGCCACGGGATGCTATTGCTTTCTTTTATAGAGATACGGAAGGGTTGAGTCTAATGGAATATTCAATGCTAACCGCATCCGGCACGCTCTAAAGGGTCCCATTGGGACACATTAGTGGGAAGCCCGTTTTCTCCTTTTTGAAGGCCTCCAGTTCAACATGAGTGTAGCAATTAGTTTTTTCACCTTTTTTGCAATGCCCTTTGTCACGGAACCATGCGTTTCCTTTTTGGACGGTGCAGATCCTTCTGTGACGGAATCATTGCTGGAAGCTGAACATGAACTAGGCGAAGCGGTTTCCTGAGAACAGCAGTCCGACTCACTAGTAAATGCAATGGGTCCACCAAATTCCTTATCAATAGATATTAGAATAGATTCATCATCTTCCTCATCACTAGTTAATAGAATGGATCCATCATATTCCTCATCACTAGTTATTAGAATAGTTTCGTCATATTCTTCATCACTGGTTATTGGAATAGACTCATCATATTCTTCATCACTAGTTATTAGAATGGATCCATCATAATCTTCATCACGAGTGATTGGAATAGATTCATCATATTCCTCGTCGCTAGTCGTTGGAATGTATCCACCATATCCCTCATCTCTAAAGGTCAGGCTTCTAGTTGAATCAGGCGAAAAGCTGGAGGGGGTTCTTTTGGAATATCGCTTAGAGTATTCGCGGATCAATAAGACCTCATTTTCATAATCACATTCTTTGGGATCTATACTCCAATTCCTCAGTTGCCCATTGACATCGATATGAAAAACCGTTGCCTTCAACTCAACGTAGCCATCAGAACTAGCTTTATAGGCCTTTTCAAGCTCTGCTACCGCCTCATCAGGTGGTACATTCTGATAATTCAGCATCGCAACCTCCTGCAAACAGTCTTTGCGGATCAAATCGTGCAGTAGGGGAAATTGCAGCTCATTGCCTATTGAGTCCTTTCTGAATTTCGAGGCAATGTTCCGAAATATCTCCCGCCATTCGGCGGGTTGTATTGATAAATGCTCAAACTCCATGAGACTCAAGCCAGTAAATGGCCTCGCTGAAAACAATGGTGATAGATCAGAATTGTCGTCGACATGGTACGTTTGTTTACGCTTAAAGATGTGCTCGACAAGAAGGACTTCCCCTTCACAATAAAGTATGTCCCGTTGACAACCGTCATCCATGTACGGTCCGGCAATATCATGGCATCTTTGTATGATCTCATTATATTCAGAGCTCTCCTTTTCGAGTGCGTCGTTTGTGTATCTCCTATAAAGCCTCAAGGTATTCATGACCTCTGACCAGGAGGGCCTTCTATAATTATAAATCGGTTTTAGTGTGTTAGGTATGCTGGAAGCAATTCCTAGTTTAGAAAGTTGATCAAGTAACTTGTAGTATTCATACTCATTAGCATCACCAGAGCTCATCCACTCTCTGATAATCTTCATGGCTTTGAGGTCATTGAGCTTTTGATGGGCCTTTTGGGAAATGACTAACGAAACAGAGGCTTGCTCCTTTCCAGTAAGTTGGTCCCGAATCTCGACAAGACTTTTCAATGATACATCGAAATGAATTATGTCGATAGAATCGAGCATAATTTTGTCCTTGTCCACGTGGAGAATCACTCCGTAGGCTGCCTCAGTCTGAAACCTGGTACCTACGATGGTGAAAGCACAGTCCACAAGCACTTTGGCTATGTCATCACTTCTGCCAGCCTCCACAGTGATGGAGGGAATAAATGGTCTATTCTGTGCACCACGCACGCACGATAGGTATGCGGGAGAAATAGAATAATCCAGAGTTTTGAAACCTCCATCTTTGTATAGGTATTTTATCACACGTCTCGCGCCATCGTGCTCCTTGTACATGAACAGTCTTTCACAAATCGAATAAACGTTGTTGTAGAATTCGATCGGAATACTGAGAGCTTCATAGGTTAATACCAATTCGCCGGGACGTACATCGTCACATACTAATTTCAGCAAAGTATTTTGTGGTGCTTCCTGTACGTCTTTCTTTAAATGAAGCAACAAGTTTTGTAGCGACATGATCAAACAGCTTTCTTGCGTGGATTGATCTTGCGCGTCAATGTACATTTCACCCAGCAGCTGGTTTAGTATATGGTTCATAGTGCAATTCGTTTGTTCGGGAACCATAGGTAGCTGTTGTAGCAGTGTCACTTTGACCAATTGACGTAACTCTTGCAATTGTTGCTTTACGTTCGGTTCAACAGACTGATAATGTTGTGACTCATGCAGTTGTGATTGGCCCATCATCACTTTACTCAAGATCTTTTCTCGAACTACCCATGAGAGTTCAAAGTGAACTTTGGTCCAAACTTCAGAAACGAGTCTGTACAGAACATCAAACATGAATTTGTAGAAAACGAGGGTGGTTCCCCTATGTGGACCCGTTGAAATCGTCAAGAGGAGGCGGTTACTAAGTCCACACAGTAAAGTGTGCTCAATTTTTAAGCTTTTCAAAAGCTCCCGAATCTGCGGATTGGCATTGAAACCATCGGTTACAATTATATGAAAACTTTCGGTGATCATAGAGGCTCGTTGTTGATCAATAATATCTTCGATTTGCTTTAGAAGCTTATCGAAATTAGGGCCCCTAGGGCCCCTCGGGATCTTCAAAAATTTGCACCTTTCAGAATTGATATTTGGAGGATATGGTTCAAACTGTTGGAAAATTGCTTGTATATATTGAGTAACTTGGTTTGTCAAAACTTCTGGGTCTGGGGTGAGTTCGTGGGCATCAGCATCGAGAGTATTCATCTCTGGTAGAGTAGAAAGAATGTCGGAAGGAGAGTAATATGGATTCTTGAGAGACTTTACGAATGAGCAAAAGAGTTTAGCACAGAATATCGGGGACTGTGGAGCCCGAGAGGAGCAATTAAGAAGCTGATTTATGGTCAACAACAACTTAATAAGTTCGTCCCAATACCTTCTAGTTAAGGCAATATATTTGAGTTGAATGCACATAGAGCTGTAAATATATAGCCTTTGTGTCTATGAAATAAAGTAGAAATCAAGTTTGTTTGGATAATTGGAAGACGGGCAGGCACTCTTGCATCTTTCCTTAGAGAATGTGTACTTCGGATTGACGTCACTGAGTATCGGCAAAATGGAACGAAAAGTGAGATGAATGTCGGAAAAGAAGAAGAGAAATATGAAGAACAAGAATGAGAAGCAATTGGACCCGAGTTATAGCAAAGCTTGTGTAAATGTAGCTTTAGTTGACTGCAAGGGCCTGGCATGTCGAAGGATCAGGGGCGCCGCATACCCGTGAATGGCAAGGATTATCCACAGTTGGTTCTCCATATTGCGCTTAATTGTACTCAATTGATATTAATCTGGCATTGACATTTATAAAGTCCAAGCCAAGGTGCATTGCAGACTCCCGACTTGACCTGTGCACTGCATGTTATATGGAGGGCCAATTGCACTGCTGAAACAAGACGGTTATCGTATAAATACGAATTCAATTGAATGTGTAGCTTAGAGCTGAATATGTATCTTAGCGAGAGTTACATGTATACAATGCTACAGTCATGAGTATCTCATGAGTAGGCATGCTCAACTTGATCTTCAACTGATCCAAGAGGACAGATCCCAAGTCGCTAACCAATTAATAGTCAAACCCCTACCTAGTACTGTATACACCTAAATAGACAAAATAGAGGCCCAAAGAACCAACAGCGTGTTACAAATTTGTCAGGATAATCAGATTTGTCAGGATAATCAGCAATGACAGTGCTCTAAGGAAGTTTGCCGACGATGGACTCTGTATAGACTTCGATGAGAGTCAGCCGTGTCAAAAGGCCACTGTAGCAGAACGCTGTTAACCGGAGAATCGTTAGAATCATTCATTAACAATGAAAGTTGCATTACTAGCATTAGCGGCCATCCCAGTTCAGGCGCAATTTGGCAACATCTTTGAGAATATCTTTCGGCAACATGCCCAGAAACAGAAAGCCAAAACAGAAATCCCCGCCGACTCAAACTGGGTAGAGCATCAATTCTATGAAGGTGAGTAGTGTCCGATATTGATGTGGTTGGGACAATGCTAACTAGCTTCCTGCGACAAGTACCTGTGTACAGACACTCTAGCATGCGTGAATGGGCCTATGGATTGCCCATGTCCATTTGGGCCCAGCCAGCTCAAGTGTGTACTGCCTAACAAGAAGAGCTACGTATGCATCAGTCAGCCTGCCGAAGGAGACGAGGATCCTCGAGACTGCTCATTTGTCAACGAGGCGTGGTACGGGAAGGTATAATATTTATAGAGGCGTTTCCAAAATTGCAAAACGATTATTTGTATTAGTATTACATTATTAGTCACGGTTCTTAGCGGGAACCCATCGTCGATACACAATTTCTCGAACATAGCTTGTGCGTAGCATAGTGGCCAAGTCAAGGCTCAGGTCAGTTGGAGTATCAACATAGCAAAACACCATAGTCTTTTTGACACCACCGACCACTCGACCTACACCAGAGTTCCACCACCAGGGATTGTTCATTTCATTAGTGCGGTCCATGACCATGACAGCGAATTCGGCATGGGAGAATGGAGGACCCCGTCTATAAAGCAAGAGGTCAGTTCCAAACTTGACTCCTGATCGAACACACCACCCTCGAGAGCGGAAATGATGATATGCAATGTAGTCGGTGACGAATTTTGGGCCAAACAGGCCAACAAACTTGTCAAAAAGCTCCTTTGTAGACATTCCTACATCGAGCGCTCCAATAAATACCAAAAACAGAGCCTCCTGGGGCATCAACTGTAGAAACTCCTGCTGAACCAGCTTGCCGTCGTTCACCTCGACATCAGGGTGTACAGTAGTCTCATTCTCAACAGGATCAGAGGCTTCAGAAGCCGGTTTAGTATCCTCTGAGGGCAGATCAGAGCTTTCTGCGCTTACTGGTGTTGATCCAGCTGCTGCATCGAGCTGCCGACGGCGCTCAAGCTCTTGCTGCTCTGCCTTTGCTCGTTGAGCCTTGAACTTTTGTCGTTCACGACGACGGGCCTCAGTAATATCCTCTGCGGTGACAACATCTCCACCTTCAAGACCTAGCCGACGAGCAGTACGAACATACCAAGTGGGCTCAGAACGAGAAAGTGTACCCTTTCCAAAGAATCCTTTGGACCACAGGCCATCAATTGACCGCGGATCGGTCACTGTGACGGTGCCATCAGAGCCTACAGAGGCTTTATAGAGGTCCCGAGCAGGAACCTTGGGAAATAAATAGTGCCATAGGAAATAGGCCACCGACAAAGGATTATAAATAATCAATGGCGGAAGAGCACTGACGCAGACCGGCAAAGGGTCTGTGTACAGATGGTTCAAGGACTTGGATTTAGCCATTCCATCTACAGTTAGTATACAAGTAGCTCAGATACCGTTGTAGTCTATAATAAGGTCTGTCATGAACCACCAGAGGGCTACGCCTCTGGCAGAGAATCCACCTAATTTGAATCATCACCGCTACTTACCCTCTTGTTAAGTTGAAGAGAGAAAATCCGGAAAAAAAGTTCATTTATAGTTGAGTGCGGCGGGGTGCGGCGCACTATGCACGAACTAGAATCCATCCTCTGGCCAACTTATTCTTTCTCCAGGTGAATATGGATATATGAGAAAGCACAGGTGCCCTGAATTTTGTTCAGTCACGTACAATTGATCTCCATCCAACTTAATCTGGGTTAACGCCCGATATTTTAAGGCGTTGTGGCAACTATTCAATTTATGCATACGGCCAGTTTCTTGTCAGTGGGCGGTCTGTCTGTTGCCAATGAGCTATCGACCATGTAACTAACCTCAGAATTTGCTATGACAGTTGGCTGTGAGAGTTTGCTGTAGTATGAGTAACCTGGAATCCAGGCCAACTCATCATGCAGACGACCGACGCCCGACGGATCGTCAACAGCAGGTTCCCTTGGCCCTGGTCCGGACAGGCGCACGCCTGAACGCAACATTCACGTGGAGCCTTGTGAGAGGCAGAGATTGGCAATCTAATCAGGTGGAGCCTGAGCAGTCTGCTCGTGTGTCGTTTCAATCGTATGTATCACCGTCTGAAATACGCGAGCACTGACAAAGTGACAGACACAACACTCATCGCCGTAAACCGACAGACTAAATCAACAAAAGCTGCTGCCATAAGCTGGGAACCGAGAAGAACACTAGAAAGTACGGACAGCACGACAGCTTTTAATCAGGATGGCATGCTGGTATCCAAGTAGGTGGCAGGTGAGGTCCGAATTCGGCAAGATCTAATCTTATCAATCAATCAATCGTCATCAGCGCGGCTGCAGCTGCATCGGAAGTAAGAAAGGTTGTTGGGGAATTTTGCAAGGACAGCACAAATCCTGGCGATGAGAATGGTTGGGAGGCTCTATAGAAGCACTGGTACAGCGACAGTGCTGGTAATTTAGCACATCAACTATACCATGTTGGCCTCGTTTTAGAGGCAATGGATGCAACAGAACAGCTACCCCAGTTACATATTGCTCGTTTGCCTCTTGTTTGCTAAAATCGGATATGCAGAATGGAACCTGCAGTGAATATCTACCATTACCGAATACGATCCGTTACACCTTCTGGGGCCACTAGGTCGGCGACCGCCTTGTTCACCAGTTTGATCACCAGCCTGCCTCCACCAGGTTCATAACCCCAGTCTTGACCAATTGCCCCTGTCACACCTGTCTCAATCTCAGTTTCACAAAAAACACCTGTCCACCTCCTCATTCGGGACGGTTATTTGCTTCTCCACAGTTCACCGTCCTCGGCTACCAAATGGTAAGGGCGGGGGCCTGTAGCAGCCGCACGCGCCCCCGCTCCGGGATAGCATCGTTACGGTCGCTTAGGGTTGCAAGCCGTTATTATTCAAGGGTCTAGCGCCATTATGCGTATGCGATCACCTGTTTGCAGCGTGCCTTTCGTTGTCCCCCATTCCTTGGTCGGGTGTTCCGTCCCGATCAGCCCACCTACTGACCCCACCAGCATATATAAGCAGTCCATGGCCGGAATGATCAAGTACAACATTTAAATCTCAACTACTGCATCGACTGTTTACAGTTCTACCAGTTCAACCAGTTCAACCAGTTCAACTGCATAAGGAAGGACAATTTCAACAATGCTTCGACAATCTGCAGTTATGCTATCGTACCTGGCCACAGGAATGACCGCTCCTTTCTTGGTCGCCTACAAATCAAGCCAAAAGATTCGAAGTACACGACCCATGAGCAGGACCCCATTAGCATAACCTACAATGTCCTCACAGCATGTTGTTTTCCCTCTCACGAAGTCACGCCATTCTTTGCTTTGCATGTCTAATTATTATCATACTTTAGGAATGAAATTATTTTTTGCTCAAGATCACCTTATGTGAAACAGGGATCACACCATCAGTGGATCATGGCGCGGAAGCGGAATGAGAGACTGATGGTCACACGAACGAATCCCTCAAATTTAAAGTAGCAAGAACAGAATAGACGGACTAAAGGGTAGAATCGTAGAAGTCCACACTCTGATCGACAGGATTCTATATAATGGCACCAAATTGCCCATATATTTTCTCTAAAGACAGGGGTTTTGCAGACTTCCGACTGCATGAGCCCCGTGACGCGCGGCTATGCTTACTTTTGTCCAACCCTTGTAAGAACATGTGCTGGTGCGTCACGGTGATGGGTCTGACAGGGGGGTTGGAACAATCAGTTTAGACAGGTAAATTCAATACAGTGCTCGACTTTTGTTTGTGGAGCGATTCTGTAGATGTTCTCTGGACAGTTCCGTATAGCGAGAGAAGGTTGGTGAGGCTCGGAAGACATGCGCGGCGCATGTGCGGCTCGGAACGCGTTCTCGGATACGCGATCTTTACCGGCACTACTACCATTTGTCCTCATCCAGTCACACCGTCACACCTTACATATCTTCCTGGTACAACCAGAGATGTTTCTGCCTCTCTTCTCATAGCACCGTCAACGGCCCAGCTGCAGCCCTGGACAGATCTCTAACCTGGGCCAGCCACTGGCCACTGGTGGCCGATTTAAGGCCCCCCTGCAGCCGTACGGCGCGTGGAACGCGCGTCGCGTGGGCCCCCAAAAATTCCCATTACATTACCCATTTTGTTCTTAATAGTTTCTCATCATACTTTCCGTTCTTTGTCGCCTAGCGAGTACCAATGGCCTCTATTCTTCCTCAGACAAAGCTCGATGTCAACTATGCGACTATAAAAAAGGCCATCGCCTCCTTCTTTACCGAGTACAAGGCCCCGGTGACAGTGACTGGAGATGATGGTGGTGACCAGATGGATGTTGACCATGCCCCGGTCACTACAAAGTATATGGACATTCTCCAGCGCGTCGCTGACAGGCAGATTGATACGGTGGACATTGAGCTAGATGATTTAAAGGACTTTGAGCAGAACCAGTCAGAAATCGCCGCCTCGGGTCAGTCTGTGTTACGCGAAGTGATGAACAACACCGCGCATCTGACTGAAATTTTCTCCCAGGTCGCTGACGAGATCATGCCCCAATCCACTGTGGAAATGACGTACAAGGAGGAAGTGTTGGATGTAATTCTACGCCAGCGATTGGAGCGTAATAACCGTATTCAGGCCCAGGCTGGCTCTGAGTCGGATCTGTCCAAGGACGTGGCTCCCGAGGACATCTTCCCTCCTCTCCTTACCAGACGATACAACCTGTATTTCAAGCCACTTACAGACACTATTTCTGGTGACTCCCAAAAGCCCATGGCAGTGAGAAACGTCAAGGGCGCTCACCTCGGACATCTTATTACCATTCGCGCCATTGTAACCAGAGTGTCCGACGTCAAGCCTTCGGTTCTAGTTAATGCTTACACTTGTGACAAGTGTGGAAATGAGATTTTCCAGGAGATCAAATCTCGGCAGTTTGCCCCATTGACTCAGTGTCCTTCCACTGAGTGTAAACAGAATAACGTCAAGGGCCAGCTGTTCATGTCTACTCGAGCATCAAAGTTCATTCCCTTTCAGGATGTCAGAGTACAGGAGCTGGCTGACCAGGTTCCTGTGGGACACATTCCTCGATCGCTCACTGTTCACGTTAAGGGCACTCTAGTCCGGTCTTGCAACCCTGGTGATGTGGTTGACATTACTGGAGTGTTCCTCCCTGCTCCTTACACTGGATTCAAGGCTCTAAAGGCTGGCCTGCTTACTGATACCTATCTGGAAGCTCACTATGTGCGCCAGCAGAAGCAGTCATACGCTTTGCTAGACATTAATGATACCGTCATGGCTCGTATCGATGCTTTGCGCCGAGAAGGAAACGTATACAACCGCCTGGCCCAATCGATTGCTCCTGAAATTTATGGACACGATGATGTGAAAAAGGCACTCTTGCTTTTGCTCATTGGTGGAGTCACAAAGGATGTCAAAGACGGAATGCGAATCCGTGGTGATATTAACATCTGTCTAATGGGAGATCCAGGAGTAGCAAAGTCCCAGTTGCTAAAGTATATCGCCAAGGTAGCTCCTCGAGGAGTTTACACCACCGGTAGAGGATCATCTGGAGTCGGTCTGACTGCTGCAGTGATGCGTGATCCTGTGACTGACGAAATGGTTCTGGAAGGTGGTGCTTTGGTCTTAGCTGACAATGGTATCTGCTGCATTGATGAGTTTGATAAGATGGATGATTCGGATCGAACCGCCATTCACGAAGTCATGGAGCAACAGACTATTTCCATTTCCAAGGCCGGTATTTCTACTACTCTTAATGCACGAACTTCTATTCTGGCCGCCGCTAACCCTCTTCAAGGAAGATACAACGAAAAGATTGCTCCAAACGAGAATATCAATCTGCCAGCTGCCTTGCTGTCCCGATTCGATATTCTCTTCCTGCTTGTCGATAAGACTGATCGCCAGCAGGATGAGCGATTGGCTAACCACGTTGCCTACGTACACATGCACTCCCGACACCCAGAGATGGACTTTGAGCCTCTAGACCCTGCCGTGATGCGACAGTACATTGCCTTGGCCAGGACCTATAGACCTACTGTCCCCAAGGATGTCAGTGAATATGTCGTGGCTTCGTACGTCCAGATGCGACAGCAGCAGAAGCGGGACGAAAAGGCGAAGAAGCAATTCGCTCACATCACCCCTCGATCATTGTTGGCTATCCTACGAATGGCCCAGGCATTGGCCCGTCTGCGATTCTCAGATCGAGTAGCCCTTAGCGATGTTGACGAAGCTCTCAGACTTTTGGATGTGTGCAAGCGGTCCCTCAGTGGTCATGGTGACTCTGGTGAAGACGAGTCTATCACCACCAAGATCTTTGAAGTTATCAAGAGAATTGCTCGATCAGGAGAAACTTTCCGAGCTAGTCTTCCCCTGGCCGAGGTGAAGAGAATTGCACTGGCCAAAGGATTCACTGAAGATCAATTGAACGAATGTATTGAAGAGTATCGTCAGTTGGCGGTGTGGACAGTGCTCGAGGATGGAGAGACCCTGTCGTTCATTGAACACGAAGACTAATTTATTATGCGATATGATCCAATGTATTCTACAAGTTAATTCAAACACATTTTCAAAAGTTAATCAAGCAACCCTAGTCAAAAACTATTCCAAGATAAAAATTCTAGTCAAAAGTTAATTCAATAATACAAAATACCTAGAGCCTCAGCCTTGTTTTTGTCTCCGTGCGTTTAGGCAATGTTCAGAGCCATCAAGGAGCCCACAAACGTCAGGATAAGTCTTGGTCGAACCTCCACAATATCCTCGGGTACAATCCAGATCAGAGCACCCAGCTTTCGGGCAATTGAAATGGCCAGCTTGGCGTTGGCATAGTAGTCGTTGCCAACCAAGTCGTAGTCCACGTAGCCTGGCTTGAGACCATTGAGCACATCGAGAAGGAACTCACCAGTGCCAATAGCAGGGTCCTTGAAGCTTCGAACAGTGCTGGAGCGGCCACCCTTGCGGGCCTGCTCCTGAGCCCATCGCAGCATGTCAGTATCGGTAAGTTCCTTACCTCCCTTTGACAAACTCTTGAGAGTGAGGACAATGTTACGACGCATGAGCTGCCATACCAGAGCCAGGGTCAGGGTCTTGACACCGTCAGTAATATCAGCACCCTCAATTCCCACCAACGAGAAGTTGTTGGCCTTTCCAAGCTCCACCGCATAGTTAGTGTTCTCTACAGCCTTGAATGTGGACAGTTCAGCCACCTCGCCGTCAACCACGGGACGCTTGTTGACATAACGGGGGTTGACCGATCCAGGAATGACCTTTTCATAGGCCTGGAGCAGAATGGTACCGTCCTTAAGGTCCTCGAACAGAGAAATGACAGGGGGATCAACATCCAGAGAATTGAGCCACAGAGTGAACACACGAGCCTCTCGCTCTCCCTCGGCGTCAAAGTCCTCCACTTCAACCTTCTCCTCCTCAGTAGGAGGCTCAAGACCAGGATGCGTGTTGAACAGGTGAGCCACAAATGCCAGGTTCAGCTTGGGGTTACCGGCCACCAAGGCAGAAGGGGTCAGGTACTTGCGAGCTTCAAGCTTTTCAGCGTTGGCCAGCACCTGCTCGGCGCGCTGCAGCAGGTCCTGAGTCTGAAGAGGTGCGCGAGAGCACAGCTCAGGGGCCAGTTGGTTAAGAAGAACAGTGTAGTTCTCTCCATCCTTGACATCGGACGAGAAGTTGTTGACTCGGCGGTCCCAATTGGCAGCCTTGAGGTGGAAGTTGAACCATCTGAGCAGAATCTGCTCCGGAGGAAGACGCAAAAACTGCTCCAGAGTCTCATCCTCCTCCAACAGTCGGTACAGCTCTGGGTGCAGCTTAATGTCAATCTTTGACAGCAGACCTCGGCGAATAATCTGCCAGATAAGTCCCAAAATGAGATGCTCTCGTCCATCAATGATGTCTTCGGCGTGCACGTTAACCACAACGCAGCCAATACCCTTGGCAGAGTTGATGACAATGTTTGCATTCTCGCTCATGTGGAAATTGTTGAGGGCCTTGCCCTTCTTTGGCAAATTGAGCACTCGAGTATCAATTGTGTCAGGCACAGAGTCGTTAATGAGCTTGGACAGAACCAAACCATCTCGGCACTCGTCAAAAATTTGGAAACTATCAGTAGGGAACGGCAGGCGGTCACCAATGTCGGGGTCTCCAGCCAAAACCGAGTTGATGTGACGGGTAAACTCAGTGCGTTCTTCTTCGTTAATGGTGTGGGTAGTACCCTCAGTAGATCCGCTCACGATAATTCTAGACGAGGATCGACGATGACCACCAGATGAACCTCCTGAAGAAGGAGACAGACCGGCAGCCTTAGCAGGAACAGCGGGAGGAGCCTGCTTTGGTTCCCGAAGCTTTGCTACCAGAGCCACATAGTCATCCAGCTCCACCCGTCCACTGGCATCTACATCTACAGTCTTGAGAGCATTTCGTACATCATCGTAGGAGAATTCTCCAGACTCTGACAGAGCCTTGATTGCGCTCTGCTTGTCTGTGTAGCCATTGTCTTCAAGGTCAATTTGACTACCGTTAGTACCGCTGTCACTCATACTCATCACCGAGATACACTAAAAACACACTTACCGGAACTTGTCCATCAAATCAAACACATCCTCTTGTGTGAGTGTCGGAAACTTTTTCTGTCCATTAGTACCGGTCGCGCCATTCAATTGCCTCCCTCTCTTACCTGAAGCTTGATAACGTTCATTGTTTGGACAGTTGGACTGCTGCTGTGGATGGTAATATAAAGGAGGCGAGGCTGCTGCGCCCAGAGGGCTGTGCGGCCCAGTGCGGCTCAGAGGCCGAAATTGCCTTGGCCCAGTGCTAGTAAATCCCCAGTGGCAGATGGCCAGCTGTGAAAAAGGGTCAATTGACTGCTGGCAAAGGGGGTTTAGGCTATGGGAGCAAACCGGGACCTTAGAGGGTCCCGCGGTGATAATCCAGGCAAGCAGCAAACACGATTACGGCAGCTGTGGCGGATGCAGTGGTGGTGTGGCTTAGCCATTCTCGGTGGCAACTCTAGTGCCTCATAGGGGCTCCACAGTGCCGTGTGCATTTTAGGCGCAAATTCGTCGTGGGATGGACAGGATCCAACGATTGGACATTTCGGAGCAACGAGTGTCGACAGTTCGTCAATGTCTCATTGTCCAGCGATCACGATAACGGTCGGTCACGGATAATTAATAATAATTGACGTCAAAACGGGTATCGGGTACTTGCTGCGGCGTGATTGACAATCGTCGGCGTTAAACTTTGCTCGGGATAATTAGACAATCTCCATTACTGTTGAGGGATTTTACGATCACAAGACTTCAGCGCTATAGTTTATTCTACGTTTGTCTATGGACTTTCTCTATTATGGGTGCAGTGCAGAGGCATTGAATGGGGGATTGGTCATGCGGTGATAACGGACGGTTCTAACGGGCGGTGATAACGAGCGGCGATTGGGCGGTGTTTACACTGGTGCTGACAGGTCGGGATCTGCCGGGGCGGTCGGCGTTAATGTCGGCATTAATGGCATTAATGTCGGCGTTAATGAATAAGACCTACGGATAATTTGTTCCGAGATTCGATGAGCTTCGGAGTTAATGAAATCATCGCAACGCTGGCGACGGAGATAATCCATTTGCTTACTGATCATGAAAATTGTGAAATGCAGCCGACGCAGTATAAAAGAGGTGCAGTGTACCCTGACAACTTCATTGAATTATCAGCAAGCCAATTAATTGATAAACAATAATGTCTGTTCTTCTCACTGGTGCTTCCGGATTCATCGCTGCCGTCATCCTTGACCAGTTGGTCAAGAAGGACCGCAAGGTTGTCGCTACCGTGCGAAACCAGGAAAAGGCCGATTGGATTAACAAGCTGTACCCTAACGCTAACATCTCAATCTCCTTTGTCGGTGACATTGCCGAGGATGGTGCTTTCGACAAGACCTTCCAGGACCACCCCGACATTGAGTATGTCCTGCACACCGCTTCTCCCTTCCACTTCAACCACACTGATCCCGAGAAGGATATCCTCAACCCTGCTATCAAGGGAACCACTGGAATCCTCCACTCGATCAAGAAGTACGGACCCAATGTCAAGCACGTGGTCGTAACTTCGTCGTTCGCTGCCATGCTCAACTCTTACTCTTGGCCCGGTAAGGAGGTATACACCGAGGAGTCCTGGAACCCTGTAACCTATGAGGACTCTCTCAAGCCCGAGAACACCTACATTGGTTCCAAGAAGCTGGCCGAGAAGGTCCTGTGGGACTTTGTCGAGCAGGAGAAGCCTTCCTTCACTGCTTCTACTGTTAACCCCACCATGGTGTTTGGACCTGGATTCCACAAGATCAACTCTGCTGATGCCATCAACACCTCCAACAAGGCCATTTACGATGCATTCCACGGCACCGAGGAGGCTGCTCAGAACCTTCGCGGAGCCGGTGTCCTGCCTTTTGTTCACGTAAACGATGTTGCCGCTGCTCACGTTATCGCCATTGAGAACCCCAAGGCTGCTGCCGGTAAGCGATGGCTCGCTACCTCTGCAGTTTACGATGGCCAGCTCCTTCTGGACACCATCAACAAGGTTGCCCCTGAGCTCAAGGGTAAGATTCCTGTAGGAAAGCCTTATTCTGCCGAGGAGGTCAAGGAGCTGGAGAAGAACTGGCCTACACTTGATAACTCTGCTACCCAGAAGCAGAGTGGAATCAAGTTTGCTGGACTGGAAGAGTGTGTTGCTGACACCGTCAAGTTCCTCCAGAAGCTCGACCAGCAGTGGGGTACTTCTATTTAAATGCTAGATTATAGACTAATTGGTAAATTGAATTGTGAATATTATTTGTCGCGAACACTGATTCCCGTTTTATTAATTAGTTTCCTGGCACGTTATTTTATCTATACCATATAGGCCTGATAGATGCAAATGAGCTTGAGAGCTGAAGAGCTGGGTTTGCATTGGCGCGGTTGTACGTTGATTCACGACTGGCCACTCTGCGCTCATATCACGCTGCTCGATTAGTGACAGCTTTCCCAACTTGTTCGTCTCTCACCCCACGCTCCTCTTTATTTAGAAGCATCTGGAAGACCTGCTGAAAGTAATATTGGAGCGTGACCGCCCGCTTTAATGCACCTAGAGTATCTGGAGCGTTCTCGTGTGTCAGATATCGATACAATTCTAACAGGTAGCGGTCAGTTCCAATGACCATATTGTCCAATTGGCGAACCTTCTGAGCATTGCCCTCTCTGCGAGCGTTATGAGTATGCTCAAGAGCGTCCAATGTCAAGTGACCTAGGCTTATTCTCCCTCGTAGGTAGTGTGTGAGCCCTTGCTGTAGCTCACGAACCGTGGTGTTCTTCTCTCGTGCAAGAAATTCAGGATTTTCAATCCAACCCCATTCAATTCCTGGTAATTGGATTGAGAAATTATCCAGTTCCATATAGTCCCAGGAGATGCACCGAATAAGGCGTGTTAATTTATTCGCTGCTATGTGTGCCTCTTGATTAGTGAAGCCAACTAATGCCCTAACCGGTATTGGCACTTGAATATGCTCTGGTACAGTCCAGTTCCAAGTAACAGGACCGAGAACTGCAGCAGGAGAAAGAGAATGGTCAAAGACAAGCTGGCTAACAGTGATCAAGGCTTGAGAAAAGGCAATGCTGCCTTCATCATCCTGAGAATACGTGTCTAGGATAGATTCGTAATACCCTATGCTATCATTGATTTCGTCCTGGTATCCGATGAAATCTTCCGGACGGATTTTCAATCCTCTTTGTGGAACTATAGTATACCATTGAGTATCACCAAGTCCCTGTAGGAGCTCATTGTAGTTAGAAATGACTTGATTTACTTGTTCGAATCGCTCCTCAATATCTGCTGTTATATCCGAATCATGAAGTGGACCAAACTTTTTGTGCGGACGTTCAATTAAGAAATTTATGAGCTGGAGATCGATTAGCCAGCGAAGACACTTGTATCTTATAACCACGCGCAAACATCGGGCTTTCCAATCGTCCTCTTTGTACTGGCCTAAAAGTCGAATCAAGTTTTCAACCCGACAATCAAACTGGTAAAACACGATTGACAATGTTTCATGCCACAAATTGACTGCCAGCACCGAGTCTACGAGGAGCTTGGATCCGCCGAGCCAACTTTTGGCAGCCATCAACAGGCCATCGGCAGTGTGTGATCTAGTCACCTCCCCTATCAATGTGGGTATAGGCTCCACATCAAAAGCTCTAGATAATTGTAACCTGACCAGCGGAATACATCCAAAATCAGGCCTCTTGATAACAACAGCACTTTGTGAAATCTGGTCATTGGTCAATGCTTGGACAATTGGGCCATCTAATCGTATGCAAGCCGACCCCCAACTATCTGAAATATCTCTGTAATCGGCAGATAAGAGTGACCATACTTTATAAGAGAGATTGCAAGAAAATAAGGAATGCTCTAAACCTCCCGAAATCAACTGGTAACAATTATACAAACACGAAGTTCTCTTGGAGGCAATTCCAAGAGATGTGAATTTCCTGTCAAGCACTTTACTTGCGTCAGCACCATTTTCTATTACAATAGTAACATCATTCTCTCTGGGGCATTCATGATTGCCCCAAAACCTCTGGAATTCTGAGAAAAACCCTCTGCCTTTCTTGTAACAGAAGAAAATATTGCTTCGTGCATCGGCAACATATGGAAATAGGTATTTCAAATATGGTTCAAGTTCCTTGGAAGGCGTATGAGGTCCGGTAAACTTGGGCAAGTCGTCTCGAGAAATGGTGTAATGCGTATTTTCAATCTCTGCCATTCTGAAATGCGGTAACTACATGCGAAAAAAGACCTATAGTCGTAAACAGGGAGGGTGAGGGGAGATGAAGAGGCAGTTTCAAAAATGTATGATGTAGGGTACCCCGTGTGAAGAGCGTAGAAACTCAAAGTTAAACTTTACAACATTTACTTTTGAACTTTTAGAGTAAACAGGGATTCTACGAAGCACCTGCCTTTTCCAGTAGGATTTTGAGGACGCTGGTAAGGATGGTTGGATATCGGAATACTGGACGTTTACAAACTAATATTTAATGATAGCATCATTATTTCGTCATCTATTTTAGTATCTGTCCCGCTCAATGATCTGGTTCTTGAACTTTTGCACCCATTCCAATCGCTTTTTCTCCACAAACTCGTAAATAGTGTCTTCGTAACGTCGAGTAAGAGATTTGTTGGATACAAATTCACCTCCTAGTCGGCCAACTGAGGATCCATACTTTAGAGATGGGTCATTTGTCTTGCGGTCGGCCTTAAGAGCACAAAATACAGGAGCCGAAGCAGCTTTCCAAGGAGAAATGCAATGGTCCACGCTTCCCATGATTCGGCATACGTAGAACATAAAGTACATGCCAATCATGGCAAAAATAGACAGCGAAGTGAACACCGAGGATGTGGATACAAACACTCCGGGGTGAATGAGCCATGACTCAATGCCGTGCTTGTCGTAAAGATGCTTCTGAGCTGAGCAGTGCATCATTTCCATTTCATATTTGGACGCTTCATAACCCTTTTCGTTAGTGTCAATCCCGAGGTCGTTAGGGTCAAAATATTCGGGCATGGAAATTGATGTGGAAATCCACACTACTCGTCCTCCTCCTGACAGCTGGGGAGTGATCTCGTTAATCAAATACCAAGGAGCCAACACATTTGCCTGGAACATGCAGCTCATGCCATCATCAGTACGTCGCGATACACCTTGGACCTTGAACGTGCCGACCGTAAACGCCTTCAAGGGGTACTTGAACATGTCAAACAGGGCTTGTACATAGTCAATCTTTGTAAACTGCATGTAGGATGAATTCAAGAACAAATAGTCAATGTGTTTGAATCGCTTTCGAATGTCATAGGCCGCCGACAACACAGACACCATGTTACACTGATCAAACACCAGGTAGTCAAACTCCACCAATTCCTTACGGTGAGCATAGTTTGTCTCCACGAACGTTCGAATGTCCGTAATCGCGTTCTTCACCGACGGGAAGGTTCGCGACGTGGCCACAATGGTAAGCCTGACATCTTCGGGAGTCTCTTCAATCAACCGCTTTGCGATTGCCAGACCAAGAGCACCAGTGGTGCCGGTAATAATCGCTACCTTACCTGACATTTGGAGTTGTCAAGGAGTTCCTCGGGGGCATCGAATGAAGTGATTTGAAAATCACGTGCCAATACCACGTGTCGTGTTTGTCGTATTATGCCATTAGTATACGACAGTAGTACAAGATTAGTACAGCACTAGCTTAACCATTAGAGTATAAATACTGGACCAATTCCCCTTCCAGTGTTCAGATTACAATTAGGTAAATTATGTTACACAATTGTCAGGTAGAATTAATTTAGAGACGAGAAAGGTGGTGCTCGTAGAGCTTCTTAGCTCGCACCCAAACAGGAGTGTTCTCCCGCTCACCCAGAGTAAGCAGAGAAGGCAACAGGGCCTCAGAATAGTTCTCCGAGGCCTCTCGAGGAAGCAACGAGGGGAGGTGGTCAATGGAAATGACATCCAGAGAAGGACCGGCAGTCACATCCACAGGTACAGTGGGCTCCGCGAAGGTGGTAGCAACGGTGTACACAGGAATGGGGTTGTGAGGGTTAGTAGTATCGGCAGAAACATCCACAATCACTCGCAGGTTTCTCGAGTCCTTGTTGAGAGCATCCAGGTTCACGAAAGGAGGGATGGGCTTGGACAGGTAAATGCAGTTGACAAAGATGTCAGCATCCACAATCTCCTCAAAAGGTCCTCCCTTGGCAGTCTCAGCCATATCCCACTTGATAATGTTCTCCTCGGGCAGACCGACCTTGCGCAAAAGGTCAATGGCTCCGGAACCGCATCGTCCAAGGGCACCAATGATCAGAACACGGGGCTTCTTCTCGGCATTGGCAATGTCCTTCTTCACGGCATCAACGAGCTCGTGCTCGTAAGGGTAGGGCTTAACAGCACCCAGCTCCTGTCCCTGAAGCTTCTTAGCCCAGGTCTGGACTCCCAGAGCAGCGCCAGCAAATCCAGCATGGAATCCGAAAGCAGCCACTCGACGTCCATTGTCGTCCTCCAAAAACTCCAGGTCGTACAGCACACCGTTTCCGCGCTTGAATCGACCCAGCACGTCCTGCCATCCGGCCTGGTCCTTGTAGCAGTGGGCAAATTGAATGTGCTCGTGCTCCAGAGGGAAAGTATCAGTCTCGGGCATCTCCTTCAGACCAATGATAATACGGTCCTTGGGAGCGGACTTCCAAGAGTGCTCCTCGACCAAGGTAGCGCCAACCTTCTCGAATTCCTCGTCATCGAACACTCGAGCAGGCGATCGCTCAACCAATACATTGAAGCCGGCGTCAAGCAGAGCCTTTGTGGTAGTAGGAGTAAGAGCAGAGCGGTGCTCCAAGGGCTTGGTTTCTGAACGCAAATGAAGGGTTACAGCCATTTTGTTTCCTCTTTTTTCAGTTATTAACAATGAAAAACAATAAAGATGGGGGAAAAAGGGTGACTTTTCGCCCTTTTTTCAATGCCCCGAGGACTGGTTTAGTCACTGCGCCGCATGGGGCGTTCCAGAAGAGTCATCGGTAAAAACACTGACAAATTATAAATAATGACTCCATTTTACGGTCAATTGGACATCCGATCTGCAACAGAACTGATGCTGGCACGTTTATGCGCATGAATTGTGTTGGCAATGATCCATTTCTTGCTACTCCCTGTTACAACGGTCTGCAAGATTGAAATCTTCCACTGTTAATTGCCCCGTCACCTACCATGGTACTAATGAAGAAATAATCAACTCGACCGGTCGTGATTAACCAGAACCACGAGCATAACTCGGATACAGAATTACTGATGACCAGGAGATCACTCTATCGCCAGTCCAGTCGGCATTCGGCGGGCCCAGTGGTAATCGACGTTGACGAAAAGATTTCCCATTGGTCTTTTGAGTGGTTGTCGCCACTATTGCCTCAGGGACAAACCAACGCTCAGAATCAGCAGGGCCGACAAAACTCCCCCCACCCGCGGTCAACTCCTCAGACAGGCACGACTACTCCTGGAGGAGCCAATGCTGACAATGGAGATGTAAACGGCTCGGCCGACAAGACGTCTGCGCCAGCAGCTCCCCAGACGTACCCGTTCAAGGTCCGTGCGTGGGTTCAAGTTGACGACGCGTCGTACAGTCCAGTGAACGATGGCCCTGAAGACGATGTTTTGGACGTTGAGAAATTCACAATCAGACAAGCCGTGGTTCCTGAGCCCGCTCCCCAGGAGGGAGCTTTGACTGCCGCTGACATTCGAGGTGCTGTAGGCGGGGATGCCATTCCCGGAATGAATGCCGCCCAGAAACCTGAAGAGACTGAGGAGGGCAAGGAGACTAAGGAGACTAAGGAGGAGACTAAGGAGGAACCCAAGGGTGAAACCACACAAGAAACTAAGGAGGAGCCAACACAGGAGTCTAAGGAGGAGTCCAAGGAGGATCCCAAGGATGATTCCAAGGATGAACCAAAAGAGGAGCCAAAGGAGCAGCCTAAGGAGAGTGAGACTGCAGAGTCCACTGAATCTAAGCAGGAATCAAACGAGCCCAAGGAAGCTGAGGAAGCTGAGGCCAATGCCAATGCCAATGCCGATAATGACCAAGAAATGGCAAACGAAAAACCAGAAACTGATACAGATGCGGTGATGGAAAACGCTCCCTAATATTTATACTAACGTCGTTACGTACTCTAGCCATTATAGTGAATTGTCTTCATTGCCCGTGTTATCCGCGTGGTCAGTGTGATGGAGTTGTGGAGTCGCACTGCGACTGCGTTTATGACTGTCCTCCACTTCTTCTTCATGCTTGACGGTGAGCAGGGCAACTCCTGCTCTAGCAATTGATGTAGCCCTCGTTAACTGCATATCTTCCTCCATAGTCCATACGACAGTGTTTTCAGCCCAATTCTTAGTTCGATATTCCTCCTGGTACTTGCGTCGCTGTTGGCGAAGATGGAGCATTTGCCCAGGGTCTCCAGAACCGCTCCAGACAATCAATGCAGTGTCTGACGGTAAGGTTTCATATAGTAGACTAATGTTCTCGCTGAGGGCAGTGTTTGCCTTTTTAAGCTCTTGTTCGTCTAGTTGTCCCTTGGGCCATCCAAACGACTGAAAGTCATTAAACTTTGCGTAAACAAACTGGTGCTTGGCTGCCATCTTGCCGGTTGCAATAGCTACATCTCTGTCGGACGCAGGGGAAACGACGTCGGTAGCAAACTCGGTCCAGAAGGGGACACCAGGTTCAACAATGGCTGTTGTAATGTCATTCTTGGCCAGCTTAGCTGCCAGATTTACGGTGAAAGATTGGTGAACGCCAAAAGACGGTCCTTTTTCTAGTTTGGCCTTGACCAGATCTAAACATGCTAAAGAGTCTTCCACCGAATTGTGACCGCCAGTACCGGTCTGGATCGATCGGTTCAGGTGCTTATACGCCAATTGCTTGAGCGCATACTTGTACTGGCTCCCTTTGGGATGCTCAAACAAGACGGCCGTGTCGATGATGCGAGGATGACGCAGTTTCAACACCGTCAGGTCTGATTCTAGAGAGTGTCCAATCAAAAAGTCGCGGGTAGAGATGTTGTCGAGTATCTTTTTCTGGACATCAGCAAGCTTTGTAGTAACATCTCTGAGCATTTCCTCGGTAATACCTGACCATTGGGTCAAATAGTCTACAATGGGCTCGTCGGGCTTTATAAGGTCATCAAACACTACTTTTCCTGAAGAGTCGATTAGCGTAGCTCTTGTCACTGTCTTGCCCGAGGCAGTGTCACACATTTCGCAGTCCATTGCAAACATTCGGGCGGTAGCATCTTCTTTTTGAACCGTGTCCACCCACCCTTCTTTGAGGTCATTGTCGGCAGAGGAGTCCAATTGCGGGTGAATGGGGTAAAAGTTGTCCTTCATTTGCTGTAAAGTTAATTGAATGTCCTTTGGCGATAACTTGACACCAGCGGCCTTTTTAGCGTCCTTGTGAGACTGTTTCTTCTCAGCTTTTGTGAATGGAACCGAGAGAAATTCGTTAACTGGCGACTGCAAACTATCCTTAGATCCTGGTGCCTGCACCGGGTACACATAGTTGAAGAATTGTGCAAATGCAGATACGTTATATGCCGCGGGGACGTTGTCCAAGCTCAATTTCAAAGGTGCAGTGTCTTTTACTGATGAAAAGCCAAACATATCTGGAGTCAACCCAGGAACATGTAACGCTACTACGCTTCTAATAGCAGGCCGGTTTCTCACGCTCAGCCATTTTGGCCCCTGGCCATCGCCTAGGATGTATACAATCAGATCGCGCAGGTCTCCAACAGAAATCTTTTGCTGAACATGGCCCGGCTCAACGATGAACCCCGGTGGCACCATTTGGTACTTTTTCTTTGGCTTTTCCATCGATCTCTTTCGCTTCATCGACACCCCGGAGTCGCCGTTGACTGGCGGGTCCTCCGCCTCTATAACAATGGCTTCCTCTGCCATTCTGTGTCTAGTGGATTAGCTTCTCTAGCGATATGGGAGCCCTTGATATTTATGGTTTTGAATATTTAATTATATTAAATAGTGGAGAGATGCACGGTTGAACACCAAGCCTGTGTACCGACACTTTGATCAACCGAGATCTAAACAAGCCTTCGGGAGCTTTAATAGGATCAACCAGCATTTCCCGAGCGTGTAGTATTGTAGCGGTTATCACAATTAGTGTTGGACGACTGTACGGATCGCGACATTGGCTACATTGACGACATCGGCTTAAAGCATTAGAAAATCACTATTTGTGCAGGTAAACATCCTCGCCAGACCGAAATGTCACCACTTTCTCAGGTGGACCAGCTGCGATTGTGGCGAGACGATGCGCTGGCACAGCATCAGAACACGACAGCCCAATTTATCGGCGACAAGATTCTGGCCATGACCCAGGACGGCAAGGACGCGTACTGGCTGGCCCAGATATACTACAGCAGCGGCATGTACGCTCGAGCCAGGCATTTAATACACACGCATCCTGGCCTAGAATCGATACCGGCAGCAAAATGCTTGACAGCTCAGTGTCTGATAAAGCTGGGCAACTGGGATGAGGCACTCGATGTGTTGGAAAGAGGGCCATCAGATGGCGAAAGAGGTGATAATAGCATCCAATTGGATGTAGGTACAAGCTCAGGGATCAAGCTTGAGGCCACCATGGAGTACCTCAAGGGCCAGATTTACACAAACCAGAACAACTTTGACCAAGCTAAGGAGTGTTACATGAACGCGGTGCGAATAGACATCAAATGCTACCAGGCGTTTAGCCAACTAATTAAAAACTCACTGCTATCGCCTTCGGAAGAATGGCGGTTTCTGCAATCTCTCGACTTTAAAGATGCCGAGTTGACAAAGGCGTTGTATCTGGTCGGTCTGTCTAAATATACCAATCTTGCTTCATACAAATCGGCTGAGGCACTATTGTCGGAGCAGTATGGGCTTGGAGAGAACAGCGACGTTCTTCTGTCTCGAGCAGATATGCTGTTTGTTCAATGCCGGTTCCGTGAATGTCTCCAGCTGTGTGAGACCATTCTGGAGAAGGACAAGTACAATTTCTCCATTCTGCCAAACTATCTGGCGTGCCTCCATCAGACGGGGTCCAAAAATAAGCTCTTTCTTTTAGCTCATGAGCTCGTAGACAAGCATCCCCAGGAGGCGGTATCTTGGCTGGCAGTAGGGTCCTACTACTTTACCATTGGCAAGATTGCCGAAGCCAGAAGGTACTTTTCAAAGGCTTCGATGATGAACCCTTATTTTGGTCAAGCTTGGATCGGTTTTGCCCATACGTTTGCAGTCGAAGGTGAACATGAGCAGGCCATTTCTGCATACTCTACTGCTGCTCGACTGTTCCAGGGCACTCACCTGCCCTCGCTGTACCTGGGCATGCAGCATCTGCAATTGAGCAATCTCACCATTGCTGAAGAGTACTTTTCAGCTGCCTACGGGCTTTGTAAAACAGACCCATTGCTTTTAAACGAAATGGGAGTAGTGCACTATCACAAGAATGAGCTCAAGGTGGCCGAGTCTTACTTCCACGAAGCACTGCGGGTAGCAGCTGATATTGACTCGGATTTGAAATCATGGCATTCCATCTATGTCAACCTGGCTCACGTATACCGCCGGATGGACGAGCCGGACAAGGCTCTGTCGTACTTTGAGCGCATCATTCGTTCTTCAGCATCCTCGGACGACGCGTCAATTTACTCTGCCATGGGCCTTGTCAACCTCCAGGCTGGCAGGCTAATCCGGGCCATTGAGTGCTTTCATAAGGCCCTAGCTTTAACTCCCAACGATGCTATTGCATCCGATTTACTCAATCGTGCCCTCACAGAGCAGTCCAAGGCCGGCGTAGAACTACTCTTGGGTGCCGAGGACGACGATGACTATCTAGATGGCGAAGAGTTTCCGGAGATTATTTCCACCACCCCAGTTCGGTCTACTCCAAAACGGCTCTCTCCAGTGTCTCCAGCCCAGTTTTACGACAATGACGATTCTCAGATGGAAATGGAATCTGACTAGTACTAATACAATCTTTACTCAATTACTATTACGTAGTATATACATAGTATCGTACTACTACATCTAACAATTCTACGTATGAGGTATAGTATGAGGTATAGTGTCGTATGTCGTGATCAGGGGATCCAGGTACGGCGCATCACGAACTCTGTTTTGTGACGACACCTTGATATGACGGAAATATGGAGCTCGATGCTGAAATCTGCGGCGTCCGAGTCGGCGCTGCCTCGAGCGTCGTTTGTGGTGCTTTCTTCAAACACAGACATTCAGAATACCGTCATCAATTCCTTGCACCCGAAAAAGAAGACGCCTGAAAAAGTTGCGAATGAGTTTGGCCTGGGGTACACGTTTATCGAATACGCGGACGAGTCGCAAGATGTGTTCTCCCACTTGGATGTGTACACATTGGACTCTGTAGGACCAGAATACGCGTCTATTTTGGGCAAAATGGCATTTAATCGACCTAAAAAGACACTGGTGACAATTGTGCTGGACTGGCAGCACGTAGCATTATGGCCCTCGCAGCTGGAGGGGTGGATTTCATTATTAAAGACGAGTATTGAGCCTAGGGACGATATAATTGAGTCTCTTCGCACTCGGCTACAGACTTATTCTAGCGGAAACGATGAATCATACGGAGAGGAGGTACTACTACCGTTAGAAGACGGCCAGTATGAAGACCCGCTGTCGGTAGACATTGTCATTTGCGCAATTGGGTCAGAAGATGCTCACAATCTTAGTGACTCTACAGTGGACATGGCCCAGCAGTATTTGAGAGTAGTTGCATTCAAGCATGGAGGATCGGTAGTGTCCATGCCTTTTCACTCTGACAACGACCTACTATTAGATTTGGTATCTGAGAGGTTGAGCTTGCCTACAAAAGGTCCTGAAGTACAGTCGGCTACTCCTGCTGCGGTAGATCCTCACAGCTTGGTAATCCCTGCGGGATGGGACTCGCGAGCCAAAATTGTAGCCGTCAACGAAGACACGATAGCGAAGATTGACGAGTTTGTAAAGCTACGGGCAGATGGCCGACGAGACGAGCTGTTTTCTAAGTACATTGGCGTTGAGGAGCCAGAGGAGTTGCAGGAAGAGGAAAAGGTAGTTGTTCCTACCAATTACCAAGACTTTTTGGCAAGCCACTACAACCCAGACACTAAGGAGAAGGATCCAAAGTCGCCAGACCAGGGCTCTGCATATTTATCGGACTTTAATGTTGGTGGAATCCAAGTAGAAGGCATGGAGGAGGTTCTGCGCCGACTAAAGAACCAAGACGCTGCTACTTCTAAACAACCTGCCACGCCTGATCGCAGCACGGATTCAGACTACAATACATCACAGTCTCCCGAACGCAACAATGAAGTTTTGGCCAACTTTTTTCAAAACCTCTTAGACAGACGCAAGGTTCCTAATTAACTTCTTCTCCGGTCAATCATGAAATGACCCTATCCTAATCTCTGCCGCTACTCTAGTTGTCATAGCTGGATAGCTGAGCTCGACTATTTAGTAATCCAGCCAGCGCATACCAGCAGCGCATATCCGATCTATGGCAATCACTAATATTAGCAGGCGGATTTACCTGTATGCCAGCAACGATCCTAGACAGTATATTGATGAATGCATTCTTGTTCAATTGTACTCCGTTTCGTCATACATCCATCATACATCTATTTCGTTCATAGTCAGACCAGTCCTTCCAGTCCTTCAACAGTCCGTCCATAATCCTTCACTATCCCTCAATAGTTCTTCAATAGCCCTTCAATAGTCCTTCCATAACCTTCCTTTATATTACGTCGCACACATCGTTTGTACCAGTATCATGTTCTATGGTGATCCTTCTGATTGACTCACCTTCCAGGGGAGATCCCTGCATCACCAAGCTTGCGTAGGTATGTTCAAGCATCACGAGATTGAAGAAGTCCCAGACACAGCAAAGCTTTTTTGCTGTCTCACAGACCATGTTACAGCTACATTCAGCAATTTGACTGCTACTGGCCAATCTACACACCACGGTGGCTACGGCGAACTGACTCCACCGTGGGAATCCAACTCCGGGGTCCCCACATGAGTCTAGCAGAACAGTACATTTACGGCGCTTTATTCATGCAACGATTACTCACCTCTATCGAGGACGGTTATTGTCGCTATTTAATATCAAAGTCGGCGCGACAGGGGGTTTATTTGAATCATCCACTCGGACCAGATCATTGAAGTTTGATTTTGGTCTTGTTTTTTGTTCTTTCTAGTTCAGAACTGCTTTATAGACTGGCCCTTGAGCTTAAGGGGGGCTGCAGATATCCATATTAACCCACAGCAAACGGTTGTGACTAATTTCACAACTAGAGGTCCTTTCCCAAGTTGAAAGGGTACAAGAACCACAAGGTCGGTGAATCTTCCTCTACGGGACAACTCCCTGAAGTCCACTTGGACCATCCTCGTCACTCGTCGCTACCAACGTCTACTTCCACTCCAGATATCTTGTTGCTGCCGTCCGCGGATAATGACTCGTCACTCCTACCCGACTCGGGCAGAATGTATTTCGACCTGGAAGCGCTCTCCAAAGATTCGCTGGCGCGACCGTCCGAAACAGCGCCAACAGAGCCAACGCCATTGGTGTCACCTGCCTACTCAGACTCGGTAGACACTCCCTCAATGCCGTTGACCAACTTTACCACCACTACAATGAGTCATGAGCCTCAGGACCCAATGTATCCCGTATCCAAGGACCAGAATCTGGACGATTGGTCTCCGCTGTTTGAACCTCCCATTGACCACCAGTTTTATCACGAGAAGCGATCGTCCATTGTAATTGGGGACACCGAAGACAATTGTGATCCTAACACCGACCGCAAGGGTCGACCGCTGCCGCCAATTGTAATCAAGAATCCCAGCGATAGAGCAGAAGTACGACGAGCTCGGAATACAGAGGCAGCTCGGCGGTCTAGGGCCAAGAAGAATGAGCGTATTCGGGAATTAGAGACCACGGTGGAGTATCTGCGGGAGAAGAACCGTCTTTTAGAAGAGCAGAATGTGTTTCTTCGACAAAAGTTGTCGGAACGACAATAAAGAAAATCCAGAAATCCAGAAAAAAATTGTTAGAATTTGGACTTTTTTGTGTTGTACTTGACCATGATCAAACCATAAAAGGAAAAGGAAAAAAAATGCAGTAGTTTGAATTTGGGACCTTTGTAACTAATCCATTAAACATATCGAGCGTGGTTCAATCCATAGCAATTCATTAATCCATAGTAGCCCATTGCATCCGTAGTAATCACAGAAACCAGTAATGTCGTTAGTAGGCCAACCTGGCCAGGGTTCGTGTCAATTGTCGTTCCAGTGTCATAGCATCCATGAAGGAATCCAGTATTCTCGCTCAATGCCTTGGCTATCTATCCATAGCAATCCTTCTTGTACCATGTCGTTAAGAATCTGTTGGCTTCTGGCCCCATTCCAACCTAAATTGTCCATCAGGATAGAAACGCTAACATAGCCCAACGCCTGGCAAGCTTCCAGCACCCTGGCCTGGTCTTGACTGAGCTCTGAAGATGTAGACCGGATCATTGTCTGTGACTGGCTGCCTAGTCTCACCAATTGGCACCCCTTTCCTAGAACAGCCAAAGAATCAACTGCCCGCTCGATATCGTCTTCAGTCACATTGATAGGTCTAGGCTGAGAGGGGTCTGCCAGACGAGTCTTCGTCTCCGCTACCGATATCAGACCGCCATTAACATCTCTGGTGAGTCTGCAAATTTCAATGATTCGCACCGCCAGTTCAAAGTAAAAGTCGCTAACATCCTTACCGAGCAAAGTACCCCATAAGGATCCCTTTTTGTTAGATGAAGACGATGTCAGAGGGTCTACCCCAATGGCGGTGCACATCTGGGCAAACTGCCGTCTAAATTGAGGGTTCGATCGAATCTCATCGGCGTGGTTGATTGCAAAATAGTCCAAAGCAGACTGGAATACCGCCAACTGTGTGGACAACTGTTGTGCCTGGGTCTGTTGAATGGTATTACTGAGGTCTTCAAAAGCCCCTTTTTTATCTGCAAACGCAGCCAATCCAACCTTTTTCATCCTCCCCGCGCTGCGTCACTGTTACCACTGTTATCGCTGTTATTGCCGTTATTGCTGCTGCTGCTATCTGTTATCAGAGAATCTGGAGAACGTCTTTAATAGTCTCGGGGAAATCATGCACGTGATATTTGTCACAAGATACACTTCACGGGCATTGCACGGGTAATTTCACGGGATCCAAATCACGTGCCACTTCAAATGGCCATTGCTTGACCAATTGTCCTCGAACATGCCCAATAACTGGTCACCACACCAAAGCTACGTATGCTACTCGCTTTAGTAGCTATTCTAATCCAATCTACTTCCTTAATAAGACCTAGCTTACCTTTTATATCAACATTTTTCGGACTGGTCATGGTTTGTCATACAGATAGAAAAAAAATAAAAATAAAAAAATAGCCTTACTGATCCTTATCGAAAGGTCTTTCTCGATAGACATGGGGGCAAATCAGAGTATTCCAACAGGCCCTAAGGAAAGCCTGTACGAGATCCTCGGGGTGGAAAAGACCGCCACTGAGATTGACCTTAAAAAAGCGTACAAAAAGAAGGCGCTGCTGTTGCATCCGGATCGAAACTTCAACAACGAGGAGGAAGCGACCCGAGAGTTTACCAGAGTACAAGCTGCGTATGATGTGCTTTCTGACCCTCAGGAGAGAGCATGGTATGACTCTCACGGTACTACAGGAGGCCCTGGCGCAGGAGAACCTCAGTATGGTGGCACAGTGACTACCACTGAGGACCTAAAGCAGTATTTCGAACCATCTTGGTACAGCCGAGTTGAAAAGAACGACGAGTTTTACGAATTAATCGGCCAATTGATTGACCAGCTCATCCAGGAGGAGAACGAGGCAGCGTTGGATGAAGGACTTGATGGTACTTTGCTGCCAAAGTTTGGAGACGAACGAACTCCCTGGAATCAGGTCCGAGCATTTTATGACAATTGGTCTTCATTTGCATCTATGAAATCATTTGCATGGGAGGATGTATACAGGGCATTTGATACAGACCGTCGCACTCGCCGAGCAGCAGAGGCCCGAAATAAAAAGATTAGAGAGGCCGCCAAGCGAGAGTTTAATTCTACAGTTCGTAAGCTAGTGACGGTGATCAAGCAAAAGGATCCTCGAGTGAGGCAGCATAACAAGCAGCGCAAGCAGGCTCCAGGTAATGCGGCAGCAAAGGAGCAGGCTAAACGGGACCGCCAGGCTCAGGCTGCTAATCGCAAGGCCTACCAAGAGCAGGATTGGGCTAAGGTCGACGAAGCTGATGTCAATTTTGCCTCTGATAGCGATGACGACAAGGTAGTCGACTTGTTTGAGTGTGTAGTATGTGACAAGGTGTTCAAGACAAAGAAGATGCTCAATGCGCACGAGTCGAGCAAGAAGCACAAGAAGCAGTTGGCCCAGCTCAAACGACAGATGCGAAAAGAAGGTGTCGAACTGGGATTTGACGACCTTTCCGAATCGGATGACTCTGATGACGATTCCGATGAAGAGGACGAGCCTAAACCCAAGCCTACCAACGGCAGTAAGGTCAATGGTACTCAGCCTGAGAATGATGCCAACGATGAAGAGACTGCCAAGCCACAAGAGCCAAAGGTGACAGAAGAGGCGACAGAGCCAGTAAACTCTGAGAACGTAAATGCTGAGAATGTCAATTCAGATGAAGAATCTGATGAAGAAGAACCCAAAAAGTCCGAGCCCACGCTGGAAGATTTACTGGCAGAGCTGGAGGGTACTAGAATCTCTAATAAAAACAGCCCCGAGCCAGAAGTCCGAGTTAAAGGCAAGGCCAAAAAGAAGCGCCAGAAGCGTGAAAAGTCTCAAAACGAGTTTGCTCTGACATGCACCGTTTGCCAGACTGAATTTTCGAGTCGAAACAAGCTGTTCCAACACGTCAAGGCATCTGGACATGCTGCACCAATTAGGCGAAAATGAGGCGAAAATGATGATGCATTTTGTAATAGATAGCTAACCAAACACATAATTATAGACTACTCTTTCCTCTCGGTTCGTAAGGAAGAATTAACACAAGCAAGCCAGAGGCCAGAAACAGGGCTCCACTGGCATAAATAGGCGCAGAGGTCGTCAAGTCGGCATACATTGCGATAATTGGAGAAAACACTCCCAAAACTCTATTGGCGCTAGCAGCAAGGCCAATGGCAGTTCCTCGCACTCGAGCGGGGAAGATCTCTGGCGTATAGGCATACAAGACCCCGTACATGATGTTAGAGGTAAAGTTGTAGGCACAATTCCATCCCAGTAAAGCATTAGATGTTCTAGCGGTAGTAGAACCAAACAAGAACACTCCAGTGAGGAGGGTAGAAATACTGAGAGCACCCTTTCTGCCTGATCGCAGCTCCACCAGCAATCCAGCAATCAGAGCGCCTGGAATCCCCAGAACAGCAATAATCAGAGTGTTCCGATAGGTAATGTAGGTGCTCTGGGGTTCATTAGCATTTCCACGCTGCTGCAAAAAGTATGGAATAAACTGATTGTACAGAGGGAAAGCGAGGCCAATAATGGCCCAAATGAGAATAACCAACGAGGACGAAAATGCCAGTTTCTTTGTTCCAAACACCTGACGAATATGGTCAAGATTAAACTTTTCAAGTCTTTGTCGGAACAAAGTAGTGGCGGGGCGATCATATCCCTCAAAATCAGTGTCATTGTCAAACGCTCTTAACTGCAAAATTGACAGGTCAGACTGCTTACCATTCTTCTCAGCAATCTTGTGCACAACCTCCACTGCCAGCTCGTCCTTTCCTCGACTGAGGTAGAACTTTGGCGATTCATACAGCCTGAAGAAAACAAATCGGATCAAAAAACAAATCAGAGAAATACCTCCCATGGTGAACAGGAGATACCTCCATCCCATGTTACTGGACCTAGGGCAGTTGTCTGCCTTCTCACACGAGTAGGTTCCTACCAATCCCCAGGCAATGAGGGTAGTGAGCAGCTGGCCAAACGCCCACCAAATGGACATTACCGTGAGCAAGTACTGGTGAGAAGCCGGCAAGACTTCGAGAAAGATTGCCGAGTCTACGGGCAGATTGCCCCCTACTCCAAACGACCACAGGGCATCAAAAACCGCTACAGAAGCAAAATTTGGAGACGATCCTGCTACAACTCCCCACAGTCCAGAGATAAAGAAGGTGATATTAAACGCCCATCGACGGCCAATAATGTCTGCCGAGAAGGACCAGAAAACGGCCCCCGCAAGCAGACCCAAGTTCTGAGCCAGCTGTATATAAGGGCCATGACCTCCCGGAGGAGGATATTCCAAAATCACTTGAGGATAAATGAGCGAAGTTACAATAGGCCACAAATTGTCGGCCATCCACCCAAATCCTGCTACTACAAACAGCTCCCATTGATACTTGCCCATGCCAATGTGCTGGATGGCGTCGCTGAGCACCTTGGACTTTGCCAGATACACCGGATCAAACTCGTCGTGAAACAGCTTGTCATCGTCCACCGAAGACGACTCGCTCAAGTCCCCGATTCGATGCACAGTCGCGCTAGCTTTGGCATAGTCCTTGGACTCTGAGTTGGACTGCCCAGTGGCAGTCCCACTGGCAGTGGCACTGGCAGCGATACTTTCGGTCGATTGCTTTGTCATAATAGCAGTGCCTGGGCTTCACCAGCGCACGAGACAGTTTTATAGATACTAGCACCTGCTATGTCATGAACACGCAGCGTCACACTACTCTCGCAGAAAATGTGCAAACCTTAGCAATTGCTGTACCGGTCAACCAGCCGAAATGTGAATGATCGCGTCATCCCGTATGGGCCCCATAATCTTCCCCACTATGCCTGCCTCAACTGTAATTACGGCTGCACGTCCCGCAGAGCAAGCTGCACCGTTGGTTTATCATCAAATCCGAGGTCATGCCGTACTGAAGGCGGTCGGAGAGAATCGTGAGTTTTTGGAGCTCCGTGGACTATACAAAAAGTAGGAGGTTAGGACAGATGGTCTTCCTGGTCAATTTGGTCAATTTGGTCAATTGTTAGTGTAATGAAATGAGCAAGGAGCAGATGCCGAGATACTCTTGACAGGGGCATGTATTGCTATCTGTGCATACAATGCCGGAATAAGCTTGACTGCAGGAGAGCTAGTTCACTATGGCGCTATACATGGCCCTGATAAGTGTAATTTCCAAAGATGCAAGGTCAATCGGAAGGCAACGAGACGTAGGTCTTCAATGTTAATGGTTGTCCAATGGCTACTAGAGCCAGGTGCTTAATGGCCGAAGATACCCCTGGAATCAGCAATATGCAGTCCGCTTGATTTCACCTGTCACGAATTTCTGGATTAAGACTACTTTCCAAGCGCCTGACTTGCTCAATACAGTTGCACCGTATCGTGGTCAATTCCATCACCCAAACATGCTGATCGCCGCTGAGGGCTCTGAGGCCCGCTGAGAGCTGCTGAGGGGTACCAGACGAAAGGTGGAGTATTTTGTTTGATCTGCTCTGGTTCACATAGTCTGGTAAACACATTGGCGCAGCCCAGCTCTATTTCCTGGCCGGTGTCTCAGGTGGTTTAGGCCCTTTCAGTCGCTCCCTCGAACTGTACTCAGCGGGAACAACTACAGTAGTCTAGACGTTTGGAACTTGTAGATACACAGACAAGATACTCTCATCCAGAGACATATTACTGGCTACAACAGTCTACGATGAGTCTCACCCACATGGATGCTGAATCTGAGCCACTTTGTCGAAGGTACCCACGGGCTGCCTCTCCGGAGTAGTGGAGTTTTAAGAGAACGAATCAGCAAGCGTACCAAATGAGTTCACACTAGTTGGAATTGGCTAAGGGTGATCAGATTGAAATGTCGTATACGCTATACTACCTGACTGGTGCCTGCTCACTGGCGGTCCATACAATGCTTGCTGACTTGGGCGTGGACTACAAGGCCATTCCTTTGGAAGAGAGTCAAGGCAAAGAGGGATTGGAGAACAAAGAGGGCACGTATCAATCTAAGGTGAATCCAAAGGGATGCGCTCCTGCGCTGGTGCACGATGGCATCGTGCGCACTGAAGCTTTGGTCATTGGCTTGTACCTGGCTGCGCTGTTCCCGGAAAAGCTGTACTTTCCGACAGAGGGAGAAGAAAAGTGGAAGGCATTGGAGATTGCAAATTACATAGCCACAGACCTTCACAAGGCACATAACCCACTGTTTTCTGATCTGGCAAAGATCCCTGAACTCCGGGAGTCTGCGTTCAAAAAGCTCGACCGCTCCTACACGTACCTCAACAAGTTCCTGGAGGGCAAAAAGTACCTTTTGGGAGACAAAATTAGCCCTCTAGATTTTTATCTGTATACAATTGCTTCGTGGGCGGACCATGTAGGCTACGACAACATTACCAAGTTTCCCAATGTTGTCAAGCTTCGGAAGACGGTTGGCGAGCGTCCATCGGCTTTGCAGGCCCTCCAGGAGGAGGGTCTCGCCTAATGGACGCCAATTCTCCAATTACCTTCAATTACTTTCAACTACCTTGAATTGAGTACTTTGTAGTGCCATAGCTTTATACTTTAATAGTTGGTATGTCTGGAGGTCTATATCTGGGACCCATTTAGCACCCATAGTACATCTCCATAGGACCAACTCCACTCATCGTCAAATTCTCTCCTACAAAAGACAATCGCTACAATAGTACGTTAATTAGATAAATTGTTCAATTAGCTACTGGACTACTGAGAAAGAACCTCGCGAGACTCCTTGACAGGGGCAGACAGCCCGGTCCACAGAGAAAACTGTTCTACCCCCTGGTACAACAGCATCTCCTGGCCTGGCACTACCTTCCACTTGAACTCCTTCTCGGCAAGCTTCATCAGAGGAGTTACAGATGGTCGGTAAGCGGCATCGAGAAGAGTCCTCTCGTAAGGAGCATTGGCCAATTCCTTGCCCAGCATGGTAGACACATTGGCAGAAAGGTCTCCAGCAAGCTCCTTGTCGGCCGGAACACAGCTCATGGCAACCAAGGGAGCCGAAGCATTCTTGATAGACTCTGCGTCACTCAGTGCCTCCACGCCAAACTCAGCAGGGAACGACTTTGCCAGCGCCTGTGCCTTGTCAGCGGTTCGGTTGAGCACGTAAATCTTACGGAAACCCAATCTGTGGAAAGCATAGATAGCTGCTCGCGCAGTACCACCGGCTCCCACGATCATGGCGCTGTACTCATCATTGTTGGGGAGAATGACCACGCCAGCAGATCTAAGTCCATTGAAGATGCCCAGCCAGTCAGTGTTTTCTCCAATCAGCTTTCCATTGTCAACCACAATGGTGTTCACCGCACCAATGGCAGCAGCATTAGGCGCCAGGTCATCCAGATAGTTGATAATGTCTACCTTGAGAGGGATCGTGACCGAGGCACCGCCAAACTTGTCGCCCAAGTTCTTGATATGCTCAGCTACCTCCTTCGCATCAGACGTCTCAAGACGGCCGTAGTGATGAGGCAGTCCCATGAGACCAAACAACGTGTTGTGAAGGTCCGGCGAAGGCGAGTGCGCAATTGGAGTGCCAGCAATGAAAAACTCCTGTCGCGAAACTCCTCCAATTAGAGCCAACGCCTCGTTAATCTCCTTGACCGACAGCTGTCCGGGGGCAGCCTTGGTAGGCAGAGCTGGGTGAGTGACGGGAGTGAAGACAGCGTTAAGAACTCGGCTCATCTGGCCCGCAACTCCCATGTTAATGGCAATCAGAGGCTTTTCAGTGTGAGTCTTGCGGAACTGCTCCAACTCCAGATTGTCGTCCATGGAAGACGCCATTCCTACAAACTTTACTACATCAGCACCCAGATCAAGCGCCTGTCGGTAGTACTGGCTCCATTTTGCAGCACCGCTTCCGGTCCATTTCATGTCTCCAGCGACATTGTGGTTAGAAGCAATGATCTTGGTGTGGCCCCTGGACTTGACAATGGCCTCCTTGACGGCATGGGGCAGAGTCAGTTCAACGTCTACATACTCAATTCCAATTCTCACCGCATGTCGCAGAAGAATCTCCGCATCCTTGACAGCGCTGTCGGGGAACTTTCCTCCCTGGGACACAGTTCGAACGGTGTATACAATAGGCAGCTGGGTGCACTTTCGCAGATGAGCAATCTGCTCGGTAACGTACGTCAAGCTGGGGATATCACCGGTCTGGTCCTTTTCGCGGAGCAAGTCCACCCGGACCTCTACTGCGTTCACACCAGCAGTGATGGTGTCAAACACGTCGCTGGGCAGAATTGTGAGATCGGGGTAAGTAAGAGACAAAAAGTAGCTACGCTTGTTGACAGGAATGTCGGCCACCTCGGTTCCAGTGATGGTACCCAAAAACTTTTCCAGCGAACGTCGCACCTTCAATCGGTCTGCGGGAGTGTCAAAGTGCTCCGAGTAGTGCATAACGTTCGAACACTCCAAGTACCACTGCTGGCGACGCTCCCAGACTGATCGAATGTCATCAACGTAGGCCGGACGCTCCTTGTCAAGCTGCAAGTAGGAGATAATGGCATCTACATCACGGTGAACGTGAAGAACTATACGATTATGCTTGTCCATTTGCTCCTTGAGAAGCTGGCGAGCCTCGGGGATCTCAACTACTCCTCCACCACAGGCTCCTACGTAGCCCTTGGGAAAATCTCGAACAAACGATTGCAAAATGGCCAGTTCGTGCTTTCGGAAGCCCTCCCAGCCTTCGGTCTCAATAACCTGTGGAATGGTTCGTCCCAACACGCTCTCGAGGTGCTGGTCCAGATCCAAAAACTTTAGACCCAGGGACGCTGCGATCCATTGTCCCATAAAAGTCTTTCCAGAGCCTCGCATTCCAATAAGCACAATGCTGTCTCCGTCAAACTTCTTTGCCTTGGATCGATACGCTTCCTTGCGGCCGCTAGGCGAGTATCCTCGGAGCTGGACCTTGAAAGTGCTGTGAAGAACATCCCACCAGCCTGGCCAGGTCTTTTCTACGCATCTACGACCCTGAATGTGCACAAAATCAGGAAGAATAGAGGCCAGCAAGCTGAAACTCATGGCCACTCGATGGTCATCGTAGGTATGGATACCGCCCTCAGGCACCTTGAGGTCCCTAATGCTGATTCCATCAATCACCAGCCCGTCTGGCAGCTCGGTGCACTTTACACCAAACTTGGCCAGCTCGTGGATCATGGCGTCGATACGGTTGCACTCCTTGACCCGCTGGTTGGCGATACCAGTGATGCTGGTAGCGTTGCTGCCGCCATTGGAATCGCGAGCAATGGCAGCCACCACTGCTGCAGTGAGGAACGCGTCAGTCATTGGCTCCATATCTACGTGAGGCAGAGGCTTGAGAGTGCCAACAGGAGGACCTCGAACAGTAGTACTGATCTCGGTCTGGGTAACCTCGCAGCCCATGGGCTTGAGCACATCTACTGCAAATCGAGCATCTCCCTGCAGAGACTTGGATCCAATGTTAGGAATGGTGCAGGTAGTTCCAGTCACCGCAGCAAAAGCCAGAGGGTAGGTGGCAGAACTGGCATCAGACTCAATCACATACTCGGCAGGGTTCTTGTACACACCCTGTTCGACGTGGTAAGTGTGCTCCTCGGTGCTAGACTTTTCAACCTTGATGCCAAACTCGGCCATCATGGCAATGGTCATGTCAATGTAGTACTGGGAGATGGGCTTTCCCCCGACCAGAGCCAGAGTAACTGGCTTGGAAGCGTAAGGAGCGCACATGAGGATGGACGACACGTATTGAGAAGAGATTGTGGCTGCCAGCTCGATTCGACCGCCCTCAAACTTTTGACCAGAGGCAATCTTCAATGGCAGAGAGCCCTCGGCCTCACAGTAGTCAATGGAGCAACCGTTGGATCGCAAAGCGTCAACCAGAGGTCCAATAGGGCGCTCCTTCATTCGAGCATTACCAGTGAGAATTACATGGTCGGCAGCTTCAGACTTGGAAACTAGCGAAGCAACGGTGGTGAGGAAACGAGAGGCAGTTCCGGCGTTTCCAAGATAGATTTCGTGGCCAGGAGCCTGGAAGCTGCCTCCCTTGCCGTTCAGAACAATAGTCTCACCGCTGTCTTCAGTAGTAATGTCTGCACCGTTAAGAGCCCGAACAGCGTTGACCATATGCTCAGTGTCGTCAGAGTGAAGCAGGTTCTTGATTCGACAGGTGCCCTTACCAAGAGCGGCCAGAATGAGAGCTCGGTTGGAAATGGATTTTGATCCGGGAGGAGTGACCTCCACTGACTTTGGAGCGCCCTGGTAAGAGCCAACCAGAACGTCTTCAGACAAGACTACCCGGATGTCCTCATCAGCCACAACAGTGGCCTGCTTCTCATAGGTCTTGCCAATGGCCGACAGAAGCACAATCTTCTTCTTTGCACCATCATTCTTCTTGTCCACGTTCATAATTCTCAGAAGATCGTCCACAGGGCATGGTCTACCACCGGAGCGCTTGCGAACAACCTTGTCGTGGACAGAAATAGGCAGATTGTATGCCGACAGGCACTTTACAAGACGAGCCACTGCTACAGAGCTCAGCACACCTAGGTATCTAGCCAGCTCAGCCTCCAGAACCATACCAATGGACACACATTCACCATGGAGGATCTCAGGGGTCAAAATTGCCTCGTAAGCATGGCCAATTGAGTGACCAAGGTTAAGAAGATTACGCAGACCGCCCTCTCGCTCGTCGGCAGAAACTACTTCAGCCTTTACGGCAGCCGATCCAGCTACAATATCAAGTACAATGTCCTTAATTGGCGACAGATCGACCCGCTGAGTGTGAGGGTCTCGCTTACGAATGGTTTCAAAGAAAATCTTGGGGTACGACTCCAATCGAGCAAACTTGTCCTCATCCCAAATGGCAGCAGTCTTGATGACCTCGGCCATGCCATTGATAAACTCTCGTTCTGGCAGGGTCTCCAAAAAGGCCAGATCAATAAAGATCCGGTGAGGTTGCCAAAAAGCTCCAACCAGGTTCTTACCCATTGGGGTGTCAATGGCAGTCTTTCCTCCAATAGAGGAGTCTACCATGGACAACAGAGTGGTTGGAATCTGTACAAACCGCACTCCACGCATGAACGTAGCCGCCACGTATCCAATCATGTCTCCAATGACTCCTCCTCCAACTGCCAGAATGACAGTATCCCGGGTACATCCTTGCGACAGCATCCAGTCCTCAATTTCAGCCTTCATAGCCCGAGACTTGGAGCCCTCTCCAGGAGGGATAATGTACTTGAGCACCCTAGGCTCCGTAGGCTGCTTCTTGGCCGCCTTTGTGAGCTTTGAAATAATGTCATCCACATGAGCAAACCGCTCAATGTTGGTGTCGGAAATCACAACATAGGTAGACGTTTTCAAGTGGTCCAGCAGTTCCCGCACAATGTGGTCTTGCAATTGGTACCCAATATGGATCGTTTCCAGACCCAGAATGGGGATTTTAGTCACCTCCATTGCGATCAATGGGCTCTGTTGGAGATTGACTCACTCACGCCAGAAATGGTTCCTAGTCATCTTATTACTGTGGTGGGTAACATTTCATTTTCTATAACTGGAGTCATTTGTCAAATCCACTCCTGTAATTGGGTTCCTCACAGGATATAGTCTACAGTGTACTGTCACCCTGCTCGTTCTGCTGGTGCAACAGATTCTGGTGCTACAGTTGTCCTTGCTTTAGTACCTTTACAGGCAATTTCGGCAATTGGGCTGGATAACGAAAAGATTTGAGCCGCACGCGCCGCTGCCGGTGCGGGGTCGAGGCCAAATTTCAGCTTGTCAAGGTAGATGAACCAGTGGACTATCTTTGCAAGCGAATTGTGGACAGACGGGCCGTTGATGGACTTGAGAATGGATTCAACTTTCTGTCCGTCTAGTACTAACTGAGGGGTATAGCAATACATGCATGAGATAAACACCTTAACATTAGAACGTTAGCAGAGTGGTATTACAGACCTACAGCATTTTTACTAGCAATTTTAGGGTTCACGAGCAAAGCTTTGGCGTAATGCATACTCTCGAAGAAATGAAATGGCTGTGGTACGGTTCGAAAGAATGAATCTGATGGCAGCAGGATATTGCTGGAATACGAGGTAAAGGCCCTGTATGGCCAACCCGTCATCATTGATTTCTTGCAAGACCTCATCAAAGTCATACTTCAGAAGTACCCTCTGGAGCTTTTCTCTCTTGGACCTGTTCAGAGTAGTTAGGCAGCAGGCAACATTAGGTGGTAAATGTTTTTGCTTTGAGCCAAAAGGCATCAGGCTTAC